>JAGFMF010011456.1:3929462-3941780 GCA_019455555.1 Galemys pyrenaicus
AAAGGTTTTGTATGTTTGTCTTAATGCGGCGAATGGCAGAACCCATTCAGAGAGGGCAGGCTTGGGGGTTCTGGGTGCTCCTCTCCCTGCCCTGTAACACTTTCACTTTTTGAAGTCCAGGGGGACCTGGGAAGGACAACTGGGTGCAGTCCACTGGATGCAATTTACCAACCAATATGTCACCTAGATTTTCATCCTTGTATTTATACTATTTTACCGGACTAAATGGATATCAGAATGGATCCCAAGAAATCATTCTTCCAATTTCATATTTAGTCTTTAACTTTTGTACATTCTTTCTTGTACATTACCTCTATGGTGCTATTCTAACATTTTTACAGTCATTACAAAATGAGGTTTTCTAACTTGTTAAATTTAGTAATATTGCTATCCAACAACTACCAGTAGAATTATCTATATATTTTATTGAACATTTTCTCATATTTAAAATAAGTAGAAAGTAGGAAACTAAAAGCTTAGGTACAAACGAGCTGAAAAAACTGAAAAGGAAAACCTATGCCTACAGCTCGTACCCTTCAAACTTTCATTTATTGGATTAAGCTGGGAGATGGTGTAATTGATTATAAAGGAAATATTCAAAATTTTAATGCATTGAGAAAATTCCAGAAATAGGTTCCTGAAGATTAGAAACTAGAATTAGAAACAATTAAGACTTTGATGATATATAATTTAAATTTTAAGGACTATTCAGAGGCAATCAGTATGCATACGTATAAAATAGTAAATACTTTTGTTAGGGCTTTAAAAAGGTTTTATTCTTTGTTTTGATTATACAATCATTAAATATAGAAAATTAAAGAAAAAAAGATGAGCCATTGTACTGATACTTATATATAAAGCTGTTATCTATATCTTCATATACAGATCTTCACGTTTATATCTTCAAGCACTTTGTCATATACTTTTTCACGTAACAATATATAGTGAACACCATTTGTGCTAAAAACTGTATATACAATGACTGCAGACTATTCAATGGACACATCAAAATGTATTTAAACAATCCCTTTGGTTTTTCTTCATCTGCTTTGTGGTTATTCTTCTAAATTTTATCAACTACTTAGAAAAGTCCTTTGACTTTCCCTTTAATAAACTGTCCTTTTAAGATGTGTACCAATCAAAAACCAGTTGGCCATTCATTTAAATTACCTGAATATAACCAAACTTCACAGGACAATGAATATTCAGTTATCCATTTAAAAAGAATTTTATTGGGCCTCCCTGGTGGCGCAGTGGGTTAAGCAACACACTATGAAGCAAAACGCAGCCACTGCAGCACAAGTTCAATCCCTGCTGCCAGCCAGGGAGGGGACCCACATGGCATGGCAGACCTCTCCTGCTGTGCCCGCTGCTCCCCTCAACAGTGTACCTCTGTTGATCTGCCTGTTCTGCTCCCTGCTCTGTCTGTGGTGAATCCTCTCACCCCCCCCCCCCATACCTCTGGCCTGTACCCCAGTGCTTGTAAGCATAAATAAATAAATCTTTAAAAAAAAATAAAAAGAATTTTATTAAGCGTATTACAAGTTGATGGAGACACAGTGGGGGACTGGGTTCCTCATCCTCAGGTGTTGCTAAATAAGGACACATAACACAGAACTGCTACTATGTGAAGGCTTTTCTTTTCTTTTTTTTATATTTATTTATTTATGCATACAAGAGCTAGGGTACAGGCCAGAGATGCAGGTGATGAGAGGATTCACCAGAGACAGAGTGGAGAACAGAACAGGCAGATTGACTGAAATACACTGTTAAGGGGAGCAACAGGGAAGGCAGGAGAGGTCTGCTGCACCATGTGGGTCACCTTCCTGGTGGGGAAGGCAGGGATTGAACTCCAGCTGCAGGAGTTGTGGATGTTTAATAGCATGGTGCTTAACCTCTTGCACCACCAGGGAGGCTCCCTGTGTGAGGACTTTTCAAATACAATTAAATCAGTGGTTTTTAAAGTGTTTGAAGAGTCCAATGGTTCTGAAAAGGATCGTGAAAGATGTTAGGTTTTGGGGATGATAGAGCTAATTAGTGGGTGATAAGAAGTATAAAGCAGGGGGAACGATGACACAGGAAGAAAAAAAAAGAAAAAGTGAGAGAAAAAAACTACAAAGATGATGACAACAATGAAGAAAGTGGCACACAACAAAGACAACAGTGATCACAAAGGAGACAGTCAAGAAAACAAAGGTAATGCTGAAGATACAAAAAGAAATATTGTAAAATTAATAGAACTTGCTTCATACTTAGAAAAACAATTTATGGGGTAGATGTTAGAGGGCCTTGTTTCTATGTGAAAAAGATAAAATTCCGTGAGATCATGTAATTAATATAAATAACACAGTGAGCAGAGAATTTGATTTTAGATATGCTGCATTCCCAGACCTGTTATCTTTACAAGTATATTATATGGGTTCTTACTTATTACAAATAAGTCAATCAAGAAGTTCCTGGGAATTTTTAATTGCCAATGTAAAGCTGCATTTAATTGCCGATGTAAAGTCAGTGATTTGACTTCAAATCTTCCATTCATTGATAGACATTTTTCAGATTTTATCTTAGGGCATCTGGTGGCACAGGAGTTAAAGTCTCAGCACTATCAAGTTATCACCAGTCACTGCAGCAAGAGTTATTCCCAGCCAGGGATGTGACCCAGATGGCAAAGCAGACCTCTCCTGCCTTACCCACTACTCCCCTCAGCAGTGTATTTCAGTCAATCTGCCTGTTCTGCTCCCTTCCCTGTCTCTGTTGAATCCTCTCAGCCCCCCCACTTTTGGCCTAGACCCCAGTCCTTGTATGCATAAATAAGAATCTTAAAAAATTTTATCTTAAAGTGAGAAAATTACTTAATAATAATAAAATATCTACTGCTTTCCTAAAAAGGAAGAAATTACTCTGAGGCAGGCAGAATATATTCATCCACAGGGTACTCATTTCTTCAGTGTAATTTTTTTAGGGACTAGAAACGCCCCATTTATATTCAAAAGATTTTATTTCCTGACTCTTGAAACTCCATGCTGGCACTGGCACTGACTTCAGTGTACCCACTATGTTCTCCCGGGAGAAGAAGAGACCAGAGAAGATGGTAGGGCTAACAGGTGCACACACGTGGGATTAAGGAGCATCACTAGCTAATTTATGTGAATTTCTTAAAGTGATTATAATTTTTCTTAGACAAGCTGACGCACAGGTTGAAAAAGGAGAAGTGGGCTTGCAATCTTGATTCTTTAGTAAATAAAACCACTAACTGTATGTGACTATATTTCACTCAGAGACTCTTCCCATCCTTTACCTTAGCTCTGTGAAAGCCTTCCCAGGTAAAGAGGTTTGTCTGTTGAGCACAGTCTATGTCTTCACATTCTTCACTAAAGGGACACATGGCTTACAAAGCTTGCAGGGCAATAAAGAAAATGATTGAGGTGATTATAGGGAGTTTCCTCAAGGGGGCTTAAAGAAACAAAGTAAAAGCAAATAAAAACATAGAACGTTGAAAGGGTTGGTTTACCTATATAGGCCAAAATAAAAATAGCTCCACTATATAAGTATGAAAAGTAAGATCCTGGTAAAGATTATAAATCATGTAAATATCACAGGAAGCTTTAGGTTGATTTAGACAGTATGTATGCAACTAGAAATCAAACAATGGAACTCAGGTAGGATAAATGAAAACTTAAGTAAATAGTTCTTAGTGGCAAGGGGCTCATCAGTTGAGGAAAAGTTACATTATTTATACACTGATGTAGAAATATAGTGTTTTCTCGTCAAAGAGAAGAAGTTTTATTTTTGCAAGCTAAAATTAAAATATAATGTACCTAGCAGTAACTTAAATCTAAAGGAAGATTTATTTTTACTAATGCAAAACAGGCATAAAAATAAATGTAGAAATACAGATTTTAGAAATGTATCTTGAGATATGTTCTTAAAGTTAAAGGCTTTTGTTTAAGTTTTGTACTCCTGCTATAACTCAGTCCAGCTGTACAATCATAAATCCATCCATAACGTACTTAACATCCCCCTCTCAAAGCACCCTGCTCCCCTTTCTGCAATACTCTTTTTATTTAATTATCTAAATATTTGAGGTGAAAGCATTTTTACAAGAATCCACACACACCAAAATATTAAGAGTCCCTACTACATGCACATCCTATTAGAATTCTGGATAATCTGCAAGATAAGTTACTAAAGTTTGATGGTTTATTATGACCAATGAGTATTTGAGAATAGTTAATTTCTCTCCAGAAATACAAAATAGAGTAAAAAGATAATCAAGTAATAGCTGAAAAAAACAAAAAAGTGTCTGATACTTGATACGTTTTACTAATGACTAAAGGAATAAAATTTTTTTTGAAGGGATAAATTTTGTCAAACACTTCTCACATTCAGAACTAACATTTTTATCATATATGTACATGACAAACTTAAACATCAAAAATTGCAGCTGAAAATGCAAATGCTCAAAATTGTGGCATTAAAATGTAGATTAAAACAAAACTAAATTCTATAATTCTTTTTAAATTTTATTAAAATTTACTTATAAGCATAAGGTAGTTGGCATTTCATCTTTTCTTACTAAGAATTCAGTTCAGTGAAATTTGTTTATTAAAATATTAAAGGTACCAAAAAAGAGTAAAATTAAACATAAAATGTCTGATAAAAAAAAAGATAAATCAGATTTATATACAGCATCTGCAACAAATTTGTAGTACTGGCTAAGCCTTCAAGGTTCCATGCTGTAATTTAAAAACCACACACACACACACACACACACACACACAGATTCAAATTACTATTAAAAACTCAACTTAGAAAAAATTAAAAACACTTCTGAAGGTGGTGCTAACTTTGATGTGGCTGTGTTACCAGACTGTTTTGGTACTCGAGGGCAAAATAACTTCTCCGCAGCATGTAATTAACAGAAGAACATCTAAGTGTATAAAAAAAATTGTACTTTTATTTTAAAATATAGAACAGAGCAACAATATTAATATTTTAATTTAAACAGGGTACAATATGTATATTCACAATGTAGTACATTCACACATACATATAATTTTTATTTACCACAACTTATTAGAGCAATATTATTTCTTAGTTCTGATCCATATGAGTGGAATTAGTAAAATGCATATCCTGTATTTGAATTTTTGTAAGTGATCTTAAAACTTCCTCTAGGTAGAGAAATTTTAAACTTACTATAGCTTATTTTTATTTATAAACCTTGAGACTTTTACATCAGAATATATTTTAGTTCTCCTTCCTCACCTGCAATACATAAATATGTGAGAAAACGGAGGTCAAAATAATAAATAGCAGAAATATGCTTACAATGGTAGAGCTGTTGCTTACCCCATCAGAACATCTCAATGCTAAACTTTACTCAGTGGTAATACCAGGAAAGTAGATACAGGAAAAACATTCTTCAAAAAATAATTTGTTCTACACACCGAATTTAAAAAAACAAAACATACACCTACAGTAGAGAAGTTGGTTTAGTAAAAGAAAGCAAATAGCTTAAATTTACACTTTGCTCTATAATCTGCCCTTCAAAACTGTCTTTAAAAGAGCCAAATCTAATTCAAAAGTTATACCACAGTCTTGGTCAAATTAAACTCTTTTCTTTCAAGATTATATTTCAAAGATTTAAATATGAGACCTAAGACTTCCAGTCCTTTCCACCAAATCTACCATTCTATTATTCAAGAAAACATGAATTATAATATTAACAATGTATTTTTTCTAGTTATAAACAATGCAGAGACAAAATCAATACAACTTAGCATATTTCAATAATGTTCACACTGATTAACACTTAAATATTTCCTCATAATTTAAATACTAGTAAAATATTAAAATATAGCCATTTTAATATTTCCAGAGTTTGAGAGGATTAAAGAAATCACCAAGCCACCCGATGAACAATAAGTTTTCCTCATCACATTATACCCAACTGCCTGCTCCCCTCCTGCAGACACCAACTCCTGAGCAACCTCTTATCATTGAGCTTAAGAAAGATGACTTTCACCAAAGTAACAAAACAGAGTTGAAACACCATGAAACACACCGTTTAAAATATGTCTACCTAGAAGTATAGAACACCACGCTAAAATTTAAACACATCTATATAAGGTTTGAAAGTTACAAAGAGAAAAGAGTTTTAGCTTTCAGTTGTTAATTAGTTGTAGCAACAGGATGTTGCTACAGGCTGGATTTATTTTAAAATATACATCGCACATCTTCAAAACTAAGAGGAGGATTATAGAAATCAGAAACTTTAAAAAGTGTGTTTGAATGCAGTAATTCAAGAGTTTATACTGAACCTTTTTATTCAAGGGTTTGACTAAAGGAATTTAAATTAGTGAGACCCAAATGGCTTAAGTTTAAATGGATATTGACGGAGAAGTAAACATTTGGGTACATTTTAAAATAAAGATGAAATGGTAAAGTGCCTTCAAGCTAAACATATTTAAAATAATAAATAGAAAGCAATGAAAGATGCATCCTTATAAGGAATTAAAAGAAAAAAAAAAAACAAAACGCCCAGCAATGAATCAACACAAGTACCCCTTATTAATCGCAGTGTTTTGTTAGAAGCATTTTTCTAATTGACACTGAATTAGCATTTACTACCCCAGAGAGAGTTCTCCGTGGCAAACACTTTAATGGAGGTTGTCTGATGGCTTTGGCTTGTATTAGAGGTGTAACAAAATAGATTTAGTGAGCAGCGTTAGCCGTGGTGGTACAAACAGCGCGGTGGAATACTTCTCCTCACCCACAGAACAAGCTTTGCATGAAGCGCTTGCCCTTGACTAATATATTAGGTCCTCTAAAACAATACATTAATTATGCATTCACTGTGAGTTCAGACACTGTGCTTAATATGATTAGTGCTGCTGTCTACCCTACTTAAGTACTGACATGTATTTTAAAGACTGAAAGTGAATTGGATGCCTTCTACTACCCAGAACATTAGCTGTGAAGTCACAGAGAACATACAATAAAGAGGAATACACACATGCCTCAACTACTAATACTTCTAGGAGTCCTAGTTGAATTCTTTAAAAACATAGACATTTCCCTTTAGAATCACTTCTCAAATTTATTTGCCTCCCAAAAGAGCTGCATTTCATCATCTGGCTCTGAAGGCTGGCCTCTGAATGTTTTAATTTTACAATGTGTTTTTCAATATTAAAGTAAAAATTTATTTTCAATAGCCCAAACATTTTTTTCTTTTAATGGCAATGAACCCCTTGGCACAAGGCTAGTTCAGCAAAGAAATAACACTGCAACACCTAAAACTCCATTTTAGATGGCTGCAGCACTTTACTACATTTTTAAAAATAAATGAATGCTGTACAAGAAGGGCATACTGTCACTTACTATCAGTTGTAGGAGTAGAGCCTTCTATTTTCACTGCATGTTGAAAAATACAGCCTCCATGAAATGTTTCAACTGGAGGTGACAGGATAAAAACATTCCTGTAGTTATTTTAGTAGTGTGCATTCATCAGTGACAACCTATGTAAATACATTTAAAGATGAAGTTCACATTTCATTGTTCACATTTCAGGGGGGAAAAATCCAACCAGCATCTCATAAATCAATTTGTCACCTGCTTTTGCTGGCTATTTTCTATTGGATTTCAGACCAAAGTGAAAATTGATAACATGATACAAAATAGAACAAGATTTAAATAATTTTACACAAAAAGGAACATTTCTAATATTGGAGAACATTTGTTTCAAATATAATTTATAAAATGGCTGTGACTCCACATTAAACAAACAATGACCCAACATTTGCAACATTCACATAGCATTATAACACCCAGTCCTCACATGCCTTCCTAACAGTGGGAAGGGAGACTCCATTTTGACAGATAAAGCAAGTGAAGTGTGGAGAGGTGAGGCACAGGAAGCTGCACCCAAAGCTGGAACGTTCGCTCCAGCTGTCATCTATACTGGACTACCAAGGGTAAGGACATGACAGGTCATTTTTTCCCCCCTCTATATAATTCCCACAAGTAATCACCTAACAACCGGGTGTTATGAAATGAATATACCATCTTAATTATCAAGAGGCCCATTAACAAATTACATGTGCATCATGAACTGGGAGGACAAACACACCAACAAAGGACAGGGGACTGGCAACTCTAATATTCTGAACAAAGTAAGGAAAACTGGTCTACTTTGAAGTGTCCTATGAAATTTTATTTTAACTGCTCAATTTTACGTCAAAAACTAAAATTAGGAAAAACTAAAAGTTCTTGTGGAATATTTCTAGGATATGACTGTATTTCACTACAACGATCCCCTACTTCTCTTTGATAAAATGGCAATAAAGAGTAATAAACTCTAAACACAAATCTAAAGTGGTTGTTCCCAATTAACAAAGTTTGTGCCCAGTTAGAGTTGAGACTATTCTAGCACTGAAGCCTAAGCGAATGGTCACCCTGCAATATTTGATGCAATAACTGATCTATTTATAGCTGAACTGAGCAGAAAACAAGACTGAGGTACCTGATTTATTCTTTAGAGACCCACTGTCACATTGACAGAACTGAGAAATGTGAAACTAACCACCATGCAATCAACTGTAACTGTTGTAAACATTTATCTGCTTTTAAGTCACAAAAGGCAAGCCTAGTTTCACAGCTGGGTACTACTAATATGGAGCACCAAGAAAAGGGAAAAGTACTTGATACTGAAAGGAAAAATGTCTCTGTCTGAACATCATATGGTTTGACTTAAGACAGACTGATTAAAGATATTTAAACTACTTGAACATAAATTGCATGCACCTGTTGTTCTCACATTGGTAGCCCTTCCACGCCCCTGTGAGCATGAGAAAGCTTCTCAGTGGACAGAAAGTCCTGGCTCTTTCCATCTCACGTTGCCCAACACAGGAGGAGAGTGAATTTATTAATCAATTTCACAGTTTCTTTAGGATACATTATTTACATTAAAATGTAATACCAAATAGACCACAGGAATAACATTTACATTCTCTATTTAATGCCTTTCATTATAAACTGCCTTCCTAATTTTATGATTTGTATAAATTTTTCTTTTTAATCAGACAAATTAGTTTCATGTGTTTCCATCATGCTCTAGGCTAGTTTAGCCACACTGGGGGAAAAAAAAAAAAAAGAACCTGAATTCTTAAAGTTCTAATTTCCACAACTCATGCATCAACAATATTTCCTATGTGTGCCCTTACTATTCAAAGTCTTAAGAAAATTACTGAGTTAATGCTGCTAAGAAGAGATTAAGACTTGAGGACTCGATTCATTATGACAGACTGTGAATCCGCAGCTTCCAAAAATTCATTCTGAAGCAATCATTTCCCCAGATCAAAAGTTTATTACATTAACTGGTAGAAGAAATTTAGAGACAGAAGAAACTGGAATTCTGAGCTTGAGTCTTGGTACCAAGGCAAGGCATCGTAACACTTAGCCTCAGCTTTCTAATCTGTACTCATATGGTGAGTGACTGGCATTCTATGTACATGTAAGAATTATGGGAAGACCAGAAGGCGGTAGATAAAACAGCTCTGTAAACTAAGAAGTATAAGTGTAAAGGATTATAGCATCCTCACTCCTCTTTCCTCATCTGACTGACATCCACTGAGGAGTTGTATGGCTCTAGCACTAAAGGAGCTTGACTTCTGTTCTCAAGTCATTTTTGAACCATGATGATTCCATATAGCAGCAGCTCCACCTTAGGCAAGCACTGGAAACAGTTTCTTTGGGTACAGGCAGGATTTAATTGGTCTGCATCATTACAAAAGATATTACATGGTTTACTGAAGCAATGATATTCTGGCCAATGGACTATCCAGTACCTTGGTTTTATGATGAATGACAGTGTGGTATATTTTATGGCAATGAACAAGCCAAGTCTCAGCGATCAGGCACCACTGGCTATTGGCAGGACTTCTTTCAGTCAGCCAAGGACACATTTCTTGCTCAGAGAATCCCAACAGTCACTGTCACCAACAAAGATTTACCTGGGAATAGGTGCACAGAATATTGAAATCTGTGTAGTTCAAGGTTAAGAAATCAGGTAGACAAACCAGAGTGAAGACATAAAGAGCTCAGGAGTCAAATAAAACTGGAAGGGCTTCCAGCTCTGCCATTTGGCCAAATGACCTTAGGTAAATTACTTCTCTTAGCATCCACTTTCTCACCTGTCAGATGGTGAAAGCAATACTTTGTTTACAGGGTTGCCATGAAGATAAAATCAGATGATGTATGTGAAGTGCCTGGTGACCAAAAGTGATGCCATTATTATACTCATCATTATGATGATGGTTATTTGCAAAGTAACAAAGCTAGAATTGGAGGAAGCAGTGAGTGAGTCACCACAGAACTGGCTTAGAGGACTTGTATGCTGCAAGCAAAACAAAACAGGAAGTCCACAGTATAATCCACCTGACCAGGAACCAGGAGATGTGAGAAGTTAGGGGTTGATGGACACTGGCCAAAGGGTGGATACAGATTTATGGTGACTTCTTGCCTAAGTCCTATACATTAATATGGTTCCAGCAGAAGAGGGATTCAACTTAACAAAATAAACTTCACAACAGATGAGATGGAAGGTGAAAGCAGATTACTAGGAACATTTCTGACAGAAGAGTAGTATGTGAACTGGGAAGAGAAGCAGTCTCTAGAAGGCAAATATTGGTACTATATTTACCACTCTGATAACAGAAAGATTCCTACATATAAACCAGTTTTCATCACAGTATAGGATCAGGTGCTTAAAAATTTCCTCTCATAAGAGACAAACCTCTTATCATCTGCCCCCATCCCTTCTTACCAAACTGGACAAGTACCAACAAAAACCACCTACAGAAAGAAATCACTCAAAAAGACAGACAGATCAGGTTTACTCCCCACTGACATGACTTCCAGGGTCCAGCTAAAATGTTCATGATCCCCAATGCACACACTATAGATTCAAATAAAAGTAAGAATTTACTTACTTATTATTTTTCTTAATCATCACTGGTTTTTGGACAGCATCTGATTTCTTCCCTCAGGTATAGTCCCTATAGTTTTCCCACCACCAGAGCCCCACGAACAAGATTTTCTAAGAAATGACCTTTAGTTGGCCAAATCTGCTTTATGGATAATGTAACCCAAAATCACCATTTATAATTTCAATAGAGCAAGAGATGGGAACTGAACCAACTAAAGAAATGAAGTGAGGGCCTCCCTGGTGGCGCAGTGGGTTAAGCAACGCACTATGAAGCAAACCACAGCCATTGTAGCACGAGTTCGATCCCTGCTGCCAGCCAGGGAGGGGACCCACATGGCATGGCAGACCTCTCCTGCTGTGCCCGCTGCTCCCCTCAGCAGTGTACCTCCGTTGATCTGCCTGTTCTGCTCCCTGCTCTGTCTGTGGTGAATCCTCTCACCCCCTCACACCTCTGGCCTGTACCCCAGTGCTTGTAGGCACAAATAAATAAATATTTAAAAAAAAAAAAAGAAATGAAGTGAGAAGTAAAGATTTAAACAGAAAATTTGGCATTTCTTAAAAAAATTTTTTTGCTTCATAAAAAAGCCCTGCCCATCACTGACTCACAATATATAGAAAACATGTTTTCTCTTGTTCTCATCAGCATTGTATTAAATTTCTCTTGATTTTCAGTGTTTTAAAAAATTTCACCAAAAGAAACCATGCTAACCTTTAAGAAGTAGGCTATTGAGGACTTGGAAAGCTCAGTCAGGAAGATGACCAAAGCCTCCACCGGTGAACTGTGACTTCACTTTAACAGGCTGATTGTGAAGTGACCCCAGAGCATAATGATTCTGCACTCTTGTGTGTCTGTGAGGAAGAGGAGACCTCTCACACGTGATGGCTGCCACCATCATTTCTGAGTTCATGTTTCTTACAGTTGCTGGTTCTGTGGTAATTATAGCCTATCTAGTAAACACATCCAGGTTTTTTTCTATGTCAATGGCTGTTGTTTCCCTGAATCAAATCTGAACACTTTGGCCTAGCAATCATAATATTCAAGAATATGCCCTTGTATGTACGGCTGCCTAGTCTGCAGTCTGACGTTCTAGGCGCCTCTTGTATCTTTAAAACACACAACTATTTTGGGTATATTCCTAGGAGTGGGATAGCTGGATCATATGGAAGTTCCATTCTTAGTAGATTGAGGAACCACCATACTGCTTTCCATAATGGTTGGAACAGCTTGCATACCCACCAGCAGTGTAAGAGAGTTCCTTTTTCTCCACATCCCCGCCAACATGTGTTGTTGCTACTTTTTTTGATATGTGCCATTCTCACTGGGGTGAGGT
>JAGFMF010011456.1:3942161-3956588 GCA_019455555.1 Galemys pyrenaicus
GAGGTGATGGTGCACTGGTGAGATGGTGATGGGAAATACATGGGGATTACAATTGATGGCAAGTATATGTAAATTTTAAAATATTTTAATAAAAAAAAATAAAACACACAGCTCTACTGATCATACACATGCATGCATGCATGTATGCTTTCCATTCCCCTCTTCCAATTTAGGTTATTTCTTCAGAATGAAACCACCCTCTCCTCATCTTTAAAGCAATTACATCCTCCCTAGCTAAATGCACCTTCTCTAGAACCTTTACCTGGTTCTGTTGTGCAAGTCTGAGATAATCTCTCTTCTAAAACAGCCCACATCACTTTATTTCTCTTATTTCCTATCCTCAACCTCAGTTATCTAATGCATATATTTTAACATTTCCCACTCAGTTCTGAGACTAGAAATAATGTTTTATTTACCTTTCTCCAGTGACAGCATGTGATACTGGTAGATGCTAACATTACTATCTCCATTTTACAGATGAGGAAATTAAAACACAGAGAGGTTAAATAACTTGTATGTCACACAACTAACAACCAGCTTTCAAACTTTTGTTTTTAACCATTACTCTGTTTAGTCTCTGTTAGGAAGGCTATTGCAATTGCTAGAACTCATGATTACTTTCATCTTTCATTTGATTACAAGGTTCCTTAAAGCTTAAGTGGCCAAGTTGTAGCTACCATAGGAACAATAGGACAATAAGATATATATCCCTAAGCATTAACCTTAATTCTGGCTTAAAATTTTAAATTTATTAGTATTATTTCTTTGTCAGGGTTCTCAGAAAGTGTCGGGAAGTATTATATAATTTTTAAAATGGACAATAACTTTCTATAATCAAATTCCTTTCGTAAAGCTTGAAATCAAAGGTGAAATGAAATATAGTTGGCTGTGGCACACAAGATACAAAGAGAGCTGGAAGATATAAACAGATAAATTTAAAAAGTTCAATGATGATCTGTGAACACCTTCCAAATAAAAAGTGGAAAACAGTATTGAGAAGCAGCAGAATATATTTTTAAAAAATCGTACTAGGGAAAAACAAAAATAAATTTTGGAAAGCATTTGTTTTTTGCTTTCAATATTGTAAGAGAAGAATTAAAGGAACATTTGACATTTTTGTATAGGGAAAAAGCTGCTTGTCTATAGAAAGATATAAACAAGAAAAATAAGTGAGATATGGAAATATTTAAAGAAACTAAAAATCTAAGAGCTAAGAAAACCTAGGAAGAACATGTTAGATGTAAATTTTAGAAATAACATCTACCAAGAATAGAAGTTTACAGGAAAAAAATTAGCATATTTCTTTGATGCTTTTATGTCCTTTTCTCTCCCATATTTTAATATTTCTGAAACGAAGATTCAATTCAGACTGATTATCATATCTAATGTTGTTGAGTTTACACTCCTCCTGCCCTTACATGTTAGAATCTAGGAAATGCTTCTGGATAAAGACTAAACTGGATAAAGTGCAAAAATGTCTACTTTTCCCACATAAATTTATGAGTGCAACATAGTTATAATTAAAATTCCAATGGGTTTTCTTTAAAAACAAAAACAAAAAACAAACTTCAAGACAATGATTCCCAACTTCATCTGAAACAATAAACTGTTGAGAAGCACCAAAAAGTCTTGAAAAAGAACACACTGCAGAGGACTTGCCCTCTCAGACACTCAAGTATGTAATAGAGATAAACTGCTTAAAAGGTTGAGGTTGTAGAAACAGAATTAATAGGAGAATGAAACAGAAATAAATACAAAGAATGACAGAATGTGGCTACTGTGAGAAGGACAAGTTACCAACTTAGCAACAAATTAAGTTAAATCACTACCATATAACCTATTTTTTTTAAAAGAACTCAAATATTAAGATATAAGGCCCTTCCAATTATTCTCCCCAAGGATAATATAGCTGTTTAAAATGATGTATTTGAATATATAAAAATGTGAAGTCTCCATGTACTTCAAAATAACATAAACTAAAAATAAAGGGCAATGTCAAGGGCAGCTTGGAAATTATATGCAACAAGGTATTATACACACAGAAAGCTCTTGCATGCTATTTTAAAAGAAAATACCTTTATGTCAAAATTAACAAAACCATGAGGGAACAATTATGTCAATTAACAAATAATAAAATACAGATGACTGAAAAAAAATCCTTGTAATTAAACACTTGTAAATATATGACTATTTTCCTCTTCTCAGGATTTAAATAAGTTGGAAAGACCATGTTGGCCAGGGTGAAGAAACAGAGCTTGGGCTTGGGGGGGCACAATGTTCACATGGGCTTGGGGAGTCCCTGGAGAGTTCAGAGCAGAGGATTTGATCTCACTTACGTTTTATTTACATCATCACTCTGAATGTTGTGCTGAAAAGAGGCAGGGGAAGGACAAGGCAGGATACCAGCTAGGATACTATTACAAGAGACGAAAGTTGATGGGAATGTGAAAGGGTGTGAGAACTGGTTGCAGAATCTAACCACCCTCCAGCCATTCCTGACAACAGTATAGCTAATGGTGTAGTGTGGGATGCAGTAGGGTGTGAATAATGTCCCCATGGATTGAATGTGGGCTTTACAAGAAAACGGGGGCTATGAAAGACTCCAAAGTCTCTGGTCTCAACAGCCATCATATTGCACTGATTGACAGCCACTGAAAATGGCAGTCAGAGCAGGATTGAGGGGAAAGAACAAAACGTTCACTTTTAAACAATGCATTTCTGGTATGTTGCAGAAATCCATTTGAGCTATTATGTACGCAAATAGGACACGTGGAGAGTCTGGGTTTTGCTATCATTTCTCATTTTCCCCCTCCGGTAATGAAGTTTCTGGCGAGGAAATGTACCATAGGAATACATTTTCACTAACAGCTATTTATTGTAAGCACTGAGCACACATAACTCACATTACTTCCAAATCACTTTGGAGTATCAATTAATGAAGGATAATTGTTAAGAGTCTTCAAATGATGAAATTAACACATAATTTCATTCAGTATTACATGAAAAAACTTGCTGTTATAGTTTATATTATCATTAACTTTAGCTTGGTTTATCTGTTCCCTTAGTATTATCCAATTTTAATTCAACTTGTTATATTATGATTTTAGTGTTAATCCTTTCAAAGATGACTAATAAATTTCCAAGAAAAGTTGTACAAACAATAGGACTATCTTTCTCTTTACCTTGGAAAATGTAATTTCATTTTAAAATAATATCTTTGATCAAGTTAGAAGAACAGAGGAAGAAAGTAACTTTATTTAGGCTCCTTGAACCAATGAACTAATGTTCTCATTTGTTAATTCACTTTCTTAGTCATTTATTCAAATCATTCACTGAGGGTCTATTTGCCAGAAATTAAAATAAATAAAATATTCCTTAATAAACAAAGAGAGACTCAGAGGCTAGTGGAAAATTCATATATGTAAAAACATAAATTGCAATTTAATAAATGCTGTAACAGAAATGTACAAGGAATAATGAGATCAGAGTAGAATGTGTCAAAATACAGCAAAGGTTCACTAAGTTCTACCTAAACATACGAGCTTATGAGAAACAAGTACTAAACGAATATTAAAATGGCATTAATGCAAAAGGTTAAATATAATTAATATGGGTATGGCTTTGTGCTACATATACCAATCTCTAATGAACATGTTTAAGACTATCCATTTTAGGTGCTTTGTAATAACTAAGAATTTATATGCTTATGACTGTGATCCTTTTACCAAATCACTTAACTATAAACATCAAACACGTAAGAGTGGACACTTCTTAAATTAATTAAACAAAGAGGCCCATCAGATTGAAGTGGTGGCCTATGTAAGCAAACCAAAACCTAAGCCTATAAATGCTTCAAGGCTAAGAACAACCAGTCACAAATGACCAATTAGGTTTTTCCAAACAAGGCCACTGCTTAAGTAATATTCTGACTTTGCTTCTGTGTTTTCTATATAAATGTCTTTTCCTTATTTCTTCTTGCTACAGTGCTCCTAAGCACTTCTGGTTTGGTGTTACTCAATTTTTGTTCAAATAAACTCTTAAAAAAATTTTTATTTTGTAACACTTTTCCAGAGGATTACAGTGTTAATGTCACCTGCTGGCAGGTATCAGTGGCATATCCAGAAATACTTCTTTGATCACTGAATTATTAAAAATGAATGTTGACTCTTTACTATTAACTGTCTTATACAGACATTTAGAAGGCAATTAAGAACTCTATGTTCAGTTACTACTTAGATTTCAAATGGATAGAAATGATAAAAAAATGAAAATGAGCATGACAATGAAAATAAGGATGACATGTTTAAACTGATTTGCTCTCTTCCTGCAGAAAGAACAGTGGAATTAATTGTTTATTCAAGTGACTTTCCAAAACAATTCAAATGAATTTTTAAAAAACTGTGCTTGGAAAATAACAAATGTATTTAGAGCATAAAACTTAATGTATGTGTAGAAATTTGTGGAGGAAAAGATGACTAATAAGGAAAAGGATGATTAAGAAATGTGGACAACTATTTAAATACTTGAGCCAAGAAATGTACTAATATGGAATGGCACGAAATGTAAATTAACTTTAGGATCTGCTCTTTTAATTTGACAGCTGTTTGACAACTGCAAAATGGAAAACTGACCTCAGACAACTGCTTATAAATGAGAAACGATTAAGACAAAGAATTTCTCATGGAATGATACAATACACATTGTACACCTCCTCACATGGGAATAGATAAATGCAGACTGGAATTTTTATTGTCTTTGAAGGTGCTGATATTCAATGGACTTAAATTTCACAAAGAGCTGTGTGTTACTCCGTTGCAATTAATGGCACTTTCTGAAACATAATGCCTCTGGGTGGAGAAATAATTGTAAACACATTTGAAATTTCCAGGTGTTTCTTGAAGCAATTTTTAGTTGACCTTCCTTGACTTTATGTTTTGGATGCTAACGCAGTAACATCCCCTTTATGTATACTTAAAAGTAATGAGTTTTTTTTATGGTATTGCTTATGAAAACACACATGTCCAAAAAGGCTAGCAGCTTAATTTATAAGCTAAGATTCAGCATCCACAGCTTGATTTTAAATTTTTGAGGTATTTTGTGCTTCATTTTTCTCACTATGAAAACTGGCAGAGAAAATGATTTTCCACTATATAATTGTGAAGAATTCTGTTTTCACATTAAGTATCTTACTTTTTAAAAAAAAATTTTTTTCTTTTTGGTAAATGATGATATACAAAGACCTTAACTGGGGGGGAGGGTGTTCTCAAAGTGAATTCAATCCACAGACAGATATTGTTTGATATGCACAGTGTTTTAGAAACATTGAGCCAACACTTAACATTTAAAAGTCAGGAAATTTCAGCCAGAAATCCAAATGCCTGGATTGTATTGAAAAATCAGAAATTCTAGAAACAATGGACCTACATTTACCAAGGCCAATAACAGCAGCTGCTGCCTTTGGCTGGGTGTTCATCAAGGCCATAAGGCAGCCCTAAAACAGCAAGTAAAACATGTAAGGAAGAGACCCGAGAACACCTGTCTCTGAAAATGAAAGAAGTCACCAAAGTGTCTTGTGATCAGGGAACAGCTCTTAAAAAAAATAAAATATAATTTCTGAAGTCTGTGTATAGTGACTTTCCAGCAAGACTACATAGCGCGAAGGCATTTGTGGACCCAGAAATTAAGTAAAAGTAGCTCATGGGGGCAGGTCCACAGAAAGATCTGCCTTCAGGGATTTCCTTCTTCATCCCAGGAAGCAATATGTAGGATGGCCACAGTGAACAATGGCAGCCAAACATAGGTTTCCAGTTGGGTCTTCTACCTAGCGTCAATACTGAGTATCTTACCATTTAACATGTATGTAAATTGTTTGATACCTATTTTTCCCAACAAATAATAAACAACATTCATTACCCACTTCCTCTTTTATTCATTCCTATGTTAAATGCCTACTATGTGCCAGACAAATCTTCTAGGTTCTAGGGAAAGAGTAACAGATAAGACCAAGTCTCTGCTTCACCCTCATCTATATATACACCAATGACCAGTTTTACAGTACCACCTTCTGACATTCTTTTCATCCCCACCCCCTGCCCAAATCTCCTGAGACCCAATGATGGCCCTGTTCTTCTCCACCTGGATATACCAAAAGCATAACAACCCTCCCAAACCCAATCCAAAATGAATTATTTCCTCACCAAGACCAGCTCCTTCTGTATTCCCATCTCAGAGGCTGGCACTCTATCCATCCACCCAACCATGTCAGAAACCTACAGGTTATTTTATACGTCTGCCTTTACGTTACTAAGATAGTTAATGATCAAGGTCTTTCAACTCAGTGTCTCTCTGAATAATACCCCATTCAGCTCACATGATCATAACAACTTTGTTATCCAAATTGGTCTGTCCTCAAGCTCTGCCCCACAGAATAATTAAACCAATCTTTAAAGAAAATAAATCTCTCACCTCCTTTCCTTATTCAATACATTTTTACTAGTAAGCAGTAATGCAAATTAACATTAATAGTGTGCTCACCAAGGCCCATTTCCAAGAACTGAATATATCATTTAATTTTTTCAACAACCTCATCTGTTGAGAAGGGTTAAGTCAAATGCCCAAAGTCAAGGGCTAATAAATGGCAGACAGAGAAAGTGTACCCCATCATTCTGGTCCCTGGGCCTGTGCACTGAGCCTCTCTGGACTCTCTGAACAGCTCTCATGTACCTGGTCCTGACTTGTGACTAAAGAGATAGGACCCTGCTCTCACTGAATTTATAATCAAACAATGACCTACGTGTATGTTTACAAATTGTGAAAACTCTAGGAAGGACAGGTGTGTGGGGTGATGGAAGAGGAGAGCTGAACAGGTTGGGAAGCAGAAAGCCTGTAATGATCTGATGCCATTATACTGTCTGGGTTTATTTTCAACATGGTACTTGTCCCTGTCTGATATTTTCTTGTTAATATATTTACTGCCCATCTTTTGATGCTATTCCACTTACACTCCATGACAGAAGTTGAGCTATGTGTTCAACACCCAGCAATGCCTGGCATATAACAATATAAAACATGTCTGTTGAATGGAGGACACTTTAGCTGAGAGCTAGGCTGACCCTATGACCTAGATATGGACAGTACGAAGACCATGCAAAGTAGGTCAAAATCAGGATTTTCTTCTCTATCCTTACTGTAATAGAAAGCTATTTATTGTGTTATGACCTTTTTAAGACCTACCAATTGTTGTCCAGCAGGTCTGCATGCTTTAGCGAGCCTCTTAAACTATCCCCTCTAAATTCTTTAGCCAAACCTTTCACAGTATCCACCCCAGCTTATGCATCATGCTTCTACATCACTGCAATGTTTTCAAGAGCCTACACGGTCTCCATACGGCACAGAATTTCACAAATCTTTATTCTTGATGCCTCACAGTACCCCTTCCACAGGTACCTTCCTGGTAAACATGCACCTAAGCGTCACACACTCTGGGCACCTCTCTGTGGAGCCCTCCTGACCTCCACAAGCAGGAATGGCCACTCCCTACATTCTCTTTTGTACACCTGAGGGACTGCCTATATTCTACCATAGTACCAGCATATTTTAGTTTTTGTTGTACTTACTTACACGTGTTTCTTTCCTTTCCTGACTCTGCTGCTTCAGAGTAGGGACCAATTTTTTTTTTATTAGCAAAAGTAGACAATAAATGTGGAAGGATACTTCTGAAAATAACTTTCAAGAAAAGACCTCCACATAGTATTAGTTTCTTCTACTGCTAAATGGCATCTTGCTTTCTGGTCTCCTACAAATCGGAATTAATTTCCAATAGGCAAGCAAATGTCAAAAGGATTTCAACAGCCTCTGCACCCCACCTCCACCCCAGTCTCAATAATTCTAACTTGAACTAAGCAGAATAAACAAAATTCTACACAAGTGAGAACAAGTTCACTCACATTTTCTTGTCTTTCAAAGGCATTAAAGTCTTAAAGTTTGAATGTTCACCAAGTACTTAAGAAAAGGTCATTTTTGACATAACTTGACTTCATTTAAGCCAAAGATACTAAGGATGGTTGAGTGTCTTTCTGTTCATAAACTTAAAAATGATTGTTTTCTTGTGGGGAAACACACTGGACTTTGAATGAGAGGACGTACCTGAATGTGTTTTAAAATAAGCTATCATGCCATTAAGTTGGTCACTCACTCAAGAGTGAGTGCAAGTCGTGGAGGGAATAATGCAGACTCAGTAAATAGTGTTCTTCACGAAAAAGCTAATTTATAAATCCCTGAATATTTTTATAAGACCTGACAATCTGGTCTTAAGATCTTTTTTATATTGAGGTCAGTGTTACAGTTAATCTCCACTGTTTTAAATCAGGAGATGGGAAGGGCTCTTCAGCCACACTATCTTCAGCTACCTACTAAAGGAAATCATATACAACATTGTTTAATCTTTTTTATCTAGTTCACCTAATGACAGCAATATAAATGAGTGGCATTTTCTAGATCAGGAACCATATTTCTGCTAAAAGCAATACCAGCATAAACCTCATTTCTCTCTTACACAAAAAAATGAAAATATTAGGATATATATGAGACTTTTACTTCAGAGGTAGTTTTCTTTCTTGTAAGCCAGCAGGTAAATATGTCTTCTAACAATAAACAATCCTGAGTTAGAATAAAAGCTAAAACTGCATATTATCTTAGTATTTAATATTACATAGTACAGTTTCAAGGCACAAGGATACTCGAGATTACAAGTACACATAAATCTTATTAACTACCAATTTTTCTCTTTTGTTTTATCCTATCTCTACATTCCATCATTCAAATCCTTTAAAATTTCTTTGTTCCCTTGTGATCATTGCTTCCAGGGGAAATCTGGCATAGGATCTGAAGGAAATGCCAGAGTGAAATTTTCCTTAAGATTAATCACACAGGTAATTTCCCCTTCTTGCCAAACTATATTTTCTACAACTTCTTAGAAAATCGATAAGACAGGACTGGGTGGTCATGAAAATGTGAATTTTAAGATTTACCTTAATCACTTACACACAAACTTTAAAGATCTAATAAACTGCCTAAAGCAGTTTGGATCCATTACTGGGTTTAAACAGCAACAAAGAATTCTCAGAGCTGGTCTGGGCTAAAGTGGCACAGGGAGAACAGATATACTCCACTGTCCACGCTCCCAGTTCTAAAACCCACTTCCTATTCTTTTCAATTGTCTAAGAATCATTTCATGACTCGACTTTTATAGTATAAATATCAAGGCAGCAAAATTCTTTATATATTAAATCTTAAAAGCTATCTATTACGAAAGCAAAGAGAGTGACTATGAGATAAGGAACAGACTCCCAGGAATCAGCCACACAGCCAGTTTTTACATCAATGTCATCAGTCATCAATCAAACAAGAGTCAGCCTAACCCAGAAAACAGGGAGTGATTCTGTGGTTCAGAGGAGAGAATAAAAGGGCTAATAGGACTCAGAAGGACAAATTCTCAGGGAAAGCAAAACGTGAGATTTAAAAAAAAAAATTGGGGGAAGAAACTCAGCTTGACTTCTGCTAGGTTGGAAGATCAGGGGGACATCTATCTAGAAAGGAATCAGGCTTAATCAAATTCTATCTAGAGACACAGACAAAAATCCTAACTCCAAAGTTAAATATTGGTATCATTCCTGTTACATCTCAATTAAATATCCATTTTTTTTGATTTAGCAACCTTTGCTACCAATGTCGCTTGGCTTTACAGAGTGCCACAATATATATAAAATGATAAAAAATTAATAATTTTGTTGATTCAATTCATTACTACATACTCTAATAAGAAGTATTCACAGATAAGGTTATATGTGCACTTGAAATATATGTAAATGTATGTTCACACACATATAGTTTGGAAGTACATACAACCTAAGTCTGAGTACATTGAGAAGAATAAACACATTTTTTCTTCTATTAAGACCCCACCTGGAGATAACTGGAAGATTATAAGACTCTGAAAGTGTTTGCTATATTAAGACCAAACTTTTATGTTAGTAACAATAATTATAACTAACATTAATTGAACACCTAGCTTGCATGGGGTATAAGTGCTTTAAATCCTTCCAATTTCATTAAATACAGATATGTTATGATGCCCACTGTGGTACTTTTACATCTAGTAATTATAGCAGGGATGCCAGCAGTTAACTTGGTAGAAGGAAGACTCACATTCATGAGGATAGCCCTATTCCAAGGTGGTGACTGAATCATGACATTTCAGTGGAGAAGAAAAAACAGTATTTTTGAACTCCACAGTCAGGTTCCAGTTTGACCATTTCCAGATGTGTTATCATTGAAATCACTAATTTTCATTTCATTCTTCTACAGACACTTCTACACCCCAATTCATGGAGCTATTGTAAGAGGCAAATAAAATAACGACCAGTTAATGTAGCATGTCAATTATAAAATACTATCTATAAATAAAGTTCAAATTATCATCAGCCATTTGTTGGCAAAACTTTTCCTAGTTACTTTGTTTATGAATACCAATGCCAGACTCACTCCACATAGATAGATCATTCAAGAGAGGAGACTCAAATGTAATTTAGGAATAATTTGGGATAATATAAATTTAGGAACAGAGATTCTATATTTAAAGTGAGTTTTAAAGTGAATATTCATTCAAAAAGAATAAAAGTATTCTTTTTGACATTCAGTAATACTCATCATTTTCCTTATATAAAAAACACATTTAGTTGAAAACTCGTTCCCACATGCTATTCAAAGGCTCTCAATACAAACCTGATCTAGTGCAGTAGCTAATCTGAATCATCTGAATAAACCACAAGCTAGGGACTTCAGAGATCACTGAATGAATGCAAGTTGCCCACCAGTTAAAACATCAAAGTCAAACAAATCACAACATTCAGAGGAAAAATATATTTCTTATATTGATTTTTCTTACACATGTGATGTTCAATAAGTCACATCACTGGTATTCACTAACATCAGTCTTATTCTGCTAGACTATAACACCAAGTTAAATAACCACTTTTGTTCAACATGGAAGATGAAAGTCAATTCCTGTTGCTCAAGGCAGATTGCATAGTCAAAACAAAAGAAACATCAGAGCAAAGGAAAATGGAGAAAGATGCATTAGATATTAATCTCATATTCACTGAGAAAACAGAAAAATCTTTATCTGTTTCTTGTTTCAGAGTTTAAAAGGCTGTGAATTTTCTTTTGCCCTACACACCCTATAATTCAGAGCTGTTTATCCAAAGCTCTTTCTTTTTACCTTATTTCAGCCATGAAAAGTCTCTCAAGTATTGTCAGTATCAAACAGAAAAACACGTCTCTTCTTGATGCTCTTTTATTCACACCTCTTGATCTCTTTCCTTTCCTGTCATAAAAAATTCTTCAACATTCAGATACACTAGATACTTAAGATAACATACCCTTATCAGCTTTACCTTTCTAATTATAACCTACCTCATGGATCTGAAACACTACTTATGTTTTGCACCTTTCTTGTAATTTTCTCCAAAATAAAGTCTCTGAGAACATCAATGGGTCTCCTTAGAGCTAAGTCTAAGTTATGAATTCATTCATCATTTATTTGATCTTTCAAAAGAGTCATTTTTTGAAATCCCATGAACCTAGACTTAAACAAATGAGCTAATGTATATAAAATGCTTAGAACATTACTTGGCTTATAGCAAGTGTGAAATAAGTGTTAGCTGTGATTATTGTTATTATTGATACTTAATGCTACTTCCTCCTGCTTCCCAGATACATATTCCTTTATTACTGATAAGATTTCATTTCGAATTTTACCCTATTGGCCTATTATATTCTTGTGGAAGAGGTGATGGACATATGAAATATGTAAGTCATAATCACTGGCCTCAAAGAGTTGAGTGGGCTCTAGAGAAAAGGTAAAAAATGAGTAATTATATTGTGGTTCCATAAGTGCTTATTAGCTGTAGTTAGGAAAACTTAGTTTTTCCAAAGAGGAGAAATATGGTCAAAAGGCTGGAATTATAAGGTGGCAGATTCTGGTTCAGTATGAGGAAGACATCTTCAATCTCAACTACAATACCTAAAAAGAAGCTGCCTTAGAAATCAGTCAACAAGTCCCCAAAGCAATAAAAATGAGAGAGACGATAAACAGAAGGGACTACATCAAGATAAAAAGCTTCTGTACAGCAAAGGAAACATTAAATAAAACATAAAGAAACCCCACTGAATGGGAAAAAAATCTTTTGCACTCCACACAATGGACATGGGCCTGATCACAAAGATATACAAAGAACTCATAAGATTCAAGAAAAATAAACAACCCAATCAAAAAATGGGCAGAAATTTAAAAGACACTTCTCCAAAGAGGATATATACTTGGCCAAGAGGCACATGAGAAAATGCTCAACATTCCTCACAATCAGGGAAATGCAAATTAAGACCACAATGAGGTATCATCTTACACCATTAAGAATGGTACACATCAAAAAAACCAACAACAACAAATGCTGGCGAGGATGTGGAGAAAAGGAACCCTAGTACACTGCTGGTGGGACTGCAAGCTAATCCAACCATTATGGAAGGCTGTATGGAGGGTTCCTCACTCTACTAGAAATGGAACTACCATTTGATCCAGCAATCCCACTCCTAGGAATCTACCCAAAGGACATAAAAACACCGATCAAAAGAGCACCTGTACTCCTATGTTTATTGCAGCACTATTTGTAATTGGTAAGACCTTGAAACAACCCAAATGCCCAAAAGTAGATGACTGGATCAAGAAGATGTGCTACATTTACACAATGGAATACTATTCAGCAATCAAAAATGAGAAACTAGGGACATTTATAGAAACATAGATGAAGCTAAAAGGAATTATACTCAGTGAAACAAGTCAGAAGGCAAGAGAAAAATAACAGATGGTTTCACTGCTAAGGAATGTGAAAGAGCAACAGCTACAACAAAAAAAAAAAAAAGAAGAAGAAGAAAAAGAATGAGCTCAAGGAAAAGGGCGATTACAACCAAAAGCAATAAAAAAAAAAATTCAGCAAGATCAAAAGGTCAAAGATAAACCAAAGGGACCATGGGGAAGGGAGGGAAAAGAAGGGAGGGCAAAGAATAGGATGAGGGCAGAATGAGCACAGGAGACTGAGGTGATGGTGCACAGGTAGAATGGTGGTGGGAACTCCCTAGGGAATACAAATGATGTCAAATGTTAAATAAATGAATTTAATTAAAAAAAAAAAAGAAATCAGTCAACAACTGTAGTAAGTAACCTTCTGCCAGGGATTTTGTAAAAATTTGAGAACACATAAAACTATCAAATGTTTTGAACCAATAGAAGAGTAATGACAGAAGAAAGTATTCTTTAAGGTTGTATTTCTTTTGGTTGTGTGTGTATGCCTACAACACACAGATGACAGTATAAACTAGATGTAGCTACAGTGATGGTGATTTAGATGATTCAGGTGACCTGAGCTACAGCCAGGAAACCTCTAATTGTCTAGTCAGTGCACTTATGAATAGAATCTTTTGATACAAAGAACTTTTACACATCTCATTTTTACAGTGAAAAACCAAAGGCTATAGGTAGGCAAATATAGAGACTATATATTTCTTGTCCAAACTGGAATACTTGAGAGTAAATAGGGGCCTTACTAATAATTAGGCCAGAAACACAAGTATAAACTAGGATATATGGTTACTCTAGCTATAAATAGCCTTCTTTAAAGCCTAAAATGGATTTTTACAGGTAAAGATGAAACAAAAAAGAAAAATTACTAACAAAGCAGTGGTTCTCAACTGGAGGTGATCTTAGTCCTGAGGGAATACTGGCAGTGTCTGAAGACATTTTCAGTTGTCACAATGAGGGGGAGGAATGCTATGAGTATCCAGTGGGAAAAACCATGGATGCTGGGAAATATCCTACAATGTACAGGACAACCTCCCACAACAGAATTATCCAGCCCAAACTGTGAAGAGTGCCTAGCCTGAGAAACCTTGTATAAAAATTAAAACATCTAACTGTATAAACATATGAAATATTTGTACTTGAAAAAACTGCAGAAAATATTTGAATCTTATGTGATAAGAGTTAATGACTCAAACTATGTACATTAAGACATCTTTGACAAAGAGAAGCACCCAATAGCAAAATGGGCAAAACTCAGTAATAAACATGAATGGCCAGTAAGTATTTAAAAATTCCCCCAAAACAAAAACCAATTCTACCTCTTGAGTGATCAAAAAAACTTGAATTAAAAGGCTAATTCTCGGGCCTCCCTGGTGGCGCAGTGGGTTAGGCAACGCACTGTGGGGCAAACCACGGCCACTGCAGCACAAGTTCGATCCCTGCTGCCAGCCAGGGAGGGGACCCACATGGCGCAGCAGACCTCTCCTGCTGTGCCCGCTGCTCCCCTCAGCAGT
>JAGFMF010011456.1:3967685-4036028 GCA_019455555.1 Galemys pyrenaicus
AGAATTCCAAGGGCCTTCATCATAAATGGATGCTGAACTTTGTCGAAAGCTTTCTCAGCATCTATTGATATAATCATGTGGTTTTTTTTCTTCTTTTTGCAACGAAGTGATTTATAACTGGAAGTTTAGCCTGGTGGCAATGGGTACCCTGATTTACATGGGCAGTTTTGCTAAGAAACAAATTCACTGTGACAAAGGATGGTAAAGTGGGAACCAGACAGACATAAGGGATATTTTGATTGAACAACTGTTTGGAGATAGGAAGGAACAATTGTGAGAGGTAGGAAGACAGACGAAATAACAACCAAGGACAAATGGCAAAGTGTTGGTGACACGGATAAAAATTAAAACTAACAGAAATAAAGAAATCAGGAGAAAAGGTGATCAAGCTAGCTGGTCTTAGGGATATGTACTGCTTTTGAAGAGTCCTGGAACACCCAGATGAGGATGTACAGAAAACAGATGACTATGAAACTAGAGCTTAGGAAAGGGACAGGAGGGAGGCACAGCTCTGGAGTTACTGGCCTGGAGACCATGACTGTGCTCAAAGCAGAGGTGAGATCATCAATGCACAGCAGATGTACTGGATACAAATGTCTGAGAAACAGAAGTTTACAGATGACAGAAAGAAAGAAATGACAGACAGAGACTATCTGGAGACAAGAATGGAGAGAGTGAGGTATCATGGATATCAAATAAAGATATGAAGGGCCAAAGAAGCAGGACCAAAGGCACCACCAACACGTCACTGGTAGAGACACTGATAATTTCTGCTAATGGCCATGAACGGTTGATATACCCCTTGGTCTAGTCTTAGCAGCAATGTATAGAAATTTTTTATAATTCTATCATAGGGCAAGCCTTTCTCTTGTATCTAGCCAGACACTGGCTTCTTGATACTTCTACATTTCTTTGATCGTGTTCAACAGTAACTTGTAAAGGTCACATAACTATATGTGCGGACACAGTCATTCTAAACCAGAAATCTCCAAGGGAGCATGTGTTTTGACAAATAGGGCCTTCCTTTAATTTTATGATCCTCAAATATGATATGCATATGATTCTTCTGGGGGACAGTGTCAGTGTGTGAAAGACAGTTGTGCAAATTTTAAGCAGATAGAAGAGTAAGGTTCAGAATGATGTGTTTCTGGACAAGACTACAAGAAGACCAGCAGAAAACTAGGAACCTAAGTTAAAAACAGGAGACTGACTAGAAGTTACGGGGCACACATAGTCAGAAGCACAGCAGCTAACTTAGGCAGAGAGTGTTATAGGCTAAGAAGCATGCATCGTCCACTTTTCCTTACTTGGCTCTGGGTGCACAACTGGCTCTGATCCCCATCTAGTAATATAAGTCAGAACACAATGATTCCATGTGTCAGACGGCAGCAAACAACCACATGAAGCTAGGGTAGCAATCAAAGATCCTTATTTCTAACTTATTTCAAAAGAAATATTCTGGAAGAAACTTTTAGCTCTCCCAATTTGATAATAATATACATCTCTCCCCTCCAAAAAAAAAAAAAAACACAGTGATTCTAGGCTTTGAAAACATTCATTACAGGTGCATACAAAGAACTATTTTACCCATGTGCAACAGGAGGAAAAAGGCACCACATATAATAGAACATTTAGCCATACTGCTACACATTTAATGACCATCAAAAAAAGTGCTATTTTTGGGAGCAAACAAACTCCTTTTAAGGTGCTCAAATAGTACATTTGACTTTTTTTCATTCTTTATAGATATCACAGGATAAATTAGCAAACATTCTAGAATGATAGACATCTTGTTTTACACAACTTAGCAGCTCTCTAGAAGAATTAGAGAGCTAATTCAACACTTCAACACATTTCCCTGTGTACAATGGGTCTAAACTAGAAGAAAATCCTCAGCGGTCAGTTGTACTCAGTACTACTCAGTTGTACCAGAAAAATGCTACCACCCAACAGGAAAGGTAGACAGTGCCAATGGGGGAATCTGAGGAAAAAGAAGCACAGGGTTTCCCCTCTCAAAAAGCACTAAGTAAGTTGCTCCCATCCATAGACTAACTCAATCAAAACAATTCTTGAGTACTTTAAAGTCTTGAACCTTAAACCAACAGTGAACTATTTATAAACAACTATCACAGTGAAAGGAATTATATAAAATCTAGATTCACCAAAATAAAGATTTACCTTAGAGATTCCAAATATATAGGTTGTATTGTGCCTTTTAAAAAAAGATTTATTTTTATTTATTTAGGCATACAAGAACTAGGATGTAGGCCAGAGATGCAGAGGGTGAGAGGATTCACCAGAGACAGAGTAGGGAGCAGAACAGGAGGATTTACTGAAATACACTGCTGAGGGGAGCAGCAGGCAAGACAGGAGGGGTTTGTTGAGTCATGTGGGTTAACTTTCTGACCAGGAATTGAACTCATGCAGCAGTGACCGAAGATAACTTGATAGCTCCCAGAATTAACCCCTGCACCACCAGGGAGGCCCAAGTGTATTGTGCTTTATAAACAAACAAACAAAAATAATTACCACTGCAGTGGAAAAGACAATACCACAATCATCAAATTGTCAAAATTAAAATGTTACAAAAAGAAAATTCTTTTTTTCTTAAAAATCAAAAGAGGGTATGTAGTTAGATAAAATCAAAACTGTTCATTTATTGTTGAACTTGACTGAATGATAAACCAGAAAGCAAATCACATTTTTGACTAATGCTCAACAGATAAGAGGAGATAGAAATCAGTTTGCAAAAAACTGACAAAGGGAAAAAGGATGGTATTTTAGTAAGACATAAAAATGACTAAATTTACAAAATGGAAAACACTGAAAAAAAAAATGGAAAACACTGCCTAATTTAAAAGTGTATGAATTGTAAATAGCAATAGTCCTAAAAAATGATAGGGGCTATTATTATTACTAAGGAAGAAATGCAAATTTGTAACACATTTCTAAAAAAGATCAAAAGCTAACAAAAATGTATTTATACTTACTTCATCAAAGCAATTAATTTAAAGAAAGAGAAAGGCAGAGGATTGATAAATTGTACAAGTAAAATTGACCACAGCAATATTCTCATACAACACTGCCACAACTGTAATTAAACTTTTCATTGATTTCCCGGGATTCATTACATGGAATCATTTTGCAACACCAGGATCTCATTAAAAGTGAATGTAATATAGTCTTTCATTAATAACACTTGAAATTATATTTTATTTGGTAATCTCATATTCTGTCCCTTCACGAATAAACATAAAATCAATGTTGCCAACGAAGCATGACCCATCCAATACAGGCCTAGAGGCACAGAAATGCAGGCCAAAGGAAGACCCTGGGGACCCAAGAACAGTAATAGTCCTACCCCAATGGAGCCTGGCCCACCCCTACTCCCATTCGTGAGTGGGTGACTAGCCAGGGAACTGCAAATTTTCCCCATAAAAAGCGTGATCTCTGAAGGTGCTCTGTGATGGAGGCAGTTCTAAGACTTGCCATGGAGACCTTTTTCTAGGTACCACCACTGATTACCTCCACTAGCCAAGTTTGATCTAGGACTGGCCACGAAGACCTTTTTTCAGGTGCCACCATGGATCACTTCCACTAGCCAGGCTTGATCTAAGACTGGTCACAGAGACCTTTTTCCAGGTCCCACCATTAATACAATTCACCAAGTTTGGTGTCACGTCTCTCTGCCTTTTTTTCACAAAGAAATTTCAAGCCAGACCAGTTGGTAAAGAACTACTGGCATCCTTTAGGATCAAAGAGCAGGTCATGTCTGATAGCTGGAAGGAAAACAGGTCTTTAGTCCCAGAAGCTCCCATCTGCTCCCAACCCCAAGGTCCACATACAAATCAGTGGTAGTGAACTCAATCCAGATCTAACTCATCAGTTATATGGTTTACGCACAACATTTAGCTTTCAGTTTTACAGGATATTCTGTAACAAGTATTCCAAAGACTCATTTTCAAGGAAATGAAGACATACATACACTTTGCTGATTACAAAATCAAAGATCAGGCCAGTAAACCTTTAAAATCATGTCTCCTGCATAGAACCAAAGCTAATGCTTCTTATATCACAGATTTTATGAGGAATTGCAATGGGTCACAACTGCTATATTTAAGGCAGAAGGAAGGAGTTTCCCCTATATGCTTCAGCTTCTACAACAGATAGGGCTCTGTCACCCACAGACTAAGGCTTTTACAGGATTTGGAGCGCAAGTTTAGCCAATCTCACAGAATGATTTTCAGCATATGAACCACTAGAAAGGTTTTGCATTTTCCAATAGGAAGAGGTTTTCTTGGAGAAGTAGCTTTATCGTGAATGACTTTAATTTTAAGGTCCCAAACTTTGCGAACTATTGGTCTCTGAGACTAGGCATAACGAACACACTTTATCTCTCTTTTGAGAAAATCAATTAAAAAGAACTATAAAGATTATATCAAAAACTGGTCATCTACATCATTCTTTTATCTCTCCTTTAATACCTCATTATTTTTGAGCACTGGCCCTAGAAGAACTGAGTGAAAAACAAAGCTCCAATAAATCAATTTGGATAATTACCAACTCTGATAAGAGATTTGGTAGAAAGATTAAAACCAGTGGCTAAATGAGAGTTGGGAGAGACTCTATAGATTTCAAATTATCCTTGTGATCTATTATATCTCATTATCTTTGAGAGTGGACACTATCCAATACTTTAATCCAAATCCCACAAACTGAGTTGTATATTCTTTAAAGCTCTTTTATGCACAGAGAGCATAAATGATGGACAGAGAACTGTCAGTTAATGAATTTGTGTGTGTGTGTCCAAGCAATGGAATAAGTTTCTGTAAGTAGAGCTCAAAGTCCAAAATTATAGAACTTAATTAAGAGGTAGAAGTTAGGCCTTTTTTGATTTTCAAATGAGCATGTGTTTTTACTAAATAGCTGTACTTATGGTTTCCTTCTCTCTTTTTATTTCTATTAACACCTTAAGCTTCAAATGGTTCAATTTCTAATTTAAGTAAGTTTTTCAGGCTTCACAGCTTGGCAGTGTTCTGTGAACCTCCTGACACAATCATCACATCAAGACATATATCAAAGAAGGTGGTAATTCTTATGCTTATTGTTAAGTTCAGATGAAAAGTCAATTGATGAGAGACAGGGTGCTTTTTTCTCAACCACATTAAAGGATATCAATCAGGGGTAACTGATTACAAACCATAACCACTTCTGTTTAAAAGATAAGAGTTTTCAGAGAGACTTAACAACACAGCTGCAAAACTAAAATCTTATGGGCCGTCCTGATTTTTTCTTCTCTTTTCTCCACATACTAAGTGACCAAAGTGCATGAAAAAAATCCTAGAATAAAATTAAAATTTATAATTTCAAATTTACTAACCAACATTGTCACTAAAATGAAACATTTAAGTATATATAGTCCTCAATGTCACCCACCAGGAGCATATAAGCACCAGACTTCCATTTACAGCTAGCATTAAGAAAAGGGAAATGAGGTATCTATCAGTTCTGTTTAAATAAATACATAAGTAAACGTTGTTTATATCTAATTATGCAACACTGAGTGAGATACTACAATTGTTCTTCCAATTATAGTTTTTCCTTGAATTAAGCTTTTCTACTTTGCTTTTCTATTTTTGCATTTTTCCCCTTTCAATAAAGAAAATTTTCTTCTCAATATACTTAATAACTTATACTTTAAGACCTATGTAATTAAAATTTTTTTCCACAAGACTAATGTCCATCAAACTTTTATGAAGCAAGGACATTTTTTGAAAAAATAGTTTGGCAAAAAGGAAGTATTAGTTGAGCAGTTTTCATTAAAATAACAGTTTTTCTCTTTCTCAATAAAAATTTTAAATGACATTGTCCAGAGAGAAGATTATTCTATAAGATACACATTTTAAAATAATAAAGAATTAAGATTGTGTTGATTTAAAGTATTGCTTTGATTTTGGCAGTATTGAGTATTTATTTACATTTGACTATTTTATACCACACCTGTGATAGTTCTATAAAATGGACCTATTCACTTGGCCTAAGTATCTAGAATTAAAATATAATGTATCATTCTCTTTCCACTGAGAATTTTCATTTGCTCCCAGTAATTCAATGCTTTTGCAATAATGTTGGCAATGCCATTATTCTAGGCATTAACTTTTTAACAAGAAAAATCATCTAGAAAGATATTTTAGACGACCAACAACTGGAAGAATTTCTTTAGCACTGCTGCTGTCCCTTTAAATAAAACTGATAATAATCATTTGCCAACCCCAACAGATGACTAATAACATTTATGTTCACTTATCATCTGAAATTATCATCTCTTAGCTGGTGACTCTACCATTTAGAACAAAGCAATATTAAGACTTTGAGGATCCCTCAGAGCTTCGAGGGATACAGCTTTCACAAATTCAATGAACTTTTAGAGAAACACAGTAGGTCTATTTCAAGACCCATGGTTATGCCGAGTACCAAATAAAACAGTAGATTAAAAACTTCAAAACACAATGACAACAAATAAAAGTTGCACCTAAAAAGCAGAGCAAGAAATTACAAAGCACAGTAGCTACAAATATTTTTCAATCAACAATAAGTATTCAACTACTATAGTTCAGTAAATAACTACTTTTTAATTAAAAGCCCAAGCTGTTCAAAATTCTACAGAAAGCGGCAAGAGTTTATTATCCATTTTCCTCTGCAGAGCTTCTGTCATGTGCAAGGCATGAGCTAGGCAAGGGAACACAACAAGATAGACATGATTGCTATCCTGTTGGCGATCACACACTAGTAAAGATGCAGAGGCGACAACAGGCATTACAAGACAATGTGGTAACGCTTCAGTGGTTCATGTCAAGGATGCCATGAAGACTATAGAAGGGCTTCCTAACCTAGAAGTCTTCCCAAACTGATGTCAAAGTTGAAGACCAAAAGATAAGCAGGAGTTGGCTGGGTGAACAGGGAGAAGATGAGGTGTTAAGTGTTGGAGATCACAGGTGAGAGAGTGCTCCAGACTAACATTCACCCCAGACCTACAGACAAAAACCGCAAAATATTAATCCACAAAAAAAGCACCTGATTTTTTAAAAAATAAAACACCAATATGATAGAATGGAACTCCTCTTTCCATTCTTAACCTCCAAATTCACTATCCCCTCTTATTCTATAAAAAAATAAATATCTCAGTTAAAAGTTCATATTTTAAAAGGTTTCCCAAGGTAAACACCTGAGCAAAACCCTTTTTTTTTTTTTTTAGGATGTGCATAAATAACCCTGTAAAATACCTTTAAAATTCATTTCTGTATGTGTTTCATTCCTTAATATTAATAAATGAGATGCTACCATGTTTTGCTCTGAACTAGAAACCAAGTCCTTGGTAATACCCCAAAATGATAATTAGGCACCTGGACAAGTCTGACCTGCAGGGTTGAAAAGCATTTAGTCCCTTCTAATGATTCAGAAACAAACACATCCTCCACAGGGAAAGATCTGCTTGCACTTGCAAAATCTAAGAGCACTCTGCATGCTGATGGAGACTTCACTATGGGGGGGGGGGGGGGGAGGAGAAGGGNCGGGGGGGGGGGGGGGGGGGGGAGGAGAAGGGCGGAAACAGGCCAAAGGGAGAAAAGCCAAGGACATGTGAGAATTCAGATAAATGCGGTCAGCAAGTTGTAGTGTTCTCACTTGCTGAGAACTCAACCTGTATTTTTGTTTGAAACAGGAAATAAGGTAGTTTGCAGAGTGTGAGAAGGGAGTGGGAAGTGGGTGTTGAATGAGTTCTCTAGATAACAAGAGTTTCTCTAAGTGTGTCCTAAAGACCATCTGAATCATGTTCACCTGTGAAAATATGATTCCTGGGCCCACTCCAGACATAAGTGATGTAGTTTATGGAGAGGAAGCCTAGAAATCTGCATTATAATAAGAGCCCCAAGTATCTCAGATGACATATGAATTTTTAGAAGCACAAAAGATCATAAAGATCTCTAGGTTGATGTTAGGATTTGGGGTAGAGAAGAAAACAGAATAAGATGCCAAAGTCCTCCATGACTGCTGGCATACAATGAAGAAGTGAAAGGGAGGCAAGTTTCCCATGTGCTTACTTCCTTGCTTAGCTAAGTTTCACCCTCAGCCTAAACTTTACAGTGCAGGTGCAAACTTGGGTTAGTTGGCTTTCCTTTGTTAACAGTACAGTACTGACAATTCCCCAACACAAACTAGAGAGTCCAAATGATTATATGATTATTAAGAGGTCAGAAAAAAACTGCTGATAGACGGATTAGTATACATCTATACCACCACTGGAAAAGAAAATGTCAAGTTGGTAAATCAGTCTTCACTTAAATATACTATAGATGAAACACACAGTGAGGTGGTAGTTCCAGAGCAGACTAAGGGGTCCTAGTGTTTATGCTTTTTTGAAAAGTGGGTGGTGGAGAGTGGGAACCTCACATCCTCTTCCTGGAAGGAGATGTACTGTAAAAGAAGACAGCCTGGTGGGCACTGTGAGGACATGGAGAAGTTGACGACAGACAGAGTTGACGAGTTTGGATTTTAGATGCTTTGGCTTTTAAAATGATAGGTGAGAATTATGCTGTTTTTTAATAACATGTCCTGTAGCTAGAGGTAACCATATTGTACAGTCCTGACCAATGATTATACAACAGCAACCTTCTCAAGTTCAAAGGCAAAGTCTTGTAAGGAGGACTTCCCTCTTCATTCCTCCTGCCTGGAATACATCATGAGAGGAGAATGGCAGTCACTTGGTGGTCTTGAGATAAGAGCCACAAGGACTCATGACAGAGCAAAAAGGACCAAGTGTGTTGACAACACTCCTGAGCATCAGCTCTAGGACCTAATTTCAGACTCCTTGATACAGGAGCCTGTTTATTTGTTTAAGTCATGTTCTGCAAGCTGAGTACATTCTCAACTCATAGTTTTTCTCTCCTTTAAAGTTACTAATGTTCTTTGAGAATTATTATCATTTTTAGGAATTCCCCTTTATATTAGTCCACTAGTATCTACCACAGCATTGCATATTCAGTTCAGTTAACACCAATCAAATTTAAAATAAAGCTTCAGAAAATAGGATAACTTAAACATATTTTTCATAAATGAGAAGAGTAGCTAAAGCATCTATATGACCCACTCCTACCAGAAACCAACTAAAATGATGTAACAGAAATGAAAATCAGACAATATTCTGCATCAGCAATAAATTAAGTAAAGAGGATACTAAAACCCCCAAGAAATGTTTGCTAAATCTAGTACAGATGAAACTAAATTGAAGACAGTTGCTAAAAGCTGACTTACTACTTTCATTATTTAAATAGCAAAAAAATAGACTACCTAATTATCAACTAATAAAGAAATGGATAAATATGAGAAATAAAGGCTTTCTGACAGTACCTGTCACTCCTTCCTCATGTGTGAGGTAAGGAACAATGGGCAGGATGGCTCATGGGTGAGATGGGCCCACTCTATGAAAAGTCTCTTTACCAACACAGTGGGAATATTTACAGGAAGCTGCATCCCATTAGAAGAGGAGAAAAGCGATCATACTAAAAAGCAAGCAGGGTCTCACCTTGACATAATTCTCACTGCGATAAGGCAGAAAGGTTTCTGAAGAGTAAGTCACCCACTATCACTATCTCTGATCCTTCCAAATCAGAAGGCAGTAGCAACATGCTAAGAGCAGAAACTGACTACACTAAAATCCAGGTTTGCAAAGCAGGACACTGGTTTCAAAAACATGTTGAAAAAGCCGTTTAGAGAAAAACTTCCCTTGCTGGTAGCTCCTACCACATCTCCTTCAGGCCACAGGAATGTTATGCCACTAATATAAATATAAATGACAGCCTCCATCTTCTAACTTAAAATGCAAGAGGAGAGTTCAGTAACACCACATTAAATTGTTAGGTGGTCAAGAAAAAAAAAACCAGTCATGCCACAAGAACCTACTACGTGTCAGGCTGTGCTCCAGGCATGGAGGTCACAACAATGGAAACAGACACAGGAGACTCTATCCTCCTAAAGCTCACATGCTTTTGGGGATAGAAGTACTGTCTTTATTCAGGAATGGATAAAGAGAAAGAGACAAGATGTTTTAATGTCAGAGTTATAAAAAGGATTCTACAACACATAAGAAAGTAGCAGGGAAGAAAAAAATTGAATGTATTTAAGAAAAAGATGCACCACAGAACCATTAAACTATCAGATTCTCATACTACAGAACTGTTTCGGATTGGAGACTAACTAAAAATTGAGTATATCGCTACCTTAAACCATTGACCAACATATCTTCTACAAATGAGAAATTTAAATGTAAAATTATAAAAACGTAAGATTAAAATTATACATATTTATAAAATTTTCACATGGGAAAGTCTACGCGTGATGTAAAAACCAGAAACCACAAGGAAAATACTGATAGATTTGATTCCACAAACAAAATGTTTACACATAAAAATAACAAATGAAAACAAGAAGCAAACAACAAAGGCTAAGACATTTACAATAGGAGTGGGTGTGTGTGTGAAATATATATGTGTGTGTGTGTATATGTATATATATATGTATATGGGTTAAGTCTTTACATGTTAGAACTTTAACAAACAATAAAGATAAACACAGAAGAGAAGAAAAATAGAAGACAAACAGGCATTCACAAACAAAATAAAAATCATCCATCAACCTATGTAAAATATAAAATCTCATCAGCATTTTTAAATAGAGATTTTAAAACTCAAGTGCCATTTTTCACCCATCAAACAAGAAGGGTTAGTTAGAAACACATTTTAAGTTAGAATTCAACGGTGAAAGTTTGGTGAGATGGTTAATCTAGAAGAAACATAAATAGGTAAAACCTTTCTTGAAGGCTATCAGTGAAAACTTTAAGAACATGAATACCCTTTGACATAGCAAAGTCACATCTATGCACTTACCCTGGTAAAATCATCACAGATTAAATTTCAAAGTTATGTATTACAATACTCTATATAATGGAAAACAACCTAGAGAATAATAAATAATTATGGTACAACTATGTAATCATATGCTACATATCTATTAAAAACAAAGGTGCTGAACAGCTAACTTTCAGAAACAAATGTGTATAAGGATATGTACCATTATATTAAAAAGCAATCTTAAAAAAGGAGGTAGCTTTAATAATGTTGTTAAAAAAGCAGGTCTATGATAGACTACACGGGGAAGAAAGCAAACAGATGACCAAAATATATATTATGACACCATTTTATAAACAAACAACAAAAACTACATATGTGCACTAATATAATAAATAGAATATAATAATCTTTTTTGGCTCTTGTTTATATACTAGTTTCAATACAAAATAATTACCTGCATCTCATAAAATCTTCACAACAATTGTATGTAGTAGGATTATCATTACTTTACAGATAAAGAAATTAAGGCTTGAAGATTTAAAAAGAATTTAACCATCATCTCAAAGTCAACGAATGGTAGACCAGAGATTTTAAACCTGTCAGTATACTCTAGGGGTGTGCTATTAACATTACAATACAGAAAGGCCAAAAAATATTGTATGCAAAAAGTGGTTACTGCACAAACTAGAAGGGAATTGTGTACTATTATGTACTTTATCTTAAAAAAAACACTTTAATCTTTTCTAAAAAGCCACCAAAATCAGGCTAAACATATTGACATAAAAGGATATGCACAGAATAATAATTTTTAAGAATGGCAGACAGCACATACATCATAATCTTACATTTGCTTAAAAGGAAACATATACGAATGGAATATATAGAAAAAATTCTAGAATATGTTGAAATCATCAAAATGGTTATTATTTTGAAAGGGTGGAATTATAGGGGAATTCTAGCCTCATTTTTGCTTATGTGCATTTCTTATTTTTTTCCTAAAAGTAAACAATAAAAATGGCACTTTTAACATTTGATAAGTATAACTATCAAGGTAACAACTTCAAAATACAATTAAAATTCAAAAAGTTATACTTCTACTCAATATCTCTAGGAAAATGTCTTAATTTTAGAATATAGAAAATGCACTGAAATGTGGAAAATCCCTTATACAGGATCTGTTAGTTGAAGATTACAGTAAGTTGACTTTTAAAATCTATACAAGCAATCTAATATAAATTTATATCCTCCATTCCTTTTGTTTTTCTGTTAATAAAAAGCAGCACTTTAGATTCCAGGGGGAAGAAATCTTTACATGATAGACTGTAGTTTATATCAGTTCCATCAACAGCATAATCTATTGGTTCCAATAAACAATCTATTTTAGTGTTCTGGTCTCAGAAAATGTGTTGCAGCTTTTCAGCACAGATGTTATTCAGGAAAAAATTTCTGCTTTTTATTGACCTATATTAAGTATAAACTCAGTTGAGTCACCAAAGATTCTTGTGATCCTAATCCAAATAAAATTTCTTCGCCCCAGTGTGGTCCTTGCAACAAACTCCAAAACATATTGTAAATAGCTCAGTTGGCAAGAGAAGTTCAAGGGGAGACAAATTATTACTTCTTTATAAAATCAGTCTTACTTCCTGTCATGGAGAAAAAAACCCCAAAACTTTAAAATAGCATTAGTATCAGCAAAAGTTTGGCCCAGATCCTGACACCAATGCTAAGGTATCAGGCTACTGCTACCCTCCTATCCTACAAATAAGATATAAGTACAATCACTACATGGCCTTTCACTTATCCTACAGTTAATTACCCTCGGCATATTATAGCTATAAACTAAAGGAGGCAAAAAAAGACTAGTTCTATAAAAGTGATCGCTGACTCCCAGATATTTCTGCCCTGCTATCATTAGCTATAAATGAATTGCCCAAGATGTTAAGAGTCTGAAAGAAATCAATTGATAGATACCAAGGATTTTCTTAAAGAAAAAAAATCCTGCTGACTCTAAGATGTGTGAATTCAAGTAATAAACTAAAAAGGGAGATAAAAGGTCAAATAAGAGAGTAGGGGTCACCCAAAGGGTGCTGCCTCTTTAAAGGGAGTAAGCAGAAGGAAATGACTTTAATTCAATTAGCTCATCCAGAAACCTAGGGCACAGAACATATAAAATGATACAGGGGAAATTTACTGCCCCCGGACTTTCCATCTATGACTGCAGGATAATGTATCTTGTTTTTCCATACTTCTCTTGTGTGGTCCAGATCCGGCCCAGCTGGCTTTTCCTGCTGCCAGTGGTAGCCAGGCTGCTCTGCTCTCGCTGGTGACTTCTCCCCACACCCAGCCAGACCACTGAGTCTGGGACCAGCACGCTGGCTGCGCAGCATCTACTTAACTCTGTGGAAGGGTGGTCCAGGACCACCTGCGTAAGATCATCTGGTATGCTTGTCAAAACTACAGATCTTGTAGTCCTTGTCCTAGGCCGACAGGATCTGAATCCCTGATGACAGCGGCCAGGAAGTGCTATGAAACACACACGTTGCATAGCACACTGACATGTGGGAACCAATGAGCTGATGCACACTGTACAGCAGTTGATACTATCAAAAGAGAAATTTAATCACAGCTTTAGATTTCAGATACCATGTTTTAAATACCTAACCCTGCATCTGGAAAGCCTATTCACATACACCATACAAGGGATGTAAAAGGGAAACAATCACACAGCCACTACAAAGGCAGGAAGGGGAGATGCACCCCCACCCAAAAAAATTTATCTTGAATTATCACATTTTCCCTTCTTTCTAAAGAAATGAGCATTTATAAGAACAAGCTTTGAGAAATTTTACATTATTTAAATGTAGCTCCTTTAAGACTCTAAGAAGAGGAAACGCTGATTTTTATTTTCTGATTTAGCAGTCAGTCAACAATGACTTCCTAACTATCAGGAAATGCAGTTTTCCTAACCCTTACTAGTCAGGCAGAGGAGCACTTAACAGTGTTCTTAGCAGACCTATGCTGGCTCCTAGTAGACCCAGCACTTAACAGTACTGACCACTTCCTCCATGAACCAAGTCTTCTCCGGTTTCCTATTTTCCTTCCTTTAGCCATTTTTTTCGTATACTGAGTTACTCAATCTTTAAAGTTTAATGTGCCCCAGAGTTCTGTCCTTGGACTTCTGCTATGCTGACCATTGGCAAACTTATTTAATACTGCGACTTCAAAGCCAACTCCACCCTGAAGACCTCTCCTTCTTCCAGCCCATGGCTCTATCTGAGTCCTTGTCCTTCACAGTCAGCTGCCCACTGGATGTCTCTACCAGCTATGCCGGTAGCAACTGAAATTCCATGTGCCCCAAAACTTGTTTCTTTCTTCAGTATCCATATTCTTAAGACTTACCACCATTCTGTACCCAGAAAGCAGGACGTTTTTCTAGGGCACGGGTAGTCCTGAAATGTTCAAGGGTGTGCCCCAGTTAACAAATTTATTCTTTACTTAAGAAATAAGTATATAACTCTTGACATATTCTCTTCTGTTTAGTTAACGATTAATTCTTTTAATCTTCAGAGCAACTCTATTAAGTTATTTCATTATTATTATCCCGAGTATATAGAATGGTAAACAAGGCACAGATTATGGAACTTGTTCAAGGCCACTCAGCTAATAAAAGCCCTTAAATGAGCAAGTCCAGCCTAGCAGTCACTACATGATGCGCCATCTCAGAGACTGGGTAGGGTGTAGGACTACAAGGAGCAGAAGGTTCAGAGAATTAGAGAATACTTGCTTCATTTAAAAGTAGTCAAACTGCAATTTCACATTCTAAATCTTTTATGCCTCCCAGCACTCTACCATATCCTCCTAAGGGTCTGTTCATTCTATTTCCTTAGCGTTTCTCTATTTCTCTCCCCCCTTTTCTCCTTCCCTATCAAAACCTTAATTCAGACCCGGGTCATTTCGCAACCAGTGACCACTGATTTGTCTACATCATTCTTGCTTCTCACGGGTCCTAGCTCTTTAGCCCACGTCAGCAAACTTTTTAGTAAAGGACCAGATAGAAAATTTCAGGCTTGGGCCTCCCTGGTGGCATAGCGGGTTGAGTGTCGCACTGTGAAGCATCCGTAGCACAGCAGCAAGAGTTTGATCCCTGACCAGGGAGGGGACCCACATGGCACAGCAGACCTCTCCTGCCTCGCCCACTGCTCCCCTCAGCAGTATATTGCAGTCCATCTGACTGTTGTGCTCCTCCCCGCTCTATCTCTAGTGAATCCTCTCACCTCCTGGGACTCTGGCCTGTATGCCAGCTCTTGCATGCATAAGTAAATAAATCTTAAAAAAGAAAATGAAAATTTTAGGATTTCCAAGCCAAAATTTTCTGCAATTACTCAATTCTGTTGATACAACACGATACTAGCATAGAAAAGCAGCTGTGTTCCAACAAAACTTTATTTACAAAAACAGGTGCCCTGTGTTCAATAGCATTACCACAGCAATTTTGTTAATCAACCCTACTCCTTACACTGACATACTTCCAGATAATCCCCAAATCTTAGAGAATATAGTAGAAATATAAAAGTACTAGAAAAAAATATGAGTGTGTGATTTAATAACCACCAGGTAGTAAAAATATTTCCAAGTATAAGAAAGAACTAATAAATCTGAATACATAAAAGATAAAAACCTCGGTGAGTATGGAAAAATTAAACAACAAAACATTACAAATTAAACATCATAAAGTGAAAAAAATTTTTTTGATGCATATAACAGATGAAATGCTAATTTATAAAAGTTCTAAAATTTCACTAAGAAATGACTGAAGATATGAGGTAATAGAGAAAAACAGCAATGATCAAGATAGAAAAAAAAAAAAAAAGATGTTAATCTCACCAAAACTTAAAAAAATGAAAACTAACACACACAGAAATCCTTTCTAATTATCCAACAGGAAAATTTGTTAAAGACTGACTACACAACCAAAGAATAGAGGGAGTTAGATTCCAACATACTCTTAGAGGCAATATAAATTACTCTATCCTTTTTAAGGAAGCAACTCGTCAATCTATCAAAATTAAAAGGTTTAAAGCTAGCAATTACGTTTTTAAACACTTATTCTACAAAGACATGTATACATGAAGGTTAACCACAGAATTGCTTTTAATAGTAAAAAAATTGGAAACACCCTAAATGTTTACCTGTAGAAAATTAGTTAAGAACAGCATTGCATACAATGAAATAGTACGCAGTTGAAGTAAATATTGTCAGCAATAGCTACACTGTTAAGAGACTATAGCAAGGTGAAGAAATGTGTGTGTTTATATATAATGATTCTATTTCTATTAAATTAGCTGTATCTGCATGTCACATAAAGAAGGCTACATTTCAAGCAAGGCTTTTATCTAGAACAGGAAAAATGAGTACTTTCTCAGTTTAAGATATATGCTTCTGTATTATTTGATTTTTTTTTTACAGTAAGTTTAAACTAACGTAGTAGTAACTAAAAGCCTTTTAAGAGATATTAAAATAAAACACAAAGTATGTAGCTCCAAGGAAGATCACTTCTGGTTGTGAGGTATGACAGTGAAACTCTTTAGCATAAAATACATGCCAATATGATAATGTGGTCCTACGCAGCCTCAGTAAGTGACTCTCCTAAGTAACACACATTGTGTTAACCATAGTATACTGCAGTGTTCTGAATATGCCAGCATGGCTCCTTTGCCTTTGCAAAAAGCTTCTCCCTCTGTTTAGAATCCTTACCCTCACTGCCCAATAAATATGCATTCACCTTAATCCCTTCCACAGGCTGAAATAACAGTCCCTTCTCTAGGTCCCCAGTCCCCCTTTTACACACATCTGTCAGAACATTTGCAACATTAATTTCCTTAGTGATGGATATAGTGATAATAATAGTGTTAATAATAGTTGATTAGGTGCCTACTAAGAGATACTGAGCATCCAGGTGTTTTACATGCATTACCTCATTAATCATCATGATGAGACTGTGAAATATACCATTATCTCTATTTTAAATGTAAAAAAACTTAAGTTACTCAAGGTTAAGCAAATTGTCAATGATCACACAGGTATTAATAAAGAGCTCTAGGTTTAAAGCACAAATATATTAGACCAGTTATTTTGTTTGTACATACATGTATGTGCACAAAATCTCTCCACCCTTTGGTTAGACATGGTAGTATGGTAACATTTGTGAAGAAATGTGAGTCTATACCCCTAAAACATAGACAGAGCTGTAGACAGTTATCTCAATTACAAAAAAAAAACAAAAAAAAAAAACTCTAAAAACCAAAAACCTGTTTATAATAGCAAGCAAAAATATTAAATACAAATACTAAGGAATGAACACCCCCCCACCCCCATCAACTTCTTGTGGACAAAAATTATGTGTGAGTTATCTCTTTGACTTTAACTTCATCATCGAGCACAAATGAGTGCATTGTTGACACCACAATTAATACTGACAGCAGGAGGGCTCTTAGTATGAAAGGGAAGTTGGGGGCCATCATCTAGCTCTACTATACAACATAGGAATCCCTTCCAACTTCTCTCAAAGATTATCTGCCCCCACTTGGACAGTTCCAAAGACAAGAACTTTGCCTTACAAGGCAGTCAGCCCATTTCACATCCTTGCTTTCAGTGTCTTGCCTGAATTCTCTGTCTGTCAAATTGTCAGTCTCCTTCAACTCTATCACTGTATATTCACTGTAGTGATCTCTTCTAGAGGATTTCAGTTTTTCAATCTCCCTCTTCAAAGCAAGTCCCTATCCAGTGAGAAGCACTGTACCAGACTACTAGAAGTACTCAAAAAGTTCTCTATGCATGATTTCTGCCATCAAAATTTAAGGGGATAGATACACTAACTAGAAATCAGGTGTTTACCTGTAATTAATTGGAACTCACCTTTGAGGCTCTCCCATGTACCAGGTATGCTGCTGAGTACTTTAAATGCATTATATGACCTAAATTCCTAAATAACATATTATTCCCCCTTTCCAGATGAGGGTATTGTCTCTACATGTTTAAGAAACTACCTAAAGTCTAACTAATAAATGTCATAGTTAGGATCTGGACAAGTCTGCTTGCCATAGTCCTAATTAGAGGAGGGGAGACCTGGCTAAAGAACAGGCCACAGAAAGCCTAAGGAAGAAGTCATAAAAGGATGTCTGTTTATCAGAAAGGTAGACCAATGTCCTATCGAGGCAGGAGGAAAAATATGGACTGACCTAACTAGCAGGATGGAGCGGGTAAGGAGAACATTCAGTTTCTGGAGGAGAGTTTAATTATTCTTTTAAAATCAAGCAAAGCTAAGGCAGGAGCAAAGGCAAACTCTTGAGCAGGTCAGGAATATAGAAAAGCAATGTTTTTGGATAGGTAGTTCTGGCAGCTCTGAGCAGCATATACAGTAGCCCCCCAACCTTCACCTGTAGGCACACTTGTCACAGTTTCAATTACCTGAGGTCAACTGTAGTCTGAAAATAATATATATAGATATAATAAAAAAGAGATCACATTCACATAGGTTTTATTGTAGCATGTTGTTATAGCTGTTCTATTGTTCTCATCTCTTACTGTACCTCATTAAGTAAACTTTATCATAAGAGTATATGTGTAGGAAAAAGTGCAGTATTTACAGGGTTTGGTATTATCTGTGGCTTCCAGTATCTACTGGAGGTCTTGGAACATATCCTCTGCAGATAAGCAGTCACTGTATTATTGTGGAAAGAGAATGAAGGTAGGCAGAACAATTAGGAGCTGCTACAATAACTAAAGGCCTCATAATTTGAGGACTCAACTAGGATGGTAATTTGAGAAAGGAGAATGAGAAATCTTATAAGCAGTACCAAAGACCCTTTGCTAACAGCTGGATGTTAGACTACAGATGAAGGAAGAATGGTGATCAAAGAGTTAAGAACAAGTTTAAAGTTTCTCATCTGGGGTAACTGAAAACACTGATATCACTTACAGAAATGGGACGATAACAGAGAAGAAATCTACAGAGTGACAAGGACATACAAATATGGACATATTAAAAGATGGTGGAAAAAAGGTACCCCTGTAGAAATGTGATTTTTATTGGCTATCATGTATGCTGAACACTCAAACATGTTTCCAGGATTCCATGCAGAAGTACTTATAGTTCTAGAGTTATATTATGTAGGTCTTACGATGATTCTTCAACCTTTTTGTCCCTAAGTCTATTTAAAGATTTTCTTTAAGTGAACTTGGCCAGTGAGAAATGAAGCTATCTGGTTTACCTCTTTTCAGCCTGGATTTCAGGCTCAACTCTCTTGAAAACTAAATGCCACCATTTCCCCATTCTCTACTTCTAAAAGCCTTGCTGTTTCATCTTTGATTTCCTAATTTTGACTCAGTAACATTATTTACCACTTTATGTCCTTGCATGGTACCTGCTTTACCTTTATCATTCACCCATTATATTTCTTCTCCCTATTCTCATTCAAGAAAAAAGGGACAAATTAGATCTTCAGGCTGCAGAATGACCTAAAATAGACCTTCTAAATAAGTCCAGAATAAGCTATTTCTAGGTTTAGTTATGAAACAGGATGATATTGAAGCTGTTGTTGACTCACAGGGTGATCGGACAACCAATGATAGAATAATGGATCAATATTTAAATTCACTCACTAAAATCTGGTACAGCTTGCAATTAGGTCAAAAATCTGGCCCCAAACCTCTTTAAAGAGAAGCGCTCTATACTCCAGAGCTCCCAGCAGTGAGCTGGGCATTCCAGAGGCCAGATTCACTGTACACCAAGGAAAGCAGTACAACACTTCTTGCTTCCAGAGCTCAAACAGGCAGAACTGATTATCTTACCACATCTTTAAATGATAGCAGGCATAGAAACACAAAAGCAAAGGAAATAAACAGGATAAGCATTCTACATTAATTATCAATAACAGAGACTATTTTTAGTACAACATATTTTATGCAATACTATTTATAATTCTGTGTAAACAGAATCTAGAAAATTTGGTTTTGAATTCCAATTTAATTGAAGAAAGGAAAAATACTGAAAGGTTCTGAAGTTTCAAAATACTCCTTTTGAGGCAGTAAACAAAATTAGCTCTATGTTTAACCAGAAAAGCCAAGTACCTGTGAGTTTGATTTTGGACAGTCGAGCCAAAATTCCTGGCAAATCATCCACATGCAGCTTCATCTCTTTCCACTGCTTTTCATCTCTTGTCTGTTTTTCCACATCAACTGAACCTTCAATTATTGAAGCAGACTCTAGTTCTATCACTTCTTTTTTATTTGGCTCTCTAGATAAAGACAGGCTGGAGGGTGAAAGAGATCTCATCTCATATATTTCTGTTTTGGCTTGACCCGGAGATGTTTTTTCAAGGAAAGGAGATGCCAAGGGTTCTGGCTTCGGTTTTACTTGCTGGTTGAGACTTCTATTCAGCTGTGTGGCATACTAAATTTAAAAAGTACACGTTACCATAAAACTGGGGCCCAATATGCTCTTCATGGCTGTTTAGTAACACCTCCCATTAGCCCAGTTTTCACTTGAAAGATTTTCTTATCACTTTATAAATACTTCCTGAATTAACTAATTTTTGCTAAGAGATGTGGAGAATACAATTAATAGTTCAGCAATGGTTTTCAAATTCTGTGGTTAGAAACTCCCAGGAATTTAAGTTCCAAAGAAAAATAAGTGTATTTCTTATTCATCTCCACCAGAATTTTCCCCAACCTAAGAGTAGGAAAGAGAGGTGTAACATTATATATACAATAACAAAAACTTTCTATAATCAAGAGCCCAGGTCAACATGTTGACTTTCCACATTCTACACAAACAGTTCAGCGGCCCGGCAAAATCCAGGACTACGTGATGTTATAGCAGAGCATCTATGGAGATAATTTGGGCTTCAGAGTCTGAGTCTCCACTGCTTAGAAGCCAAAAGTAGTAACTTCTACTACACTCGTGAGGCACTTTATAGTTTTATGTAATATATATCTTATTATAGCTCACATATAATATATATTCCTTTTGATCTCAGCAATTGTTAAAGAATATGGATCATTATTAATATTTCTTTGATTAATTTATACAGAAGGAAACCAATGCACAGAAATGAACTGACAGAGTCCAGAGTCAACAACAGGTGGCCACAGGTCGCCTTGGGATTTAGAGCTGCCTTTTTGATAACTAGATCAGTGACTTTCCCATTATATCACAAAGGCTTGAACTTACATACTAGTCTTAGAAAAGAATTAAGAACTCATGATGAATTCTGAGTCCTACTTACATAAAACAGGCATTATAAATAATGGACTTTCTCTTCTAAATATTCATTATCCATAATCCTCAACCAAAAAGTCAACATTTCTGGAAAGTTAAATCTCTTATCAAAGATAATGAGCTTTATTAAGGTTTTAAGTCTTAAGTTAAAAAGAGATGAGAGAAATATCAATTAGAAATTTAGATTATGAATTTTTGTTATTATTTCAGGATTACACTATAATATGAAAAATATACTATAATTATGAATTTTCAGTTATCATTTCTCCATTCTATAATCCCTTTTCTATTAGAGAAAATGGCAAATGCCCTCACTGATAATTAAAAGCTACCATCAATATCAACTTAGCTAAAGATCGACAAGAGGACCAAGATGTATTATCAATGCCAATTATAAAATGCCTTACAAATCAGAGAAGCTATCGACAAATCTACTCCAAAGTACATGTGGTTAAAAGATGTTTAAATGCATTGCTACTGAAAGAAAAGTCATATCATTAGAGCAATTATCTCTATTACTAATGTATTATTCACAGAACCTTAAAGAATTTTAAAAGATGTGTAACAGTTTAGCCTTCCCTAGTTTTAGCTCAGTGGAAATGTGCCAGAAGTTTTCAATCTTTCTCCAAGCTTAATCAATAAATTCAGGATCATACTTTTAACTTTAAATGCTAGCATTTGGTTTCAGTTACGAAAAAATAAAGGAAAGGATTAAAGTTTTGGATAAACTTAAGTTGACTAAATAAAAATCTTCTTAAAAAGTACTCTTTATAGATCTTTGAATAACAGAATTTTTGGAATTCTATTACACAAAGAAAGTAAAGACAGGGCCTCCCTGGTGGCGCAGTGGGTTAAGCAACGCACTACGAAGCAAACCGCAGCCACTGCAGCACGAGTTCGATCCCTGCTGCCGGCCAGGGAGGGGACCCACATGGCGCAGCAGACCTCTCCTGCTGTGCCCGCTGCTCCCCTCAGCAGTGTACTTCTGTTGATCTGCCTGTTCTGCTTCCAGCTCTTTGTGGTGAATCCTCTCACCCCCCACACCTCTGGCCTGTACCCCAGTGCTTGTATGCATAAATAAATAAATCTTAAAAAAAAAAAAAAAAAGAAAGTAAAGACAGCAGCAGCAGAGCAAAGATGATTCTCAGAACATACCATGCGCTTGAGGAAGTTAAAGTGCTGAAATGTAATCCACTGCTTATTGGTGCCCCGGAAAAGATGGATAAACTTGTGAGGGGATTCCTGCACAGCTTTCCTTTCCAGATGCCAGACACATCCTCCCATCCAACCTATAAGAGAGAGAAGGGAAAAAATGTTAAAATGATGAATGACTTCTATGTAATGACTATACCTACCCAAAACAAAGCCAGTCACCACAGCAAGTAGTAAACAGTGACAGGCCAAAACACTGAAATGAGCTAATTCAGATTTCTGATGAACAACAACTTATGAGTCCCACTCACTATTTAAGTCAGTGTGATTCTTTAGCAGAGCCAGGGAGAGTTTTAATTTCAGGATAATTATGCTTTTATTACATTAAATGCTAGCATGATAACGTAGCAGATCTTTTTGAGAAGATATAAATACAAAAGTCAGTTACTTTTAAAAGTTAAAAAATGAGAAGCAGGATTGTTCTTATTAACAATAAAATAAATGATACATTTCAGATTAATATTTTGGCCATGTGGAATAAGACAACTCACAGAGAAAGGAGATAATTCTCAATAAAGTGTCAGTCTAATTAAGAAGAAGTTGTTGGACTTTTAATCATTCCACTAAACCTTCTCTCAAATATCAACAAATTCCTTGTTTCCCATGCTTAAGCTATTCTAGACATCGACAGTAAAACAAAGATTCTACACCTTTCTTTTTCAGTCTCTTCTCCCATGGACACTAAAGTTTTCTGGTTCTCTGACTTCCTTTTCACTATCCCTTAGAGTCTCCTTTAGCTGTATCTGCCACTTAGAGGTAGTTGTGTTCCCAGTGTTTGAACACTACATACTGTCCTCGAGCAAATGCAAGGAAAGGGTAATTCTGAATCTTTAACCAATTTCTAAAGTTCTTATGCCTATTTCCAACTGATATCTTGTATCATTCAACAGATGGGTTGGAATATATCTTTAAGAACATTCTCACCCTTCGATCTACTCTGCTCTTCACTGCAGATAAAATCATTACCCAATTAAGACTTCAGGGATATCTTGAAATCTTCCATTATCACTTAATAACCATCAATCAGTTAACTCTGATAGAATGGTCAAATCTGTCTACTCCTTTCCATTCCGTTTGATAGAGAATCCCTTATCATCTTACATTTAGACAGTCTTAACACTTGCAGAAATCAAGTCAGAGCCAGTCATCCTGACTTCAGCAATTGTCTTTCCTCTGTAATCCAAATTCCATAAGGCAATGGTTTTCTTCTTGAAGACCAGACTACACATTACTCAACCAAACACACATATAATACACCACAGCAATGTTCTCATCACCGGGCCTCCCTGGTGGCACAGTGGGTTAAGCAACGCACTATAAAGCAAACTGCAGCCACTGTAGCACGAGTTCAATCCCTACAGCCGGCCGGGGAGGGAACCCACATGGCATAGCAGACCTCTCCTGCCTCGCCCGCTGCTCCCCTCAGCAGTGTATTTCAGTAGATCTGCCTGTTCTCTTCCCAGCTCTGTCTTGTGTGAATCCTCTCACCTCCCTGGACTCTGGCCTGTACCCCAGCTCTTGTATGCATAAATAAATAAAATCTTTTAAAAAAAATGTTCTCATCACCTTTCAATAAGCATACTATACATTTCACAGCTGCACTCTTCTTTTTATGCTGTTTCCTTGCTTTCAGTGTCTTGCCTCAACTCTAGAATTTTCAGTCTCCTTCAACTCAGTCACTGTATATTCTTTTTATGGCACTTCCAAATGCAAATGGCTACCATTAATTTTCATTATATATTTTAGTTTCTTGAAGTCAGGGACTCTTCGCTTTTCTTACAATGCTTTCTATATATGCGTGGTGACCAGATCATCCATTTAACTTACTTAGACTGCAGGAAGAAGAACTATCATTGTCTCCTGGAATTCAAGGCAATTAGACTGAAAAGTCACTTCTTCACTGACATCAGACGCTCAAACCTCAGTTAACAATGAAAGGTCATTTTCCATATACAAGGATGTGTTTGCCTTCATGTGTACATGAAGAAATAACAGTTGAAATCACTCCGACTTAAATTTTCTTTAAAATCAGTCTTCTGATATTCAAGTTTTATTTTTTGATGTTCTATATTTTTCCTTTGGGAGAATATGCGTTCAGTGTTTAATGATTAGGTCTAGAAGACATCAAGTTTTTATTGTCCAGAGCCTAAGTTTTAAAACCAATTTTAAGCTTATCTGGCCCAATGAGGAAAGTATGTTGCTGGGAGAGAAAGTACCACCTTGGGAAATACCTCTCAAGATTAACCGGGTCAAACAGATATTACAGTATTGTGGTAATGAAAACAAATAGCTAGGAAATTGTACTTTTAAACCATGAAAATACTTCATTTAGACAAAAGATGTCACATTTCTAGGAATCAATACCTAGAAATTGAAAGACACAGAGTTTACAACAGAAACATTAAAAATCTGGAAACGTGACCATATCCACTATTCACCATCATCAACACTGAGTTATGATTGTAGGACTTTTTAATGAGATAAGCAAATAACTGAAAGGACCTGAATTTGTTTTCAGTGGTATTGAACACTTTGAACTTTTAGAAGTGTAATCAGGCATGATCAGTAGACGCCTAATACTGTTCCAGCTTACTTAATACTGTTCTAGCTTAGGTAAACTCCCCTTCTTATAATAGATCTTTCAAGTGAATCAGGGGAGTCATACAGAATACCTACTGGAGATTTTTTTAGTGATTATGTTCTGAACTTCAAAAAGTTGAGCTGTCTATTACTTCCTTCTACACCAGCACTGAAAAGACTGATGTAGCAATAGTGTGAAGTACAGGCAGCCCACTTAATGGCACTGAGGAATTTTAAACAGTTAAATGGAATTGTCCTATTAGTAGCTGAGAATTTAAAAGCAGAAAAGCATCTAGTTAAAGAAATGCACACAGGGAAAACCTCCATTCTGTGGTGATAACTCACGCACTAAGAAAGGAGAAGCGCTCTGACATGAGTCCCAGGGTCAGAATCAAAGATCACACCAGTTAGGGATGGTAGATAATACAGAAATGATTCAAAACAGATTTTTTAAAAAAGTCTTTCATTACAGAAATTTTTAGTAATGCAATGAGACCCTCTAATTTATCTCCCAACTTCAACAATGTCTGAACCATCCCCAATCTTTTTTCACCTAAGTTCCTCCCACTTCTCAGCCTTTTCCTCACTTTTTGAACCAAAAGGGACAGTTCAGATTTTGTAGTTCAATTGCCTCATTTTATAGATGAATAAACTCAAATCCTTGAGATCACACATACCAGAATAAACTCTTAAGATAACAAGTAAGGGATTTCATAGTCTCAGTTATCAACACTGCCAGGGAGTGCAAGGAACCTGTGATAGGGGGATGCCTGAATAGGATTCTGGAATTTGGCCAAAAAGAGGAGTCCCTGGCTTCTATGCAACTCCAATATGGACCACACATAATGGGCAAGCAACACATTTCTCCAGCAGTCTTCAGTTATCATTCTAAACTACCGAGGGCAAAACAATTCCCAACCCCTTCTTCAATATCTAAATTTCATTAATTTACAATCACTGAGAGTCAACAATGTACATCTGGTACTGTTCTAGGGAATGGGTACACAAGTGAATAAGAGTCACTGTCACCACCTTCACTAAGTTTTTATTCTAACTGGGAGAAACACATAACGAAATGCTAGATAAATAATTGTAAACTGTGTTAACGATGATGTAAGCAATAGGGCAATGTGAGAAGAGAGAGGTAGGCGCTCTATTCTAGATAGGGTGAACATCCTATCTGAAAAGGTGTCATTTGAGCTGAGGTCTTGCTAAGGGCCAAGTAAATGCATTCAACATAATAGTTGTTGGAGGACCTTCAAGTAGGGTTACATGAATGATCATGCTGATAATAGCAAGTCAACGTATGACGGGGGCAAGGGCCCGCCGTCTGCAGTTATCATGTCATTCTCATCGTTGCCATCACAACCCTTTATATTAGTACAAGGTTGGGGGAGGAGGGGTAAGGCAACGGGGTGGGCAAAGCGCTCCCTCTATCTGTACTAGCCACAGGCTAGGAACTGAAACTGACAAGCCAATAGGTTCCCGTAACCCTAAGATTCCACACTGTCAGCTCTCCTTCGGTCTCCATTCTCATAAAACAGAAAGAAGAACCAGACACCAAGCCCCCAAAGCCATTGGACAGAACTAGACTGTGGCTCCAAGGCTTCCCCAGTAAGCTACTACAAAGGTCACTTCCCCCACCGATGCCTAGCCGACCTCGCCAAGGGCTCCCAAGGTTGCAGCCAGCCGGAACCACGGCTTCGCACGTGGCAAATATAAGAGAATTTTCTGAGAGTAATGCCCGAGGGCTAGTGCGGTACCTGTCAGGAGGCGTGAGGAAAGAGTATGCGGGGATGCGGCCATAACGCACGAGTCTGACCGCAACCCGGAATGCCCGAGTCCTCTCTCCTCACCGGCAACAGGACGCCGCCATCTTTCTTCCCCGCCCCCCCGTGGGAGGAGAGGCACTTCCGTTCCGTCACTTCCGGCAGGCGGGGTGCGTCGGGGACTACTTGTAGCTGGAGGTCCTGGGAGGGCCAGCAGCCTGTTACTGTGCTGACGCTAGGAAACTGGAGGTGCTTTCGGAAAGTACGAGGCTACTCTAAAAAAGAGCAACCATGTCAGCGGGAAGAAAAGACTCAGAGCAACTTGGGGCCCCGGCATCTTGTTCCCGGAGGTTGCCTAGAGTCCTCGGGTCGGTTCCATATAACTTGGTGAGAGGGGCAGGGCCTGGTTGCCGATTGCTCGCGGGATATTTAAAGTTATTTGGGGGGTGTTTATTAATGATCTAAGCGCGTAGATGTAATGGTTCTCGCGTCTGGTCACTTTCAGCTTTAGTATTTTCTCTGTCAACTGGAAGGACCGACGAACTCGAGGTTGCTCATGCCCGAGCCACGGTAGAGAACGGAAGTATTAAAATTTCTCCAGATGAAGAAGGTGTCTTAATGGTTAAGATATCGTCCTGGAGTGTGAACTGTATTGGAATACTGGCTCCATCTCCTGGCATCGTGACTTACTTGAGCACATTCCTAAATTTCTGTACCCTTTCTCTCCAAAGGGCATCATGGTAGTATATATATTTTTAAGACGGTTGAGAGAATTGAATAATGTCTTCCAGTGAGTAGCCAAGCACATGTAAGCACTAATAAATTATCATTAGCATTATGATTACTGGAGCAGAGCTCAGCCTCCCTCCCTTCTCTTTTTATATTAGAATTCAGCAAGTAAAGTACACTAAAGGAAAAAGATTAAGCTTTTGAAAAAGAAGAAACGGGCAACTTGGTTCTTTCAGGGTAATTTCTGTCTTCAACAGTAAGGTGATCGCTATTTTGAGTCAATCCACTAGGGCCAGGGAATACTGAGAATGACTTTCTGATTTTATAGTTTAGAGTTCACCAGTGAGGGGACGGTGGGGTTGTCAGTTATGGGGTCGTTGTACATAAAAACTTCAGAAACGCAGATAATATAACAATTCTTTGTGGTTGGGGCAGGGAAATCTCTGTATGCTTAACTGCAAGGAAGGGGAAGCATACTCCATGAAGAGAAAAAAAAAAACGTGTTAAATACTATATTAAAAGTTTTTAGACTCTAATTTTCTATGTGCTTTTTAAAATTTGATATTTACATCAGTAACACACATGTCTTTCTGAGTTCTACATTAAGGCTCAAAGTTTTATCTGCCCAAAGTCATCTAGCTGCAGAGTTCCAAAACCAGGACCCCTAATACCTGTTACAGCTTTACTTCCACCAAGCCACACAACTTTATTCACATAAGTATCTTGAAGAGTCACAGCTTCTGTGATTTATAAAGCACAGTATATCAATCTTGGTTGCCTGTCAGAGCCACCGGTAGGATTTTAAAATTACATGTACCTGATCTACTTCCAGACCTCTTAAATCAGAGGGTCTGTGGAATGGATGGAAGTGACTATAATTTCCTTTTAAAGCACCTCAGGTAATATGTATGCACAGAATTGAGATTATAGCTGAGTTACTGGAGTCTAGCTATTTTTTTTTCTTTTAACTTGGAACAGCAATATCTAAAATATAACACTAGTTAACATTAGTGTTAGATTTTCTATACTCAGAAAATATGAATTCCCAAGTACCCTAGGCCTATAATAGACAAGGAGTTTAATAAACACATTCATCCTTGACTAATAGATTTTTACTTCATTTTAAATCCTTTCCAAAAATAGGGGCAAAGTATGCTGAAGTACACAAATGAATACATTGGCTCTTATTTTTTGAGAGTAAATGTTTTATGGGAAGAATGCATAAAAGATGAATACATCTTGGCATGATAGGTCAAGAAGTGCATTCATTCATCAATCTAATTTGTTATTAAGTTAGCCTAGGGAATAATCCTAAACCAGATGTTCCTGAAAAGTAATCCCTGGAGATACTTCTGGAAAGAAGAGACTTCCATGCCCTGTCCATTGATTTTATCACCTGTAGCTGCAAGAGAGACTGAGAAAGCAGAAAACAGGACTGCAGTGATTAGTTCAGGCAAATCAGTCCATCACTGTAGACCTAGATATATTGCTTTCCCAAATCAAATGTGGGAAGAAATAGAGAATAAATCTGAATAAGCAACTATAAAAGCATGCCACAATTTTGGTAAACCTACTGTTTTCCAAACATTTGGAGCACAACCCATTTTGTGACGTACTGTGAAAATGTGGAAAAGCTGTTCATACAGACATAGCCAAATACACAGAAAATTTGGGGTATTAGAATATGTCAGTATTGACAATTTTTACTCTGAAGTAAATCTGACTTCCTGGTTTGGTTTCATTCAGGAGACTTACTTTTCCTGGACAGGTTTCATTAGAAAAATGCCACATACAATCTCTGTTTTAATCAATGTATATTAATAGGATATAGAGTTCTCAGATTTGGAAAACAGGTCCAGAAAGTTTAATAATTTAAATGAACTTTGTTTTTAGACATCCAAACCATCATTTTTCCCATCTCATTGTATTGCCTGTCTTGTCCCTCATTTTACTGACAGCATCTCCACTAATGAAATGATGGGAAAGATGGCTTACAATTGCATATCCTTATTTGACTGGCTTTTTACATTTCATATAAAATAAATATATTTTGTAGATTATGTTGTTAATTAACTGTGTTGCTTATGAAAAGAGATACAAAGAATTAAAAGTATTATTTGAAACTAAAAGCACAATTCTGACCCATAATTACTGAAAGTTGAGTTGTATAATTCAAATACAGACAGGTTAATATTAATACAGTCATCCTTTGCATATGTATTTTTAAACATGATTCTGAATAATCAGTGTAAAGTTGTGTACCTTGTTAAATGTTACCAAACTTTTATCTCACAATAAAGTGCTGGTTGCAATGAAAAATAACTTTTGGAAGGAAATGTGGGGGTTGTGATATAGTATAAAAATGTGTTGTGATAAAGCAGCTTGATGGCATTTATGAACTCAGGATCTAGAAAAAGCAGCCTTAAAATAAGGGTATGTATGTTCCTTCCACACTAAGGAGTGAGGGTATCATGAGCTTAGACCATCAGTCCCAATTTAGACGCAAGTGTGTGATGTCGAGAATGGGTATTATTCCTAGAGATGATCCTCCTTCCCTTATTTTGCTCCCCTTATAGTCACCACATTAATTTTTCTTATCTATAATTTGTTCTCCAGAGTATATTCTACTTAGTATTCACTAGAAGGAGAGTACTGCAAGAAAGTGCTAACCTGGATAAGTTAAGAATGAGAATATTTCTGGAAATGTGTGTAAGAGTTACACTTTTGGAAACCTGGTCAAAGGGATTGAAATAGTGGATTTTGACTTGACAACTCTTTGGAGTCAGTCTTTTGAGATTCCTGGTCTTTGGATTTCATCTCCTAACATCCTCCTGACCCCTGCCATCACCTTGGAAGTTCTGTTCTCATGGTATTGATGGTGGGTGGTGACACAACATACCCAGTGTAAGTTTCTTGTTAGAAATCAGTCTCCTTTGAAAGGAACCCAATGAAAATGGAATTTCAGGCTTCATCTATTCAGATGGGTTCCCACCAGGTCTGGGTCTACTCGCCAGAGTGAGAGTTTCCATGTAGTGTATGGGTGCAATTATAAACAATGACTTTTGTCCACCCATATCTTCTGGAAGCTTAATAAGGAAAGCTGCTGCTACAATAGATACTTTTGGTCTGATTTAATTTGTAAGGTGTACAGAAGCTTGGAGTATTTCATGACCCTGCCTTTGGCTATCCATCTCTTCATGATAATTGCCACAGAATTAGTCAGGCCCAGTCAGAACTCAAAGATACTGATCATGTATAAAGTTGTTAATTAAGGAACTGAATGGATGAAAAGAACACTAAGGTGTCACAGAGGCAACAAATGCAGGAAGCAGCTACCCCCTGCTATGATGGTGGAACAAAAGGGAAAAGTCTGGATTGTCTCTGCGCAATCTACAAGAGCTGAAACTGGCATCTCTGGCTAGGGAAACTGTACCACAGGTGCTCCTCTGTGGGGTCCCTGGCTAAGCTAGTTCTTTAAGTGCTCTGCTGCTACTAGAATGAAGGAGTGTAAGAGACTCCCAGGAATTGCAGACGAAGCAGAGGTCTCCTTGTTTCTCCCTTGCAGAGCCAATAGGAGCCTGAGATTGATTTATAGCCTCCTAGTGCTGGCACCAATACTCAGAGTATCCTGGGTCTGTTTAGAAACAGCGCAGATAATGACTGAGTTCTTATCTGAGTAGATGTTCCTCTGTAAGTATACCGATTAGAGCTTACAAATCAGCCTTCTGTGAGCATGAGTAGATTAAATCAGTTTCGTAAGTCTCCTAATACTTCTGTGAGCGATATCATCAGGATAGGATGCTAACTCAAGTTTATGCCAATCAGACATGACACCTGAGCTATAACCTGCCAGCTGTCCTTTTCCATTTCTCCTCCCCAGGGCTGGATTCCATAGATGAGTTTTAGGATACCAAAGGTGGAAAGTGCAGTTCAGGAATGTAGAAAACTGAAAAAGCAGCAGGGAAATGCACTACAACAAATTCTATTCACTGTCATAGCCTCTGCCTTCTTTAATAAACAGACTCTGATTTTGTTAAGGGAAGCAATATGCCCAGACCCAGGAGATGAATCATGATTGCTTTGAGTCAATCAGAGAAATAGCATTCACAATTGCCTGATATTCCCCAGTTTCTTACAGCAGGAGATAGTCACATTACCCAGTTCTGGCTAGAGAGATAGAAGGAGAGACCTTCTGGCAAGGCTGCTAGGAATAATTTTCTGTACTGCTGAAAGAGCCAGCATGCAAAAGGAGGTGCTTTCTTGGCCTTTCCCCTTTTCTTCTTAGGAAGCAGGCTGAGAATGTAATTCCTGGAAAGGAGGCCGCCATCTTGCCATAATAAAATGACAAGCATGAAGACAAAAACACATGTTGAGAGAGGCATAGTGGAAAAAATAGAACCCAGTTTCTGGATGAAACTGTTGAGCCGCTGCCCTGAATCTGGAACATCTGTCTGCAGACTTAACTGCTATGAGCATATTTTTGTGTTTAAGCTACCATTTGGTTTGCTGTTCATTGCATCCCAGATGACAGATTCAAAAGCAGGACAGGGGAGCTAAAGACCCTGGCACTGAAGTTTGCTGAGAACACATGGCATGCAGTTTCTGTGTCATGAAGCTTGAAACTGTCAGGTGCCTGAAAAAATGACACATTTAATGAAAATCAAACATTTGAATACAGTGACTATTTCTTATATGACACAAGTCAAAAGAAACAACTACGTGTAGATTTGTTTCCTGTCATCTTTTGCTATCTACTTTGTGCCTCATTCCTGTGATGATGTCAAGATGTTGTGTTCCCCACATCAGGAAAGCATTCCTTCCTGGGTCTCCCCTTTTCAGCATTATGGAGCTAATGAAGAATATGGTGAAATGTCCCAAGTATCAGAGAGAACTAATCCTACTGGATATTAAACACATATTTTCTAATAATTACTAGGAAATCTTCAAGAGCATCCTTATGTATTCTGACAAATGACCTGTCAATTTTAGGAAAATATAGTAGTTCCCCCTTATCTAGGGTTTTGCTTTCTACAGTTTCAGTTACCCACAGTTAACTAGGATCAGAAAACATTACATGTGATAAAGAGAAGAAAGGAGAAGGGAAACCACATTCACATAACATACAGAATAACTACAGCATAGGTATGTAGAGGAGAAAGCATAATATTATTTATAGGGTTTGGTACTGCTCATGGTATCAGGCTTCCACTGTGGGGTCTTGTAATATATGCATTGAGGATAAAAAGGGCTATTGTAAGGAATTTCAAGATGGAAGGAAACATACTAAAGGTAGATTAAAAAAAAGAATCCTGAGAAAACTTATTCTCAAACTGATAATAACCAATAAGCATCTATGAAAACAGGAATATCACATCCTTTCTAAAATGAGTTACCAGCTCTCATCTGTAAACCTTCTTTCTCCCTACACTCAACTCTTTAAGACAAACACTAGCAGTAAATAAAGATGCTGATTTGTTTTTTGAGATAATTCTCAATGTGTGTTGGCAAAATTATGTCACTTATTTAGCACAGTCTGTGTATTAAATGCTTTTTCTTCACATCTCATTCTCTTTTCACCAGACAGCTGACACCTGCTAGTCCCATTTTCAGATGAAGAGCTTGAGTGAGACCTTAAAAGGTTAAGTAATTTTTCCAAGTTCACATGGCTAGGAAGTAAGAACCAGTTTAGAGTTGAAACCTGTCTCATTCCAAAGCATGTGTTCTTAATCCTAATACTGGACTCTCTCCCATATTTTATATATTATAGTGTCCTCATTATCTGGCATTTTTTCATGCTAGTCTAGAGTTTCACATTTCATCAAACGCATGAAGTTATTGAGGTTCAGCCTCAAAATTACTTAATTTTACATTTTCTGACTTGGGTTCAATTTCCTTTGACCTTAGTTTCCATATTTATAGAACAGTAATACCAATACCAGGTCTACCACTTAAATTGCATTGCATTCTCAATACTTAAGAGTTGATGTCTGGACACCTTCAAATAGCAATCATTCCAGAGGCTTCCCAAGACCTACTGATTCAAACATCTTTGAGGGTGGGCCTAGAAAGCCACTGTTAAGAAAATGACTTTATTATAAAATTCATATGGGCGTTGTGTTAAAAAGTTCAGTACCAAAAAGGAAAGTATTTCTAGGAGTGGGGTGCCCCAAGGAAGGGGTTGGGGGTGGGGTGGGAGGGATGATGTTGATAATAATATTATCACGATTTTATTTATTAGATTCTTCCTATGGGCTAGAATGTACATTTCCTGTTAAATCACATTTAGCCTTCTCAGCAATCTTATAACGAACACATTGTTAACCACATTTTATTGCTAAAATAGTTGAAGCTCAGAGTTGTTGAGAAATATCTTTGTATTAATTTCCTAGTGCTACCATAATAAAATACCTTAAAGTGAGTGTATACATTCCCACTTAGGGAGTCTGTGACTCTGTAATTGAGCTGTTGTCAGGGTTATGCTCCCTCTTGAGTTTCTAGGAGAGTATCCTTCCTTGACTCTTCAGCTTCTGATAGGCCCAGGTATTCCATTCCTTGATAATGTGGCAGCAAAAAATCCAGCCCCTACTTCTGTCTTCCATGGCCGGCTTCTTTCTGTGTCCCTTTTCTTTACAAAGCATTCTCACTGTGCCTCTCTGCACCCCGATTTCCACTTATTATGAGGACATGAGTCATTTGATTAGGTCCCTCCCTAGTGACTTCATCTTAATCTGGTTATATCTGCAAAGACCTTATTTCCAACTAATTCACAAATACTGGAGGGGGGAAGTAACTAGGGATTCAACATATCTTTTTGGAAGACACAGTTAAACCCATATAATAGCTAGTCAAGGGTAGAGCTAGATTTGAGCTTAGGTGATGCTAGAATCTGCCCTTGGTCATCAGGCACCACAAACCTATCTCAGGGTAGTGTGCTTGTGAGAACTGTATTATAATGCCTTGAGGAAGGGGAAGGTGGAATCAATTTTATCAAACCTTACAACTATTTAGTAAAAATTATTATACAAGAACATAAAACTTTGGGTTGGACTCAGACAGTTTCTCTGAAAGTTAGATGCCAAATGACTCCATAGGGTTTTAAGGGGAAATAGTGATGAACTAAGAACTAGACCCAGCAATTTGTCTTTCAGTGGGACAGATGGTTATTCTCAGAAATTCAAGGGTTCAGAAAATATTCCACTTGTTGAAAAACTATTTGAAGATACATTCCAGTGGTTCATAGGGTTTGGGGTTATATAGACCAGAAAAGAAAAAATCATTTAGAAACCAACCTAAAATTGCCAACCTTTAACTGAAAGGCATTCAAAACAAAGCAAACTCCTGTTATAATTGTTTCGTAATTTTAATTCTAAAAATATTAGAAAGTTACAACCTACTAGCTGTTGAAATTGAATCATTTATGAAAAAAATATTCATATTTAATATCATTTGACTCCAGAGGAGTGAAGAACTTTTTCCATTGATAAGATCTCATCTGTGAATGAGTGTTTGAAAGCCAGGAACAGACAGTAACACAAAAAAGAACACTAACTGAAAATGAATTCTGGCTAGCACTCATGATTTATGCAATAGAGGAAAAAATATTATTTGAAACTGACTGTAATCATTTCCATTTTCTCAGAAGGATTCAGTGGGGAAAATAAATCTTTGCAAGGCTGCTCCCTCTCACAAACAGAGGGTGGTGGAGGGCAGAGAGAAGAAGATAACTTGTTCTTTCAGCAACATCTGGTTTTCCACTTAGTCTTCTCCAAGTTCTCATGAAAATATGAAAGAACACTAGATTTGCACTCCCACATTTAATTAATTCTCCCTCCCAAATTCACTCTAAAAAGAAAAAGTTAGCATTTGAAACTATAAGGTAGTGCCCATTTGGCTAGAATTTCCAAGAATTTCTGTACATGACAGTACAGGCGAGGTTAGGGTCAGTAAAGAACCTATCGACCTATGATTCATGACTTATGAAGGTGAGACTTAATCATGGGGAAAGAGGAGGAGCCATCAAGCCAGAGTCAACAGTTTCCTCCCTCCCCAAACTTAGAGCAAGAGGTACTGGGAACCAGGACAAACAGAATCTGGGAATAAGTGTACAGGTACAGTTACTAATGCTGCTTGAAGTCTTCAGTAACATTTACATCTGAAATGAGTTCGTGGACTAAGCAAAGCAGAGCTGATGAAAAGGTGGTTTTATCCTGAGGAAGTGGGTTCTGCTTGGGAAGCAGGGCCCTGGAACACTGCCCTGGAGCCCGAGTTAAGTGTGAGCTCCACTGCAACCAGGAATAGAAGTTCTTTCCCCTGATCTGTTCACTTTCTCACCTCCTGGGCAAATGCACCTTCTATCTGGTAGAAAGTCACATTATGGTAAATTGTAATTTCCCTAATACAAGAACAGAAATATCAATTAATAGAAATAAATTGATTGGGCCTCCTTGGTGGCGCAGCGGGTTAAGCAACGCACTATGAAGCAAACCGCAGCCACTGCAGCACGAGTTCGATCCCTGCCGCCGGCCAGGGAGGGGACCCACATGGCGTGGCAGACCTCTCCTGCTGTGCCCGCTGCTCCCCTCAGCGGTGTGCTTCTGTTGATCTGCCTGTTCTGCTCCCCACTCTGTCTCTGAATCCTCTCACCTCCCGCAACTCTGGCCTGTACCCCAGCTCTTGTATGCATAAATAAATAAATCTTTAAAAAAAAAAAGAAAAGAAATAAATTGATTAAGAAATTTATGATCATTTAAAAGGGATTATGCTCTAGTAAACAAACCAATCCTTAGCTCTAAATGACTTGTCACAAGCAAAAGGTGTACTTCTTCCTCACTTAAACTTTGATGGAGCTTGGGAGGCTGGGCAAGGCTATCTCCATGCTGCAACTCAAAGATTTAGGCTGCTTCCATTTTGTGGCTTTCTAGGTCCATATGTGGACTTCCTGATCACCAGCTTGAAGGACTCATGAACTCCTCATGCCCTCTGATGGTAAATGGTAAACATACTCTGCCATTGGTCAGAGCACATTAGACGGCCCCAGTGTAACTGCAACACCAGGACATCTGAGAAATGTAGGTGGGCAATGAACTATGTGAGTACTGCTCTGCCACCAGACAAAAAAGACTGGAATAGAATGAAAGATACACAGTATTTGTATTACGGAGATAGTATTGTAATGATGTTAATTTTCTGTAATATATATAGCTATATATATATATTTCTATATATATAGATATAGATAATAATCTATAGCTATGACATAACCCCAGACACAGTATCTAATAAAATGATTCCAAAGTTTTTCAAGAAGAATGAAGGATCTGGTCGATACCCCAGCTCTTGTATGCATAAATAAATAAACTCTTAAAAAAAAATGGAATAAGGCAGGGCTTTCCACTAAGATATTAAAATATACTATAAAGCTCCAGTCATTAAAATAGCTTGATAGTACTTACACAGGAATAGATATAAATATCATTGGGACAGAATGAACAATTTAAGAACTGAGCCAATAATATGGAAACATTTAGCAAAAAGGTGGCATGTGAAATCAGGGTGGGAAAAAGGGTTTATATTAAGAACAGCGCATGGACCACTAAATCATGACTTAGGAGGAAAAAAATTCGATGTCTGTATCTCACATATTCCAGAATTTATTTTATGTGGATTAAAAAATTTTAATTAGTAGAAGAAAAAATAGGTTTTGGAATTATAGTCTGAGGATAACTGAAATCATAGACTCTGTAAAGACGCTTGCATTTGTTAACCTAAAAATGTTAACCTTTTCTGAGTTCCAAATAATACATCAAGTTAAAAATCAATCAAAAATAGAAGACCTTACTTTGCATATGACAGACAAGGGAATACCACTATGAAAATATCACTGGACTTGGAGATAAGAAATACACAAAATCCTCTGAACAAAAGGGAAAATACTTATTCCTCAATAAACATAATAAAAATTTCAATATCATTAGTAATATGAGTAAATTTTTCAAATAACAGGATAACCATCTACCTACGGAATGGCAATTATAAAAAGAATGATAATCACTAAATATGTTGGATATAGACTCACAAGGCATGTAAACTCATATTCTTTCGCTAGAAGGCAATTTGTAATAGAATCCTCAAAACGTTCATCTTTGTGCATTCTAGTCCCTAGGAATTTATCCTTAGAAAATGATATGAGGGCCTCACTGTGGCGCCAGGAGTTAAGCACCGCATTGTGAATCATCTGAAGACCCTGTAGCACGAGTTTGATCCCTGGACAGGGAGCTGACCCACATGGTGCAGCAGACCTCTCCTGCCTTACCTGCTGCTCCCCTCAGCAGTGTATTTCAGTCAGTCTGCCTGTTCTGTTCCCCACTCTGCCTCTAGTGGGTCCTCCCACCCACCATGCCTCTGGCCTACACCCCAGTTCTTGTGTGCATAAGTAAATAAATATTAAAATAAAAAAATAAAATGATATGAGACTTATAGAAATAAATAGAGACTAAATTATTCATCTAAATGGAGTTTTTGGAGCACAAATTTGAAAGGTACCCAAATGTCCAGTAATAATCATTAATAAATATCCAATCATAGTCGACACAAAATCCTAAGTCATGGTTTTGTGTTCACATGTATAGGCATTGCAAATATTAACTATAGGCATTAAAATATCTATAGGCTACATTTGAATGAACAAATTTATAGTATGTTCCTTCTTTAATTTTGATGAGTTTATGCATTCAAATTTTAGAGGCATATATTAAAATTAATAGTAGTTACCTCTTGTAGGTAGATTTATGACAATTTTATATCTTTTTGATTGTCTATGATTTTAAGCATTCTACTATAAGCATGCTTTCCAAAAACATGGCGACGATGGAGAAAAATAATAAGGGATCAACAAAAGAGAATGACTGTTTCGCTCCCTGGCTACCTGAAAACACACACGTATTTCAGAGCTACTTTGTGGTAGCTTTGTATTCCAAAAGCTGAGTTTTGCAAACAAGCTTAGTAAAGTACAGTGTGTGCCTCTTCAGGTGGTTTTTGGAGCTCATCAGGAATTAGTAACACTAGCTCATTTATCTTTGGATAAGTTTCTGGGGAGTATTGAGGTGTTGACAGAACCTGAGATGAGAACAATGTTTATTTATATCTGCACACAATAATTCATGTCTCTCTAAATCTAGGACTTTCTCCTAATTTGCTCACAGTTTGCAAACATTTGCAGTTCTCTCCACTGGTGATCCCTGGTTTGGTTTGGCTGGGCTTGAGCAAATGAAAAGCAACATCTGACAGTGGATGGAGCTGAATACTGTGATTCATACCAGAAAGGAACATTTGCTTATACTGATATGTGTTGGAAATGCCATCTGGAGACTCTTGCTTTGCCCCTTCATGACTAATTAATATCTGCATCGCTTCTGCTAGAAGATGTTTTAAATTGTGTGACTGTGTGTGTGTTCTGTTGCCAGCTGAGGCAATGGGGAACTTTCAGAATGTCCTGGTTAGATGTTTAGCTATTTATAGCCTTTGAATGCCTTTTTAGAAGCAAATATTCCTATATGCCTGTGCTTCTTATGGAAAATTCCAAATATGTAAAAAGAAAAGAGACTTGTAAAATGAGCTTTCTCAAAGATGGGTTAGGTAGAATTGCTTCAGTAGTCATACACATGTCGTTGATCTTATTTTCTATATAATCCCAAACATTCCCCCACATCGATTGTGATAAACTATCAATTTCAGCAAATGTGGAGTTTAAGTTGCAAGTTTTTGACTGTTAACATGTAGTTGTTTTACAGGGCAGGGAGAGGGGCACTCTAAAACTCTCAAACTTGCCCTCTCTAAATGGGTTCTGCCATCCACTGCATTAAGATAAACATGTAAGACCTTTAATGGAAAGGAACTTTAATACAATTAGGGTACAATACAGAAAGGACAAAGAACATAGTTACTAAGTTAAGCATCTAAAGTTACCCATCACCTTGAGGGTAAAAATCTAGCTAAATAGGATTAACCTAAAGGAAGGCCTAAAAGCCTGCCACATGTCTAAAAGACCTTTCAGTAGAGACCTATAGAAGAGGGTCAGAAAGAGTCAGACAAATCTGGGAGGAAAAGAGCAAAATCAAAATCAAGATGAAAGCTGCCATTGTTAACCTCTCTACGGGTCTCTCACCCACATCTGTTCCCACCAATCCAAGACCAAAAAGCAAGCGCAGTTTCTTCACATGTCCCTCTGCTCTACGTGCCTCCTCCACGCCTCCTTGCTTCTCTCCATCCTGCTTCCTTCTTCCTCCCTTCCTTCTGTCCACCTATCTCTCCTCTCTCCAATATCTTCTTATCCCTGCTCAGCTCTACCCACTTAGGGCAGAACTGGGATTCTGGAACTTCCCCTTTTCCTGGGGACCACCCTGTTACAGTTGTGACTTGGGGGTGAGGAAGAGCACTACAAAAGACTAAGGGGCAGGATAAACCTGATGTAATTAGGACTTAACAATTATAATTTGCTGGTTTATAGAATTTAAGCCACTTAAACTTTCTGACTCTCACCTGTAAAAAGAATCACAGTATATAACTCAGAGGACAACTAGGTTAAACCCATTGTATAGTAAACCCATTAAAGTACCAAGCACCACTTTTTGTGTCTTGCAGGTACTTAACTGTCACTGTTAATGTCATTAATGTCACTAGCTCTCTGGCTACATTAGGAAATCTAAAGTATAGACAATTGAAGTCATCTAGAATATTACCATCTCCAAAATATTTGTTACCCATTTACTGAGGTTATTTACTGAGGTCATTAGTCAAGAATGAGCCCCTTTTGACAATAAAACCTGCAACTGGCTGTTAAAGTTAATGTAAGCTGATTATTCTCACATGCAAGAGGTAAATAGATTTATACCAACATTGTCCAAAATGTCACCAACGTTGGCCTGAACAAATTTTTAAAAATTCCCTCATTAGTCAGCCAAGTCACTTGAGTTCAATTCTATAGATGCAAATAAGGCAATCATTTAGCTCTCCACAGTAGGTGTCAATTAGTTTTTCTAAGTTGTTCCCTTCTTCCAGAAAAAAGGAAAACAAAGCAGGTAAATTCTCATGGAAAGTGAGGGTGTTAAGGAAGATGTGAAGCCTCAGGTGCCCCTTCAATGAAAAGAGGTGGGTGTTCTGGTGGGGCTGGGAGTTAGGGTGCCTGCGTAGCCCAGGGGCATGTCCTCACTGGGAGGTTCTGTGCTGCATGGGAAGAAAGGGCACTGAAGTTGGAACTGAGGAAAGTGTGGATAAATGTCAGCATGTTCCAATCTGGTTGGAACTCAGTTATATCTTCAGTTCAAAACCAAAAGAGTAATGTGCTTCAGAAGACGTCAGTTAACTCCTTACTCACTCGTCCCAATTATTTTCTGAAATCTAAACTACTGTACTTTTGCTGAGCATCTAATGGAATAGAGTAGAACAGGGAGCTCATAATATGGATTCTGTGCAAGTGTGCAGTTGAGATTAAATGTGTGAGAGTGAGGTGGAGAGCTAGAAATAAAATAGACTGAGGTTTGTAACAAGGATGATATACCTACTTTGGGAAAATGTTCTGGAAGAGGCTGCTCTACACTGATTTCGAGAAGTTAAAGGATGTGGCACAGTGGGAAAGAGAACTGTGAGGATAAGCAGGGTGAGAGAAAGTAAGAAAGCAAAATAAAACATTTCTAATTGGTGCTAATGACCACAGCCAATGACAGCAGCTAACGACTATTGTTTGACCTGGGTATTTTAGATTTCAGGATATGTATCTGTATCTGTTTATACATGAGACATGCATTTTTATGAAAGGGAAAATTAAGTAATGTGTGTTTTTCTTTTACTTTTTACCCTGAAAACAGAAAGGTATCTTTTTTTGTGTACAGAGCATATTAAAAAATCCATATTTTTATAAAACATAATATCTAAATTAGGAAATTTATATATTTTATAAACAACTTTATAACCCTTGTCAGTACTCTTCCCTAACTGTCCCCTTCGAATTCAATATAAATGTTAGAGAGCTCAGGAGAATTTAGAAAAGAAGCCAAATAGGAAAATTACTGTATTAAATTTTTTTCATTCATCTTTTCAAATCACTGCTTCATAGAGAAGATAACAGAAGACCTTTATTTACTGTACCTGTATTTATTTACCAGGTTGCTGCTTTTAGAATAGTTCAAAATGTCCTATTTTGTTTTGAACTTTTTTTATACAATTCAACAAGTTCTTTCATTTGGCTCTAAACTAATTTGTTCCTTAAAAATGAAAAGACAAACACATTGAACTTAGATAACTTAAGGTGCCTTAAACATTGATAGAACATAAGTATTTAATGTAGATTTTTACTTTATCAATCTTTATGAGGTATTTGTAGTATAAGAAAACTTTTCTTATGTAGGGATGTAAGACTTCAGGATGCCTACAAAAAAATGATATGTACATGGAAACTTAATCTACTCTAACTGCTCTTAATAGTTATTCATAAAAATGATATAATGTTGTTTATTTTTCCTGTATTTTATTACAAACATAATTAACGTTCTTGCTTTTCTCAGGAATTACAATGAATGAGTCCAGGGAGAGAGGACTGAGTACCAGATTGGCTGTATTCAGATTTTGAAGGGAATAGGTAGATTCTGCTAAAAGTTTATCCTTATAACAGAGGTACAAACATACATAATTTTTAGAAATCCATCTTAATTTTGGATTAGGTTCAAACAAGTGTGAAATATCTTAAGTTTATTTTCTTAAATACTAGAAAAATTAAGTTTTCAGAGTGCATTCCACTTATAAACCATTACCACCAACTTGTTATGTTACCTGTCTGCAACAACATTTACCAGTTAATAAGCTGTTTTCACAGGAACAATGAATACTCACTTTTTCTCTGGCTACAGTAATTTTGCCAAAATCCCATCTGCCGCAAACTTTTGGAAGCATATTTAAAGCTTCTCATTATTAAGGTGTTTATGAAGGGGTTAAGCACTGCACTCTGAAGCCTCTGCAGCCACTGCAGCACAAGTTCCATCCTCCGCCAGAGATGGGACCCACATGGCACAGCAGACCTCTCCTGCCTCGCCCTTTGTGCCTCTCAGCAGTGTATTTCAGTCCACCTGCCTGTTCTGTTCCCTGCTCTGTTTCTGGTGAATCCTCTTACCCACCCCTACCTCTGGCCTGTACCCCAGTTCTTGTATGCACAAATAAATAAATCTTTAGGAAAAAAAAATAAAGTGTATATGCTCATTCAGGGGAAATTATCAAATGCAGATCGTGATTCAGTAGTCCTGGGCTGTGGCTGACTTTCTCCATCGCCAGTGAACATCTAGGTGACGTCACGCAAGGCTCCTGGTTTGTGGATCACACTTGCCCAAACAGGGTTTTATATGGTTAGGGCAGAGGGTATCTACCGGGAACTCTCGCTAATCTCAGGTTGGCCTCCTGCCCCATATTGCCCATACTAGGTCATGTGGATGCCACCGCCACACTGCCAGGGGGTGGCTATAAGTCTGGGTAGTTGGCATGAGTTAGATGGCCAGTGGTTCTATATGGTGCTCTGTCTACCTGCTCTGACATATGAAGGGACCCACGTGTCATGTATATTTGTGTGTTTGAAGGATGAAATGTGTTCAGGGTGACCATCTCCTGAAATTGTCAGTTTAAGTCATCATTGTGTCTAAAATATGCCTGGGTTGCGTGAGTCCCTTGTATGTCAGGTGGTTATTATGTTCTCTTTCTTGGTCTGTTGAATGGATAATAAGCCCCAGTCATCCCTATGTCTATGTGGATTTTGGTCTTTGTACTTTTCCTGCACTTTCATAAATTTGACAAAGGCTGTGCAGACAATTCCCCAAGTCAGAATCCCAGGGGTGGTTTTTGCAGGTACATGGGATTTTCCGATGTCCAGAATTATCTGTCCAGCATGACCAAACATTCTATAAAAAGAGTCATCCTTAGTCTCTTAAAAGAGGGACTAAACCTCTGTTCATACTCAATATCTACCATCGTTCTACATCAGATATTCCATACATGGACAGCTTCTTTCCAGAGAGTGCTAGAAAAGCCACCTTTGCCAAATACCAGCCAGGGACAAAGGACATCCTCACTGCCCCCTTCCAAACAAACTGAGAAAGAAAGAAAAGTATCCTCTCCCATCTCTATCTCCAGACTTTTTCTTAGTTAGGATAGTTAAGAAAAATATAGAATTCTCCCTGGATCCACCCCCAAATTCCAGGTGAGCTTGGGAGAGAGAGGTCTTTCTATCTTATAGGGCTGTTGAGAGGGCTAAATAACATCATATGTATATGAGTAGAGCTGTATGGACAAAGAACAAAGTTAAAAATAAGAAGGGTGACTAATTATTTCTTTTATTCATAACAGTTGTAAAGAGATGAAAGTAAGGCTCAGCTAACCTTGGAAAAACATAAGTAGGTTTTATATAGAGAGTAACCATATTATTTATTGTCCAAACTGGAAAACATTTGAGCATTAAATATTCTATTTAGCGATAGCAGGACAATAGGTGTAAACAACTTTCAACTGGATTTCTGCTCACACAATTTATGTACAAATAATTAAGTGGAAAATCTTTGGTTCACATTCTCCAAGAAAATGAAGAGGTCATTGTTCACTCATCAAAAACAATGTAAGATAAGGAAAGAATCAGATAAAAAGGAAATAAGAAATGATCAATAAAAAGTAAATAGAAATTGGGCCTCTATAGTGGCGCAGCAGTTAAAGTTTCAGCGTTAACAAGCTATCACCAGCCACTGCGCCATGAGGTAGATCCCTGACCAGAGAGCTGACCCACATGGCGCAGCAGACCTCTCCTGTGTCAATCACTACTCCCTTAGCAGTGTATTTCAATATATCTGCCTGTTCTGCTCCCCACTCTGTATCTGGTGAATCCTCTCACTGCTTCCCACCCCATACCTCTGGCCTGTGTCCCAGCTCTTGTATGCATAAATAAATAAAAATAAAACTTTAAAAAGTCAATAAAAATTGGGAAAAGAAGGCATGTGAGTATGGAAATTTATCAGAATTGGAGGAAGAGTTCAATAAGTTCTTTTAAAACACACCGATGTGATAAATAAAATATAAGAAATGATGCAGACATGACTGGATATCCACCTGCAAAAAAAGTAGAATCTAAACAGACTTAATACATTTCACAAAAATTAACTCAAAATGGATGATAGGCATAAATGTAAAATGCAAAACCATAAAACTTGTAGAAGATAACTTAGAAAATTTAGATAAATTCTAGACTATGAGTCTTAGACATAACACTAAAAGAATAACTTATAAAAGTAGGAATGGACAAATATATATACAACTTGAAAAACTAAAATATAAGATAACAAGCAACCCACTAAAAATGGGCAAAAGATATAAACAGTTAACTTATCAAAGAAGACATAGAGATGCAAATAAATATTAAAAAATGATGATGCTCAACATGATGATACTGAAGAAAATAAGTTGCAACAATGATATAATATTACACCCCTCCAACAGCAGCAAAAATGAAAAACACTGACAATGTCAAACACCTATGAAGATGTGGGACAAGAATGTGCAAGCAAAACTTGCGGGAATGCAAAACGTTGCAATGCTACACTTTGGAAGATAGTTTGGGGGTTTCTTACAAAACTAAATATTCTCTCACCAGGTGATGCAGCATCTCTGCTCCTTGACATTTACACAAATAAGCTGAAAACTTATGTCTACATAAAAATCTGCATGCGATGTTGTAACAGCTTTATTCATAATTGTCAACACTTGGAAGCAAGCAGACAAGATATCGAATATGCCAATGACTAAACAGCGATATATTCAGAAAATATTCAGAATATTGCACAATTCAAAAGAAAAGAAGCATCAAGTCTTGCAGCGACATAGAGGAACTTTAGGAGCATATCGCCATACGAAAGAAGCAAATCTGAAAAGCCAGCATCGTGGATAAATTCAACTAAGTGACGTTCTGGGGAAGGTAAAACGATGGAGACAGCAAAAAGGTAAGGGGTTTCTAAGGCTGGGGAGTGAGAGGGTGGAATGAATGAATATGGTACAAGGAAATTTTAAGGAAAGTAAAACTTATTCTGTAGGTTACTATCATTACACATTTATCAAAACTTGTAGAATGTACCCCACCGAGAGTGAATTCTAATGTAAACTAGGGACTTTGTTAATAGCAATGCATTGATATTAACTCATGATTTGTAGCAAATGTATCATATTAACGCAAGCTGTTAATAATAGACGCAACTGGAGGGAATGTGAGGGGGTATATGGGAATTCTTTGTACTTGACTCTCATTTTTTTCCCTGAAAGCCTAAAAATGCTAAAAATGTGTATTAATTAAAAAAATATACATAAGAGTTCTAGAAGAGGGATTCTCTGAAGAGAAAAGCAAGAGATCTCACATACAGATAAGAGTATTTCCAGTGGGGAAGAACAAAGCAGGAAAAGAGAAATAATGAAAGAAATTATGCATGAATTTTTATTATACAGGAAAAAGGTTTAGCTATTTAAGTCAAAGGGCAAAATTAATTCAGGCTAATTTAATGAAACAGAACTAGATTATTTGAATTAAAAAGTTTAATTTCAAGGAATTTAAAAATAATAGGAAAAAAATAGGGCTAATTTATTTGCCGAAAATATATATAGCAGAAGAAAATAAAACAATTAAAACATACTTCTGCAAGAAAAATTGTAATTTACATCAAGCCAGTGTTTTCTTATGTGTCAATGCAACAATGACATTCTTAGATTTTATTCAGAAAACATGCCACATATATACCAATCCTGAAAAATAAATGACCTGAAAATGTATTGCTTACTAGAAAGGAATTATAACAAAGGATACAAGAAAAAGAAACTAGCGTGACCGAAATCGTGACACATATGGTAGCATAAAAAATGGTTGACTTTTAAGTAATCATTCTTTTTTTTTTTTTTTTAAGATTTATTTATTTATGCATACAAGCACTGGGGTACAGGCCAGAGATGTGGGGGGGGTGGTGAGAGGATTCACCACAGAGAGTGGGGAGCAGAACAGGCAGATCAAGTGAAGTACACTGCTGAGGAGAGCAGTGGGCACAACAGGAGAGGTCTGGTGTGCCATGTGGGTCCCCTCCCTGACCGGCAGCAGGGATCGAACTCGTGCTGTAATGGCTGCGGTTTGCTTCATAGTGCGTTGCTTAACCCACTGTGCCACCAGGGAGGCCCCTTAAGTAATCATTCTTACTATGATGAAGAAAAGCAAAATTCTTGAAAGAGACTACACAATGGAACATAAAATACATACAAATACTGATCATACTAGATGTCCACAATTTCGAATTGTGGAAATTATACAGGCATAATTGTAATTAAATGAAATTGCAGAACTAGATCATCATAGGAAAAAGGAAGGAACCAAAACAACAATTTTGGACAATCTAAAAAATTAGCAATTTAAAAACACCCATCACAATGAATAAGATGTGGATTAAGTTGTATTCAGCGATAAATGTATTACCAAAGAACAATGAGAATAACTGGAGTAAGATTTCAACTGAACTCATATTTTAGGATAGTGGCAGGCTCTGCTGTTTATTTGGCTGTGACCACAAATGGAGCAAGCCTGCTTCACATCCTCTTATTCTGCTAGCCTTTTCCCATGAATTCTAGGATGTGTATGACTTTGTTATTGCTCCGGCTAGGACACTGGAAGAACTTTGCCTAAATGATGGTTTTCAAATGCTGATTGGCAAGGGCATCAGGGCCTCAGACATCAAGAATAGGTGAATTTCCTTATGGCCATCCTACCAGTGCCAGCTTGGTACTATACAGAGGAAAACACAGCACACTCACTAAAATGACAACAGAAAATGATGTAGTGCAGTTGGTTGAAATAAAATGAGGAAGCTTTGTATTTCTTTAAAAAACCTTCTTGATAGAGAAGGTGAAGAATTTTTTTTTCTATAGAGACATATCTATATAAATATCTAGCTGAGTTAGGGCTTTCAGTTATCCTTGTTTAATAAGCACATTTTAGTGTTTGCATTTTCTACTGCCATCAGATGCTTGTAGTGTGAAAGTTTGGTAGATGTGTGTACATATAATAAAGTAAATTTCTATCTGTGAAAGTATCTGCTGTTCTATTGTAAGCTTGTAAATGATAAATAAAATATAATTTTGCTAAAAACAAATTGTATTTGAATGTACTTTTCAGACTTCCTGGGGAATGTGCAGGTTTGCTACTCATTGTTTCCCTAGTAAGAGTTCTTATGGAACATGCATTATAATGGTAAGGGGAGCAGCATGAGCCCGAGGGGGCTAGTGAAGGGTGTTTCTTCTCAAAGGGATTGAACAACCTATGTAAACTTTCCATATTAATTCTGTGCAACTGCCTTTGTGAAACCACATTATCACCTCCCAGGGTGATGATGGCCATCATAAAGTCAATATTGTTTTCTAAGATCTGCAAAGCAGACTATTCTCTTTCATGTTCCATTAAGCCCCAGAGAAAGCCACAAAGGGGGTGGTCATAGAACTCTCACATTGGTCAGTCACAAAAGAAGCAGAATTTCAAGTACGGTATTGATAAGTCAAAGGAAATTCTAGGAACCTCCCTGGTGGCATAGGGTTAGGACTCAGTGCTATCACTGCTGCAGCTGAGTTCATCCCAGCCAGGGAGGGGACCCACATGGCGCAGCAGACCTCTCCTGTCTTGTCTGCTGCTTCCCTGAGCAGTGTATTTCAGTAGATCTGCCTGTTCTGCTCCCCACTCTGTCTCTGGTGAATCCTCTCACCCCCTGCTTCTCTGGCCTGTACCCCGGTTCTTCTACACAAAAATAAATAAAATCTTAAATATAAAAAAGAAATTCTAACAAACGACTATCTGTTGTATACTCTTGTAAGAATATAACTTTAAAGAAGTATGGACTTTTTTTTTAGGGACTGAATTACTTCTTATATGCGTTAATTTAAAAAAGAAACATGACATGTGTTTTTACACAGAGAAATGCATTATAACTAAGCTGTAGGAGCCTCACAATAATAGGGGTATCCAACAAAGGGAGGAAATATTGTCCACTTGTACCTTCAAAAGAAAAGAATAAAATCTAGCTTCTGATTTTTAAAAAAGATTTATTTACTTATGCATATAAGAATTGGAGTACAGGTTAGAGGTGGGGGGTGAAAATATTCACTAGAAACAGAGTGGGGAGCAGAAGAGGTGTATTGACTGAAATACACTGGCTGAGGGGAGCAACAGGCAAGACAGGAGAAGTCTGCTGTGCCATGTGGGTCACCTCCCTGATCCACCTCCTGGGGATCAAACTTGTGCTGCAGTGGCTGGGGATAGCTTCATAATACTGAGCCTTAACCCCTTGCACCACCAGGAAGGCCTTGGCTTCTGACTTTTTAAAAACTGAAATTGTTTTTAGAATGTCCTCAAGAGTTTTATTCTCTTGAACTTATAGAAGAGTAATAAAATATTAGAAGCCTATTAAGCAATATTTTTATCATAAAATTGAATGCCCTGTGTTCTCACTTCATTCCTTATCTGAAAAATGCTTTGAAGATAATTTTCCTTCCCTACATTAAAAAAGTCAAGATAAAGGGAGTAATGGATTGGTATTGGATGAACCTGAGTAATTTATATTAAAAGACTTCCATTGCTACAAGCTTTTGAAGATCAGTTATATTGCTTGCCTTTGGTATGCTTAGATCATTCACAAAAGCATTTTATTCATTCATTGATTAATTAATTCAATTATTCCTCCACTCCTTTATCAAGTCATCAACTGAGTACACATTACGTGCCAGGCATTTGTCAATTGTTGACAATATAAAAGGAACAAGATGTATTTTTTAAGATAACTGTGTAATGAGGGATAGATACAACTCTGCTAAGATAGAGTTAAATCTAAGGGGTATGAGAACAGCCCTTTGAAGGGCTTATGCTAAAGGAAACTGAAGGGATACAACAGCAGAAATCCAAGGGCAAGGGAAAGGGTATCAGTGAGTTGTTTTATCACGTTCAGGTATCTAAAGTTCTAACATGCACCAGAGCTTAAAGTTTTTACGTACAAGTCAAGCCAAATGCATGCAACCAAAATATGAATTTATTGGGCAAGGGGGTGGAATCCACATTACAGCAATATAAGCATACAATTCAATTTTCAATAAAGGGACAGAGGGATATTATCCTTTTAGCAAGGCAGGAGAAAAGGGCAGGGAAGAGTGGGAGGGGCCTGTTCCAGAGAGATCCTTGCTGGCCTCACCCATAGAGGGGGAATGCTACTTCAGAGAGCAAAGTCCCCAAAAGCTTTAGCAAAAACCTAGAGAAGCCTTTAGTGCCAGGAATATGGCATCCGTAAGTTCTTCAAATTATCTTAATTCAGTGCCTATACTTTTACCACTTTCAGAGTCACATTATCAGGACCACCTGTTGCTTGTAACTTAGGCAGGGTTCGATCCAACCAGGTTCTTGTCTGTCCTTGCCTTTCACATAACTCAGTATCTTCATAAACAAGTATCTGTTTGTTTTTTTAACTGATGACTAAAGTAGTTCTATTCCCATTGCCCTACCTGTCATTCAGTCAGGGTCATTGTATTGTCAATATAGTTAAGTTTGAGCAATCAGGATCATTACAAAATGAATTCATTCAATATGGAGGGGAGAGGCATAAGAGTCAGTGGAAATTCAGAAGGAGTTCCCTGCTGGCAAGGTTGTCTTGTGAGCGGTGGAAAGGAAGTAGAGAGAAGTAAGGCTGGGAAGTTAAGAAAGCTCCAAATTCTGAAAACTATTTAGGATTTTATCCTTAGGACAATGGTGAGCCATTGAAGGGTTCTAGATAGCAGGAAATGTGATGAGATTCAATAGAAAGATGATTCTTAATATAGAATGAAAAAGAAAATTGAATTATGCTGAGAACTGTGACAGGAAAACCAGTTTGAGAGGGACTGTTACCACAATCCAGAGAAGAGATACACCAGTGGTTTCAGCTGGAGCAGCAGTGTTTGATTTGGTCAGATGTGAATACACTAGCTGGGTTGGGTAAATTAACACGGGAATGGATGAAAGGTCCATTCAAGTTGGCCTCCAGGTTCAGGGCTTGGAACTCTGTGTAGATTGTAGTTCCATTCACTGAAGAGAATTTAGTGATTTTAGGTGAAAAAAATCTTTTAGAGGTACATCTATTTAGAAATAACAGGTAAAATGATAAAATGAGATTTACTGAAAAATAATCTTGTGGGAGAGAATGATGGGAGAATGATTTTGGTGTTGAAACAAGAATAACTGAGTTGATAATTGTTGAAACCGAATGATAGATATATGTGGATTTACTAAACTATTCTTGTGTATGCTTGAAACTTTCCATAACAAAAGCTGAGTCCTCCCCTGGCCCACAGCCAAATTAATGCAATAGAATTTTCCCCCAAATAAAATCTAATGTGGAAACACAGTTTACAAAGCTGCTCTTATGTACAAAAGACAGGGTTACCCAGAACCCATTGCTCTAACTTCCTCATTAACCTCCTTGCCCTGCCTCTTGGCTTCCCAAATTCTAGTTCTCAGAACAAGTCTAGTAGGTATATTGACATTGGAATGAGTTATGAGAAATAGCATTGCCAGTGGCATAGTTCAACTTTCTCCTCTTATCCTTTATTTCATGGGGTAATAAATAGTGAGTGCTCAGACCAGAACTTGTCATCATATTTACCTTCTTAAATTTAATTTTATTTTTTAAAAAATTGAGGTTCATTGGCTTGCAACATTTACATGATTTAGAAGATATATTACCACCCTCCCACCCACCGCCAAGGCTCCCATTGTCCTTCACCAAGGTCCATTGGGCCCCTCCGCTCTGGGGTCCCCACCTCTCCTTGCCACTCTGGTAGCCTGAATTCTACAGTCAGACTGTTGTATGACTCTTCTAGGATTTGCTTTGGTTTGGTTTTATCTGTCCCTTTGATTTGTTTCTCTATTTTCCACAAATTCCATTCCTAGATAAGTTCCAGCAATTCCATCATATTTATCTCTGCCTTTATATCAAAATGAAGTGAACTGAGTTCCCTTGATTATTTCAAGTTGATATCAGGTTCTGTAGACAATAATCATTCTGTAGCCATCGTCATTTTCTCTGGAGGAAAACATAAAAACATACTGTTTTTCTATTCTTCTTGTTTGTTTTTGTTTTCTATCCTTAATGTCCAGGAGAAAATAAAAGAGTACTATAAAAATACAAGAAATTAATATGATACACCACTGTTAGCTGAACTACAGATTTTATTTGATTTTCCTCATTCTTTCCACCAATTCTTTTTTCTGCTCTAGGATCCAATCCAGAGCAGATAACTAACATTGCATTTAGTTATCACCTCTCCTTGATCTCCTCTAGTGTGACTGGTTCTCTATTTTTCCTTGCCGTTCTTGACCTTGACACTGAAATTGCTCATTTGAAAGTCAATACCCTTCTCCAGGATTGCAGGATTCCATGAAAAGTGAGGGGTGGATGGCTCTTATAGATGCTAGTGGGTTGAAGAGGAAATTTTAGAAGCTGAGATGGCCCCCTGCCCCTTGAAGATCTGTCTTGTCCCTCTTCTTTCCAGTTTTAGCTAGAGTCTTCCAGTTAAGATTTAGCTGAATTGAGGACCCTTGATCAAAGAGGGAAATGCAACACACAGTGATAAGGAAAGGCTTTCATGTGATTTGGAATTTTTTTTTTTTTTTTGTCACAGCATACACTAACTTGACTACAACCCACTCTGAGCAGTGTTTGGGATATCTCTTTTAAATCCAGGGTTGCTAACCCACTAACTCTTTTATAAACATACACACACACACATACCAATAAAACACAAAACATACTTGACATAGCTAGTGGGGCTCTTGCTTTATGGATGTATTTGCTCTATGGTGTAAAATGGGGTTTTAATAAATTTATGCTCTGGTAGACACAGTCAGAGTTGAAGGATTTTATATCTGCATTGCTACCTTCTTGCCAGAATTCAGAGCTGCCCTTCATCTCCCGGAGGTCCCCAAGAAGGCGAGAGACACCATGATCACTACTTAGAATCCTGCTTGCCTTGGGCACTTTCTCTACAAATAGCAAAATGTATTATATCAAGTGCAAACAGGTCAGCCTGTTCTCTGTGGTTTTCTTTACTATCTCTGTGGTCACTGTATTTTCATTGATGAAAATTTATTTCATCCATAAATTTAAAGGCAAACTATCAAATCAGAAATCACCATACTTACATGTAAATACAGTGAAGACTCATTAATCTAGAGTTCACTAATTCCAAGCTTATGATTATCACCCATAAAGGGCAAGACACTTTAAGTAAAAAAAATTGGACATTATGTCTTTGTCTATGAATTTTCTGTTTGCTCAGGGGTAAAGTAAATCTATTCAGATGTCAGTTGTTTCAAAAGGAGGATTTATCTTATGAAACAAGTGGTTTTTCTAATACACTTCAGGATGCAGAGATTTTTGTGTGGTAAGGGATTCTGATATATGATATATTATGGTATGATGGTCCAATTTATTACTTAGTTCATAATTGGTACTATCACTGAACATAATTGAATCACTTCTTTAACATTCAATTTATAACGTACAATTTAAAACTTTTACTCAGAACTGAACTTTCTCCCTGATTATATTATAATCTCCTTGAGTTTAAGATTTATGAATTTTATATTTTTTGTGTCCCTAATCCACTCTCTCAATTGCTGCCTCATGATGGAGCTCAGAAAAGTACCTCACATGTAGGAAATGCCTACTAAAAGGTTTTCCTTAAATATTGAGACTTGATTGTTCAGAACATGTAGATTCCAACCAATTTAAAGCAGCTAGATGTGTTCTTCTATAGGTTCTTAACTGTTTAGAATTTTCAAATCTCTCATTAAATTTTGGGGTTCTATTTTTTTAATATTTATTTATTTATGCATACAAAAACCAGGATGTAGGTCAGAGGTACAGAGAGGGGGTGAGAGGATTCACCAGACACAGAGCAGGGAGCAGAACAGGCAGATCTACTGAAACACACTGCTGAGGGCAGCAGTGGGTGAGACAGGAGAGGTCTGCTGTGCCATGTGGGTCCCCTCCCTGGCCGGGGATCGAACTCGGGCTGCAGTGGATGCGGTTTGCTTCATAGTGCGTTGCTTAACCCACTGTGCCACCAGGGAGGCCCTGGGGCTCTATTTTTCACTGTGAGTATGGTACCAGGATGATAAAATTAAAAAAACAAAAGGCTTAAACAAAAAATTGCATTATCTCATATTACAAGAAGTTTAGGGGTAGCGTGGTTAATAGGTTGATGTTTATAATGCAGAAATTTGACAATCATGTGCAGGATCAATTTCCTTGTGGCAGCAACAGCTCTCCATCTCTCATGACTACAGATGGACCCAGTTCCCACAGCAAAGACAGCCTCACACAGCAATGCTCCACACCAGAGAAGGCATCTTTTCTTTTGTCTTTTTTCTATAGATTCCACAGACGAATTCTGTTCATGTCATATCCTCATTTGTACACTGGTCTCTGGCAAGGAGAATGGATTTACCATGGTGGGTAGAGACCAATGCCGATTCAACCGTAGGCTATAAAGAGGCCCAGTCTTTAGAAAACATTTGCTCACTACATAAGCAAATTTGGTACCCTGGCAAGAAAGAGGCAGGTCATAACTACTGGGTACAGATGACAGGGTCTGCCACAAGGAGGCACATCTTCTGGAAAATTCCAAGTAGTCACTGTGTTGCTCTGTGATTTCTGCGTCGTTGCTTTTGCCCTTTCCACTTGGTGAGAGTAATCTGTGTTCCTCTTTGTGGCTTTTCTTCTTGAGCATATGAAGTCCAACCAGTTTTAAGCAGCTAAATGTGCTCTTCTCTATTTAGATTTTTTTAACTTCTCATTTAATGACCATAACTTGATAACATAAACCAAGGTTTGCTCAGGTACAGGGGAAAGTATGCTAATGAAACATAGTTCCAGTCCGGCATGATGAGTTAGTGATGAGTCTGACACAGTTGAGGGAATTCCAACTCTAATGGCCAGTGGAGTTGAGGAGAGTTCATTTGATCTAGTTTGGGTCAGGAAGAGAAATTCTCTTGAGGGTTTGTGGGTGATGAGGAAGGGGCAAGACATCCAACTTGCTTTCAGTTTTTGTCAGGCATTTGTTCAAAAATATATTCCCACTTTACTTTCCTATTACAGTCATTCAACACACAAAGCAGTGTATTTTCCCAGAATATTCCATAGATCATTCAACTTTTTACTTTAATGCCTTTTAATTTTGGAACTATTTGAAAAATTCAGCAGAGTCCAGAACATTATATGACAAATAATTGTAAACTTAGTACCCTCAAGCCTGTTCTTAAATAAACTCAGGTTTATTCTATGTTAGCATGTAGCCTTATTTTCTTATAGATAAAGCTATAGATTTATCTGCATCCCATGCCCCACCTTCCCAGAGGCCACCATTAACTTGATGATGATAATAATGACAGTAGTGAAAATAGCAAAGTTACTATACACAGGCTATTATTGTAAGCACATTACATACATTAACTCCTTTAATGCCCACAGCAGGTATCTGACATAGGTACTATTATTAGCTTCCATTTTAAGGATGAGGAATTGAGGAAAGATTAGTTAAATAACTTGGCCAAGCCATGTAGCTGATAACAAAAGAGCTAGGATTACAGTAGACAATTGAGGTTTCCCAACTACCACTGCTGAAATGATCTCCCGTAGCCATGAATATATATGCACTCATAATAAAGATACATAAGATTTATGTGCAAATGATTTGATAACATCTGTGTTTTTCCATAGTTTCTTGCTATTATGAGCCATGTTGCAATGAACAATCTTGTACAATTCTCCTAGTGCATGCTTTGGTCTAAGGTTAGAATTCAGAAGCTGGTTGATTGATGCACATCATATATTTAAAACATTATTTATATTATTATTATATATTTTACTTTATTTTTAATTTTTGTACATTTCTCATCCCCATGGAATTCCCATCACCAATCACTTTTTTTTTTAACCAATCACTTTTAAAAAAAATTTTATTGCAGTTTTAAAATTTGTTGTAAGTAGTTATACCCATTTGTAGACATGCTAGCAATGTATAATACTTCTCATTTCCCAAAAGCTCTGCCTATCCTTGGTTTTATTCAATTTATTGATTGATATTTTGCAAATCTGATAGGTATGGAATGCTATTTCATTGTTCTAATTTGCATTTTTTTTAATTACTAGAGAGGTTGGGGCATCTTTTCATGTTTCCATATGTGGGCTGCCTTTCTCTTGAGTTGTTTGTCTTGCCTGATTTTTTAAAAAAAGATTGGTTTATTTATGCATACAAGAGCTGGGGTGCAGAGGTCTGTGGGGGGAGAGGATTCACCAGAGACAGAGTGGAGAGCAGAACAAGCAGACTGACTGAAATACACTGCTGAGGGGAGCAGTGGGCAAGGCAGGAGAGGTTTGCTGCGCCAAGTGGGTCAGCTCCCTGGCCGGGGATCAAACTCATGTTGTGGTGGATGCTGATAGCTTCATAGTGCTGCGTCTTAACGCCTTGCGTCACCAGGGAGGCCCTGTCTTGCCTGATTTTTTAAAGGAATTCTATTGTATTCTGATTATGTAAAGTCATTCCAATGGTAACTGTTGACCTTCTTTCTGTCATCACCCAAATTAAGAACAGAAGTTCTTATTAATATATTCTCCATATTTTCTTTTCTCAGTGCTGTTTTATACTTTTGGCATCACAAGTAATACAACAGTGGTCAAATATCACTATGATAGATTTCCTTTTGGAATTTTGCTTTTCACATTTAGGTGATTCCCATGTGAGATATGAAGTGAATATCCAATGTTGCCCTCTCCTGTTTGAATAACAGAGGCTGACATTTTCCACGGGGTGATGCATAAGCATTATCTATTGAATACTCTCATTCACAGTGCTGTCTCTGTCATATTCCAAACTTCCACATCTAATTAGTGCATTGGATATCCACTAATATATTCTAACCCCTCTGTACCCTGTGGCAGTATTGCACTGTTTAAATTACAACAGCTTTACCGGGATAAACCAAAGGGACCATGGGGGAGGGGAGGGGAAGGGGGGAGGGCAAAGACGGGGAAGATGCCAGAGGGTGCACAAGGGACTGAGGTGATGGTGCACGGGTGAAATGGTGGTGGGTACCCCCTGGGGACTACAAATGATGTCAAATATAACTAATAAAAAAAAAAGTATATTTCATTAAAAAAATTACAACAGCTTTATAATGAGCTATAGTATTCTATTAGTATATGATTATAGTATAATATTCAAAAGGACCCTCTTTTTCTTTTCTTCCTCTTTCTTGTCTGACTCCCTCTACCCCCTTCTTTGCATTTTTTGCCCTATTTTTGAGTATTTGCTTTTTCATATACTTTTCAGAATCATCTTGTTGAATTTTTTGAAAAACCCTACTGGGATTTTTATTGAAACTGTACTGAATTTATAAGTAAATTTTGGGAAATTTGCTATTTTTAATATATTGAACCCTCTCATCCATGAATACAGTAAATTCTTTCTTTCCCACTTCAATATGGTTTTGTTGCTTTCTCCATAAAATCTTACACATCATTTGTGAGATTTATTTCTGGGTACTTTGAAAGCTTTTATTGCCATGGTTAATGATGTCCTTTAAAACAACTATTGATTTTTGTGTATTGATTTTTGCAAACTTGCTGAACTTTCTTATTAGTACTAATATTTATTTGTAGGCTTTCCTGGATAGTCTATGTAAACATATACTGTGTACTAGTTACAAACTATGTACTAATTACTAATTACATTACTCCTTTTCTCTAATCTTTCGTTTTTTAAATGTCTATTGCATTTTTAAAATATGAGCTATAGTTACCAAGCAGTAAAACACACATATCTTAATTATTCAGTTCAATTAACATTGACAACTATACACACTTGTGTAATCAACACCCCAGTCAAGATACCGAGCACTTCCATAATTTCAAGACATTCCCTAGTGCTCCTTGTGGTCAATTCTCACTTCTCAACCCTAGGCAACTAACAGTCTACTCTCAGAGGCTGTCAATTAGTGTTTTCTGGTTTTGAACTTTGTATAAAGATAGAAAAACATGGTGTATTTTATCTCAGGACTGGCTGTTATTTCACAGCATAAGATCCTTTAAAACTAAATAACCTTTTTTCCTGTGTCAGCAACCCACGCTTTTATGGCGGAGTAATACTCCATTGTGTGAACAGTCTGCGAATGGTTTACTACCCCCGGTTGATAGGCATTTGGTCTGTTTTGAACTTTTGACTATTAGCCAGTAGTCAAGGCTGCTTGAATATTTCCATTTTGCAACCTTTTATTTTCTTAGTGTGTTAACTAAGATTCAAAGTATAACTTGAAAGGTAGAATAAGGTGGTGTCCTCGTGTTTTAGACATTGTTAATTTAGATATTTGCAAAGGATTTTGAATGATATTTTATTGAGGAGAGTTCCCATCTGTTCCCACTCTCCTTAAAAGGGTTTATTTATCAGTTTTGAGTCGGTATATATGTTTAATCAAAAATGATTGGTAAATTTTATTCAGCCTCTTTTTTAGGTTTATGGAAATGATTTCTGTCCTTTAATCTGTTAATGTAATGATTATGTTACTAGAGCTTCTAACGTTTACATGCTTTGATAAAACTTAATTATTAACATTTAAGAAATTATATTGCAGGATTTAAAAATTAATATTATTTAGTTCACTTGTCTCTTTGTTCATGTATGAAAGTGACCTAGAGTTTTTCTTTCCAGCTTTGTTGTAAGGTTTAATGGCCTCATAAAATGAGCTGGATCACTTTCTTCCTTTTTCTATTTTTCTGAAACAATATTACGGTATTAAAATTATCCATTTCTTGAAGGCAGAATTTACCTGTAAAACCAGCCAGGCTTGGAGATTGTGTTTGTGTGTATTAAGAGAGGGCAGCAGCAGGGGAAACGTGGATGGATTTGGTTTCTTTGACAGTGACATGTAGGCTTACATTTTATATTTTTTCTTGAATGAATCAGTTTTGTTGCTCTATTTTTCCAGAAAATTGCCCTTTTAGTCTAAGTCCTCAATTAGCATTGTTTATAATATTTGTCTTTTATTTTTTTGCTTCCTCTCTATTATGTTCTTTCTACTTAGTATTGTTTATTTTTACTTTTAGTTCTTTTCTTTTTATCCTGTTAGCCAGATGTTTGCCTGTTTGTCTACTAAAAAAGCCATTTTCCCTCTTTTGTTAATCTCAACTGTGTCTTTGTTTGTAATGTCATTAACTTCTGCTCTTATCTTTATTATATCCTTCCTTCTAATTCCTTTGTGTTTACTCTGCTGTTCTTTTATTAACCTTTGATTTAGATATTAAGTACAATCATTTCAAGCTTTCTTCTTGGTTTAATAAATGCATTTAAAGATATATTTTGATTGTTTAAAATAGTATGCTGAAACCAACTGTAGGCAGTTCATACTGGCTTCTAAGGGTTGAGTTTATGTACATTTTCCCAATTCTGTGTCTCATGTTGTAACTTGAAATAGCTGTGGTGGAATATTTGCACTATGAATATAGGCAAATATTATAAATCAGGCTTCTCTCACCCAGTTTATGCTGAACTCCTAATGTCTTTGTGATTGTATTAGTCAGTGTAGCCTTTGGGGTACTTAGGTCATGAGGGTGGAGAATAGGATTAGTGCCCTTGTAAAAGAGGTTCAAGAGAGCTCCCTGGCTCTTTGTAAAGACACAAGGAGAAGATGCTGACTGTGAACCTGGAAGAGGGCCCTCATTAATTGACAACCATACGGGTGCCTTGATCTGGGACATTCTGGCCTCCAGAACTGTGAGAAATAAACTTCTGTGGATTATAAGCTACCCAGTTGGTAGTGTTTTGTTATAGCAGCCTAAAGGGACTAAAACAATAAAGAAAGAATACCAACATTTATTTAACTAAATGCTATTCATTTGAAACTCTATTCGTTTTTCTAATCATGCAAAGTAAAACCTGGTACATTATTGAATTCAAGTTATGCAGAAAATCAAAACTTCTGTCAAAATCCCAACTTGAATTTTTAAAAATAAATCAACACAGACATATGGTATTAAAAAGTTTAATTATACTTACAATGAAAATCTCATCTCTAAGTCCCAGTACTTGCTATCAATACTTTTATTATCTATTGTGGTATGTGTTTTTAGATATTATCCTCATAATGTTACTTATTGACTTTTATTTTAGATGTCAACTATTGCTTCCTTCTATGAGAAGGAATATGCTGCAGTGGCTGCAGATGCTTCATAGTGCCACACCTTAACCCCTTGCACCTTAACCCCTTAACCCCTTGCAAAAAATATTCATAGCTGAGCCACGTTTCACATTAAAACAAGTATTTCTTTTTCATATAATTTTTGATTTTCCTGCAGTTAATAATCATCTCATTTTGTTGTTTGCTTAATTTAATACCTATGACTATGGCGAACTTTCTAATTGAACTATAAAACTTCATTTGATGAAGATTTGGCAGATACAGTAGGTAATTTTCACCTGACCATAGTGGGTCCTAGAAGACCTATTTATTTCTAGAGCATACATTTATTTTCATTTTGTTTTTTATGAGATTGGATATGCCATGTATTTTGTGTTGTGACTTTTCCACTAAGCAATAAATCATGACTGTTTTTCATCCCAAAGCCTCTTATTTAATAGATGCATAATATTCTATTACATGAACACACCACAATCCAGTTAACTAACTGCCCATTGTGACATATTTTTGCAGTTTTAAAGTTTTCACTCTTTTTGAAGATCTTGAGATTCAGTTTCCTATGACTCAATTTTGTCTAATTATTTTCCAAGATAAATTCTAAATGTAGAATTGCTAGGTCAGATGACACATAGACTAGGAAGGATTGGTCCATATTTTCATCCAGAAATAGCAATGAATTTGAGACAAATATTGCCAATTCTAGGCTTTCTCATCTAAAACATTTTTGTTAAATTTTTAAATTTTACAGTGGCCAATTTTAATTTAAAATTAAAATTTAAAAGTTACCGATTTTAATGCTAATTATTTTCACTAGTGTTTCTTTAAAAACAAATGAGGTTGTAATGTTTTCATATGATTATTTTATATTTTAGTTCTTTGTGAATTTTTTCTTTATATCATTTAATATCAGGCAATCTTGTACTTACTGCTTTTACATAATCTTTCCACTTTCATTTGGAATTATCGCCTTGTTACACTTATTCTTTACATTTTGCTCTTCTAGACCTTTCTCATGTTATTTTTGTGATATCTTTAACAATCCACCCATTCATGCATCTAATATTTGTTAAGTACTTACTGCCGTCTTCAAGGGACTGTGAACACAGTAGAACAAAAGAGTAAGAAAGTATCGTTACTCTTAAAGAACTTACACTTTAGAAGGAGAAACCAGATAAGAAAGAATTAGGCAAAAAAACCTTAAAATTTTCAGATACTGCTGGAGAAAGATTAAAAGTTGATCTATACTAAGGGATAATAAGGACTCCTTTGTATTTAGCAGCTAAGGATGTGTTAAGGATCTCTGAGGATGTGACACTTAGCCTAAAGCCTTTGAATGACACCTGGGAGGAAGCCAGCTAAAGAACGCACTCCAAGAGGAAGAAACAGTGATTATAAGCTCTGTCCCTACAATTTAGACTTTAAGGGAAAATCCCTGATCTCTGAAGCTCTTTGGCCATTTTGGTCCATAGCAAACACTCTCTTGAGTTCATATAATTCTTTCTGACTGAACTATTTTTTTGTCACTTACAATTCAATTGCACATGATTCATTTATTTTAGGTTTATTATCTATTTTTCTCAGATAGGTTAAAGGTTTTTAGGCTTAAGGGCCAGCATGTTTATCTGTCTACATTATCCAGCATACCCTAGATGCTCAGTAGTTATATTTATGATTATTACAATTGACCTTTGAACAAACCAGTTTAGAATTGTGTGGGTCTACTTCTACATGGATTTTCTTAAAAGAAAATAAAGTGAATTTATGGTATCAATAAGTTCAGTATGGTACTGTCCTCTTCCTGATGATTTTCTTAGTGACATTTTCTTTTCTCTAATTTATTGCAATAATACAATATATACTCCATGTAATATACAAAAATATGTGTTAATTGCCTATTGTTAATGGTAAGGTTTCTGCTTATAGTAGGCTATTAGTAATTTTTGCAGATTTTTTACTCCAAAATCCCTAATCCGTACATTGTTAAACAAAAGACCTGTCCAAAATTTACAGTGTTCCTTTCTTCAGCATTCCTTTGTTTGGGTGTATCCACTTGTCTACTTTGCTGCTGTGAATATATACCAAATATATTGATTATATATTGAAAAACTATATATACATATTGAATATAGCTGTGAATATACCTGCTGTGAAGGGATATTGGCAGTACACCTTCCTTCAAATGCTCACTGATCCCAATGCCTTCAACCTAAACTATAAATTTCTTATTTAGGCATCCAACATAATTCATAAAATTACTTCAAATTGACTTTCCACACTTACTTCTCTCACTAGGTCTACTTTTGGGATTATAGATGCAGATAATACTTTTGAATAGCCTGTCAGTCTTTTAAATGACATTTGATTGTATAATCTGTTATTTCCTCCTTTCCTTTTTAATACAGTTTTGCCAACACAGCTATTTGAATTGATGAGCCTTCCTTTTCCCTTGTCCAAATATCAAGCAACATGTTGTGATCAAACTTGCCTCTACTGATTGATCTTTGCTGTTAGAGGTAGCAGAATTCCTTGTACACATTGGGTGCCTACTAAATAAATACTCATCCCACCTTGCTTCTCAGCTGTGCCCATGTTATTTGCTCTTCATGTAACAATCTCCAAGTTTTCCAAAATAATAACCATTCTTCCAATATCACATCAAAAGTCATCTTCTTCAAAACTTTCCTGTCCTTCCCATCAGGTGTGAGAAGAATCTCTTTCCCTTCAAAATATGATTTTAACCAGACACTTAATGTGAGACAGCCTTTTCCATATTTTCATAATGAACCCTTTTTGTGTGTCTTTTGGGTGCATATACTGTCACTCAATACCTGTTTCTTTGTTCACCTAGCATCTTGCCTATGCTGAATACTCAAGAGATCAAAAAGAAATGTGTTGAATAAATGGAAGGACTAGTGAGGTCTTGGATAGAAATGGGTCATTTGAGGTTTGTTTAAGGTCTGAGCGGTTAAGGAGAGGCTGTGAATAGATCCCTCAAGGCTTTTCTCTATGATTCCCTGTACACAGAGTCAGTCTGTTTAGAGGAATGCGATTTAAAGGTCACATTTATTAGCAAATGGCTGTGTTTATAAACTTAGTTTGACAAAAAAGGGAACTTTTGAAATTAATGCTATTTGCTGAAACTAGAACTCAGTTCAATCAACAGGCCTCACTGACTGACTCCTGCAAAGGAAATGTAAAGATTTCACCATCACCCATTCCTTTTATTTTTTAAGAATTTTTAAAAAAACATGGCTGGAGGGTCCTCCCTGGTGGCACAAGGGGTTAAGACTCAGCACTATGAAGCATCTGCAGTCACTGCAGCAAGAGCTCAATACCCAGCCAGAGAGCTGACCCACATGGCACAGCAGACCTCTCCTGCCTCACCCACTGTTCCCTTCAGCAGTGTGTTTTAGTTAGTCTGCTTGTTCTGTTCCCTACTCTGTCTCTGGTGAATCCTCTCATCCCCCTGCACCTCTGGCCTGTACCCCAGTTCTTATATGAATAAATAAACCTTTAAAAAACAACAACAACAACAACAAATGATGAATATTTTAGCTTGGGATTTAAATATTTTGTATCGACTTGCTGTTCTCATGGTATTCTGCATCAAAAAATTTGTTGGTTGGAGTAAGGGAGCCTAGGGATCTTGTTTTGGCTTATTCCGTTGAGCTCTGGGATCCTGGTATACCTTCTGTTCCAAAGAGTCTGGGAGAGTGAGTGATTAGGGTTAGTGTGTCCTCTGTTGTCATAGAGTCTCCTGTTGAAGATGTTACCCTGAGATGTTGGTGGCCTATTTTATGATATAGGAAAATAGAGTCAAAACTGGGAAATTGCACAGAATTTCCTGCCCCAATTTCCAGCCCCACAAAGAGAAGACTTTCCAAAAGATGACCCAGGAGGAAAAAGTCATCTGAGGGGGAGATCAGCTCTATCCAGAGATTTATTAAGGTCTTTTGGTTGCTGTTAAGTCGAGATCATCGAATCACTAGAGTATCTAATTCTTAGTTGCTGAGGGAGGGATTTAGAGAATGGAAGATGTTGAGATAACTGGTTAATGGTTCTGTCTGCAGAGATCAGGATGTCCACCTGCAAGTTAAAGTGAAATGTGGAGAAGTTGGTCATTATGATGACTGAACTCAATTTGACCATTTTCCGGATTGTGAGAGGGCACACAGTTATGCTAAGAGAGGTCAGTGATGGGGTCTGAGATTTTGGTGTGAGGAATGCACAGGAAATGATGTTGGTAAATGAATATTCTAAATACTCACTTAGAGAAGCACTGCTTACCCCAACCCCCTTATAAAAGTGCCTCAAAACACTTGAAGAATTCCACTTTGGAATTATTTCTGAGCTAGTTTATATTTTCTGTCTCATCACTCTACAATTGCATCTCATTTTTAACCAAAAAATAGTTTCCTGCTTGGTCAACCACCTTATTCATTAGACACGACTCTGGATAGCTTTTGCTTATTTCCAAAAAAAAAAAGGAAATTCACCCTCAAGGCTGAAAGATTTGAAAGTTTTTATTGAAACTTTAAGAAATGTGACTTCAACTCTGAAGAACTGAAGAGAAGTTCCAGATTTAGTATTGAAAAAAATTTGAGTCTTAATTTGCAACCCAACCTCATACACTGTCATGTTTCCTCATATTGTTTTCGACATGAAACTCAGACCCATATAAAGTATTCTACATATTATCTATCCGATGATTATGCCTAATCTAGCCATCTGCAACTAAATTTCTATTTCAACACTATTTCTTTGAAAATAAGAGAAAAATAAAAATACATAATTAAAAATAGAGCTGCCTATAATTAAATCATAAAATGATAAATATTATCTGTGATGCTCTACTAGTATTATGTACATTTTATGTGTAGTAGGTTATATTACGACTTTGTTGTCTTCATTTTACTAAAGTAATACATATTTCCATTAGAAAACAAGAAAAAAAGAAAAGTAAAAGGAAGAAAAATTAAGATCATTTGTAATTCCTTCAGCTATAGGTAATTAATTTTGATCTTTCATCTTTCTAGCCTTCTTTGATAAATCTTTATTTTGTTGGTGATTTAAGATGTTCTTTGGTCTGTGATTATTGAAAAATAAGATACCTAGAGATACATTCATAAAAAATATAGAGTGGATTGTTTAACCACTGGTCAGCTGTCTCTTGTTAGACAATCACCATTCTTATATTTTACAATCTTCTTTTGTTTTTTCTTCATTTTTATCATCTAGTCCAAAAGTAATTTTATTTTCTTTATTATTATCAGCATGGAATCATGGAATTATCCAAGTAGAATCATTATTTTTCTTGATGCTCAAATATGGTCATTGGGAACTTCTTCAGGCAGTTCCTGCAATGTTTTCATTCAATCCCATTACCTAACCTTCTTAGTTTTCTGACATGGCAAGATTTTTCAGGCTCAGCTTCAGAATCATCTTCCCTGATCATTTCTCTAAGAACTCATGGTTTTTGCTAGTGAAAAATGATTTTTAGAAATCAAAATTTGGTGGTTCATATGCCTTTTTTCTTTGCGGTGTCAGTGCTTCTAGTTCTAGTTTCTCTCAGAGGACCGAACTGGAAAATACACACATGTGTCTTATGGGTTCATAGTGATGTTCCAAACCCAAATTTAGCATTGATATTTTACTTATTAGGTCTCTTTTTTCTAACTTTCAGCCCTCCCCCCTCCCCCAACTCCCTTAGGTATGCTTGATATTTTACAAAGCAATCATAGTCCAAATAGAAAGTACTGGATAGGGAAGCAAGACCATTAATGACAACACACTCTCACTAGGGTGGGGATATGTTTGGGGTAAAGGCAGAATGTCCAGGCCATTTTATCACAAATAAGTGAATAGTAAAGAAGGTGTCTCTGTGACCTCACTTCTGTGACCTCATTCCCTCACCTGGGCTGGAGGTACAGGGTCCCGTGGGCCTTATGTGTCTGAATTTGTAGCTGCTAAGGAGGACATCATCAACTTAGTGAGTAATACTTCTGACCTCCAGAGATAGGATTTTCAAAAGTACACTATGAAGAACATCTCTAGGAAAATATTCTTCCATGTTTTTCTCATGAATGTGAAAATTTTTAATTTGAAAATAAGAAAAATACTAAATTGAAATTGTTGGGTCAATAGGTCTATCAAATACTAAGACTAAATATTGATGCTTAATTTTATTTTTTTTTTTATAAATTTGTTTTTTTAAGATTTATTTATTTATGCATACAAGCACTGGGGTACAGGCCAGAGGTGTGGGGGGGTGAGAGCTGGGAGCAGAACAGGCAGATCAACAGAAGTACACTGCTGAGGGGAGCAGCGGGCACAGCAGGAGAGGTCCGCTGCGCCATGTGGGTTCCCCTCCCTGGCCGGCAGCAGGGATCGAACTCGTGCTACAGTGGCTGTGGTTTGCTTCATAGTGTGTTGCTTAACCCACTGCGCCACCAGGGAGGCCCTGATGCTTAATTTTAAATCACACGCCTGAAAGACTAGATCAGTTCACACACCTACAAGTAGCATATAACTCATGCAGAATTCTTTGATGTTTACATTGTGACCACTGCTTTCTATGCAATCCTTTATATTTAAACTTTGAATGCCATTGTGGTTTATTTTTATCTCTTGACTTTTGTCTCTAGGATTGGATTTTATATTTTTAAAGCCACTTACATTTATAGTTGTACTTATATTTAGTCTTTTTTTTGATCTTTGCTTCAGGAGGCAGTCTAAAGCAAAACCCAAATTCATGTCAATGTGTTTCGTAGCAAATGGTGACTCCTATTAGAATCTGACTTTAGAATGTGTGGATTTTCTTTTAATTTTTTTCTTGTATTTTGGCCTAAAAATGACAAGTGCCTGCTTTTGTGTTATTAACCTAATGTGACTTTAGACCCAGAAATTCCTTAGATTTAAGCAAACTTTTATAAGACATTTTAAGTAATAAAGTAATTTCGTGCATGTGATTTCTTCATTAGAATGTGAAAGTCTTAGTTGGGGAAGGATGAATTAGTCAAACTGTGGATCCTCATCTATGTCATTCCAGGATTGTTAAAGTTACGCTAGGTTAGAGAGTTGAAGGAAAATATAAATGTGTAATTAAAAAAAAGGCACATATATGTACTGCCAAATCATCAGGAAAGAAAACTATAGAAACTGCATGGGAAAGGGGCCTCCCTGGTGGTGCAATGGGTTAAGCAACGCACTATGAAGCAAACTGAGGCCACTGCAACAGCTCAGTCCCTGCCGACCACCAGGGAGATGCCCCATATGGCGCAGCAGACCTCTTCTGCCTTGCCCGCTGCTCCCCTCAGCAGTGTATCTTAGTTGATCTGCCTGTTCTGTCCCCACTCTGTCTCTGGTGAATCCTCTCAACACCACCCACCCCAAAACACACACAACTCTGGCCTGTACCCTAGTATTTGTATGCATAAACAAATAAATCTTTAAAAAAAGAAAAGAAATTGCATGAGAAAGAAAAATTACCATGGTATAAATTTATATTTATTGCAAAACAATATTTTAGACAAAACTTTAAGAAAATGAACATGCTGCACTTATTTTGGGTTTTCTTTGAAAGAGTCTATATAACATTTATATTTTGGATGTTGGTGTTTGTTTAGAGAATTCATCCCCTAAATTATTTTTATAGAGAAGTTGTAGTGAAGTGGGGCAATTTACTCTAGATCATTTGAGGAGCCCTTTGTGAAATAAACTGGATTAATTTTCCTAAATTCCTTTGTGTGAGGACCACTTTTTCATTTCACATGACACTGAAGATCATCACAGACAAAGGAGATCATTTCTGTTTTTAAGTTTCTTTCAGTGAATAGATGATGGTGTATGTTCACGAACAACAAGAGTTGGGTAGGTGGCCAGGTAGCTTTTTGAGGGCTTGATGGGGCTTGGGCACCTTCACCAGGAGATTCCTCTTCCCACTGTAGGTGAAATAGCACTAATCCTTAATTAAATAAAAAAGAAAGAAATTTATTAACTTACAGAGTAAACTTCAGGCATGGCTGGATCCAGGTGTTCAAATGATGTCCTTGGATCCTATCTCTGTTTTCCTTCCCATGTCCCTTTAATTCTCAAACAAGCTCTCCCTTTATGGTGGTCAGAATACTACAGGCATCTCTAAACTTTTGTGTTACCAGCTCAGCGACTCCATACAGGAAAGACACACTTATTTCTATTGGGTGTTCCTGCTGCCAGACTCTGTCAATGGGCACAGCAAGGGAATATGTATGTGCATCTGCAATTATTTTCATGCCTATAATTTAAAAGTACATGCTCACTCTGATCCCTCCAATTCCAGCCCTACAAGACAGGGTTTGTTTTAGCTTTCTCCTTTTCCCCACCAATGTACCTTCCTTCTCTGACAGTGAGAACCCAGGGCCTCCCTGGTGGCGCAGTGGGTTAAGCAATGCACTATGAAGCAAACCGCAGCCACTGCAGCACAAATTCGATCCCTGCTGCTGGCCAGGGAGGGGACCCACATGGTGCGGCAGACCTTTCCTGCTGTGCCCGCTGCTCCCCTCAGCAGTGTACTTCCGTTGATCT
>JAGFMF010011456.1:4036078-4046518 GCA_019455555.1 Galemys pyrenaicus
GCCTGTTCTGCTCCCCGCTCTCTGTGGTGAATCCACTCACCCCCCCCCCCCACACCTCTGGCCTGTACCCCAGTGCTTGTATGCATAAATAAATCTTTAAAAAAAAAAAAAAGAGAACCCAGACTCCCTTTCCTTAGGTTATTCACTTATTTGATCAATGTTCCTGTTTGTGAGCAATTTTCCCTTCTTCCCTGCACCACTGAACTTCCCTCCATTTGGATGCTTCTTCACTCTACTGGGACTCTGAACCCCCTTTGTAGGGGTTCACTCCTTACCTTAAGTTCTGACCCACCACACTAAACCAACTTACAATTGAATGACCTCACTCTACCAGGGCATTGCTCTGTGGACTCTGCCTCCTCCTTATCAGACCCTTCACCTCCAGGCTGTCCATTCAGAAACATGCCCTCCCTATCCTGCTAGGTCCCTAACACCCAACACCCAACACCCACTTTGGACACCCATGCCAGGTCTTGTCACCCTGCTTGGACTCGGCCCATCTGAACCTCTGCGTTTCCTTCCCCTGCCATGCAGCTGCCAACGCTTGTTCTGATCTACTCAACTCTCTGCGAGGCTCAACTGCTCAGGAAGGGAAGAAAAGGGAAGAGGAAGTAGTGGTGCCTTTGTCTTTCTCTACACTGGTTGTCACAAGAAACTCAGGACTTCTAGGCTGCCCCCTTGTTGGACTCAAATGCCCACATGGCTCTGTGGTCATGGAGATGCTTGCCAGCAGTCCTTCACCAGTCACAGCTAGGGACTCCTCTGCTTCCTGGCACATGTTCCTCCTGGCGCTCCCACCACCTGACTGTATTTGTTGGATTTTCACATCTCTGGTGCTCAGTGTTGTGTCTGGCACATAGACGCATTAAGAAATATTTACTTAATGAATGAGTCCTGGAAGAGCAGACAGGGCGATTCAGAGCCCACTACTGGGAGTGGATATTGTGGCAAAACCATGCTCTCTTCGCCCCAGCTTGCCCAGGCAGGCATCCTCATGGAGTCTTCCTGAATGGCAGGCCTCCCTTAGCCTGCTGAGGTTCTCGTGCCCTTCATCCAGACACCCCAGTAGGTGGCACCTCCTCCGGTCTGTGCAGCACCAGTGACTTATGGGAGCGGACAGATGAGGAAGTATCGTTAGCATTCATTCATTGCTTATGTTGTACAGGCTGTCAAAACTAATGAAATTTTATGACAGACGGGCAACGACCAGCTTCCTGGTGTTATTTATCTTTCTCGCTTCTGGCTCCTGAGTACTGGGTGATTTTTCATTTACATTTAAAAATGCCAAGATGACTAAGCGCAATTCGCCTACTCAGAAAACTAGCAAATTGTATCAATGCACAAATGTAATTAATAATCATCAGGCATGAGAAATGAGGAGCAGTTAAGCAGGATAGTCTATCTTTCTAGTTCCCCTTCCTCTCCCCAACCACCATTTCAACCATTTCCCAACTCCAGGGACATACATCATGTTTGGGTTTTTTTCCCCTTCGTTTCTCTTTGCGCCTATCTATGAGTCAATATTTGTAATGACAAACAAAAGGTCCTTGTGAGCGACGTGGGTCCCCATGGCTCAATATATTTATTTGTAGCAGTCTTAGAGGGATGATGCAAATAGCTGTAACACATAGGGGGGAAGCACTGGGGGAAAAAAAGAAAATGTAATGTACGAGGGGATGGAGTTCCCTCGAGATTGGTTAATCCTAGAGTGACAAGACTCTAGATTGTGAAACTGTTTATATAACCAAGAGAAAACCACAGAACCAATTAATCATAACAACCTAAACTTGAGAGCTGTCTGTGCTTTGGACAACTCTTTGGTACACATCACTTGCTGCTCTTATCTCCTCGTTCCTGCAATCCATTATCTGCTGCTCCTTGCTTTGGTCCCCACCTGCTCTTGCATGATCTGTAGCCTCTGCAATTCCCTGCTCTCCACAAATTATTCCAGGGGTCTCCAGAGGTATCTTACATGTGTTCGCAAAGAAATAGCTAGGTCTTGTGTAGCATGCATTTTATTTTTCTCTTTTGCTTCGCCCTTGGGGGTTTTGATGAGCTGCGGTTTTAAGGCACCAAAGCAACAGCTCCATGTCCTCTGCAGCACTTCAGAGTCAAAAGTATTTCTCCTTCTTTAGAGTCAGAAAAATGCTTCTTCTCTACTCCCAGAATTTTCAAGGGGATTTTGAAATTATGCTGTTTGTGTCCCGGTGACTCCTGGATATTTTTAGTAAACAGATTTGAGGTGGGGAGAGAAAACTGAAAGCGACTATTATACTCTCCTAAAACCCAAGCCCCTGCCTCCATGACTCAGGCTTTGTGATGGGGCCAAGCGTTTTCTGCCTCACCGTCTCTCCTTCTGGACGGGCTTTTCTCTGGAGGGCACCAAGTTTTCATGCACATTGGCGCTGGGAAGGTCAGACATGTCCAGTCATGCCAATCTCGGTGTAACTAGGCTCAGGCTCCAGATGGCTCCTGTTGATTCAAGGGTGTACTTCATAAGAGTTGGTTCTCTTAGGTGTTTTAGAGTCAAAAAAGCGGCTCAGACCCAGGACTTGCACTGAGGACGTTATTACATCACAAGCCTGCAGTAAATAAACAAATGATGGGGAGTAAAAATAAGTTCAGTGGAAGTACAGGCAATGAAGTAGATACTGGGGTACAGATGCTTCCTGCAGAGTTAAAAAAGGAATGGCTTCGTGGAGGTTGCACTGGAACTGAGCCTTGAAAGATGCAAATAAATGAAGGAGGTGAGTAGAGAAGGAATTCCAGGAAAAAGAAGCTGCAGGAGGACAGAGTGGCCGTCACTGGCAATCCAAGGGGAAGAATGGCAAGGGTGCACACTGGTTAAAGTATACACTGTCGGAAAGTGGACTGTTTGGGTAAATTATGGTGCAAAGAGGGAAAATATAATCAGGAGGTCCTGGACCAATGGAATATTGCTTGCATTTATTTTGTATGCAGCAAGTTATACCAAACTGAGATAGCATACTAAATAGAGCAAAATTATAGCTATCAAGATGAAGGTATGAGTCTGGAATAGGTAGATCCACCTGGATCAGTAAGTAGAAGAGATGGGGCAGGCAGATCAGAGGGACACCTGATCTGTAATAGCAGCAACTATGGGTACTGAGTTTGAAACAGAAGAAACTGAATATAGATGAAGGGTTTGGGAGAGTATACAGCTATTAGGAGTGAAGGAAGAGAGGAAGCTAGGAAAAGTGAAACATGAACAGTATGATGTCCAAGAAATGGAGTGATTTTTTTTTGTTTTTGGAGGGAATGTGATGTAGTCACGCCATGACTTTTAAGGTGGTGGGATTAAAAAAAAACCAATAACCCCCTTTTTGAAGGTGGGGAAAATTGTGACAGAGAAAAAGCTAAAGGACATTTTCATGCTCAGAAGGTACAAGGCAGCACAGACTCTCAAACTCAGATCTTTGGATTTTTAAGACCTTTGCTCTTCTCCACTGCATGAGTAGATGCATAGAGAGGATGGGAGGAAGAGGGGTCATAGAGAATTATGTGATTGGTGAAGAAAACAAATACATTAGAATGTTTCTGGAGAGAGCCATGAGGCAAATGAACTCTCCTAATCCAATCCAGTAAGAAAATTTCTTGGGCATGTGGGTCCATAATCCCATTTAAATCCCCTAAAAAGTGAAACTAAATAAGAAATCAGCTCCTGAAAAATAAACTTATAGGTAATAATTGTGGAGAGACACTGGGCATTTCCTCCAGGATCCCAGGCTGTCATATAATAAAAACCACGAAACCCATAAGCACATAGAAATTGTTTCACCCAGAAGCTGCTGGAAGGTTCATGTGCTCATTACTAGGATAGTTGCAGCAGATCTATTGCTCTTGGTTATCTTCAGCGATAACCAGCTGCTTATGAAATGTTGTTTTCTGAGAATTTGGTTTCTGTCATGGTCTATTTTACATTCGAGAATGAGGTGATAGGGTGTTGTTTTTCTCTTTAGTTGGTGAGGAGGAGAAGTGGGAAACCATGGGCTTGCCAATGTCCTATTTGTCTTTCTGTTTGTTGTTGCAACTGGTCTCATTAGATCAGGCGAGAGCTGCCAGCATTATAACTTTGGCTTTTCTAATTAAAGTTCTACTGCAAGGGTACTCCTCTCTTCTGACTCTCGGCAGGAATGTGCTCTCATAACAGAGGCATCTGCCCCCTGGACTAACCTTTCCTGAAACCAGATAAACAAAGTAATACTAATAAAAATATCCATCTGTGCTTAAAGATAAATAGAGCATTAATATACCAAACTGTGATCTGGATTCCTTTGGAGCCAGCTTTAATGATATTAGACATCTGTTTCAGCTTGCTTTCTGCTCATTTTCCATGTGCATATTCTTATAAGAAAACAATGGGAAAGCGATTTGTTTGGGGGCAAGGAGGGTGCCACCTGACCATTGTGCTTTTCTGAGGCAACTGCCCTTATAAAGGGCGTGAGGCACATGTATAAGGCAATGGTGTTCCTTAACATTTGGTACTTTGTTTGAGAGTCATCATGGATTTTAACACCGGTCTTTCTTGATTGACTTTTAGATACTAGAATGCCAGTGTATTCATTTACATCAGTAAGCATAATTGTTAGGTAGACCAGATACCCAAATATCAGTAGGTTCACAGCAATCATTCTCCTGCAGTCACAATGTTCGTGTGTCTTAGAAGTATCTGAATATATGTATTTACCAAAAGAGATCACAATCTCAGGCTTGGAGAGATGGACAAATGCTTCTTTTTTCTAAGGACAACTGTCCTGGGGTGGTAGAAATCAGCTCTCAGCACTCTCGCTATGGGTTTTAAAAATCAAGCATTGTAGGCAAAGTACTACTGTGAGAAAATTTTTCTTCATCAAAGGGAGACTTGATGATCTTGGAATTTTGTATTTGATGCTAACTCCAAAGGGATATGAGAAAGTCAATAAAGGGGGAGGCAATAGAAATGAATGGGAATATGGAGGTAGGAAGGTAACAATAGCACATAGTACAGAATATGACTCAGAGGAATAGGTTCATACCTCCTCAGATGTACATCACCATGCCACACCCACCACCAGAGCACCCGTTTCCCTCTATGGGGGCACTTAAATTTGCTACAAAAATGGGGTAAGAATGTTCCTGACTTTTAGTATCTAAAGACCAAGATGTTTTTCAGCAAGGTGAAGAACAGTCTTGTCAGTCCCAAAGGCTATTAACACTATCTTGTGGCAACATTTTCTCAAACAAAGCCTTATACAGGATCTCAGTATATAAAACACATTAAAACTGAGCTGTTTTTCCTGAAGAGGTCCCTGGAATACAATTTAAGAATTGATACAATTCAAGAATCACTATGACCATGCAGTTCAAATATTCTCTCTGGTCCTACAGTGTTCTAAGAATTGAATAGTTTTAAACATCTTTTTTACACTTAAATTTTGTCCTCTTAATATTTTACATCAAAATTTTAAATGTACAGAAAAGTTAAAAGCATTGTAAACACCATCTAAAGTCTACAATTGCCAAAATTTTGCTCCTTTAATCTTTGCTCTTGTGTCTCCATATGCATTGATGCATTTTATTTTTAAATTCATTTTGGTGTATGTCCCAGACATCAGTACACTTAATTCCTGATCAGTCAGCATGCATATCAAGCATTAACTAGTTTAATGCTTGCTTATTGTTCTTTTTAAAAGGTCACATTTACCATGGAGTCGCTAGATCTAATATACAGTTTGATGGATTTTAAAATATGATCATGTAGCTCAAACCCTTATCAAGATATAAAGTATTTCCATTATCTCTGAAAGTTTCTTCATGGCTATTCCCAGCTGACTCCACCCTCACACTCCATTCCCTCATTCCCAGCAACCACTGCTCTAATTTTTTCATCATAAATCACTGTTACCTGTTCATATGAATGGGATCGTCATGTAAATACTCAAGTGTCTGATTTCTTTTACTCAGCATGATGCTTTGAAGATTCATCCACGCTATGGCTGTTATCAGTATTTCCTTCCTTTTAATCCACTGGGTGGTGTTTTGGCCACAGACCAAAGAGAACCTTGACTTAGTGATTCATAACCTGGCACTTTCATGCCAGACAACTTTCGTTATTTCTAGTAGTATTAGCTTTGTCTGAATACCAGCAAACAATCTGTCAGTGGAGTTCATTCCATCAAATAAGCTGACAGTTTGCTGACAGAATTATTAGAGCTGCTGTCTCACTGAACAAGGCAGACTGGTTGGCATGGCCACCACAGCAGTGTCACCTCTGAGAAGTGGTGATAACTTGTATCCCATCAGAATTCCACTCTCTTTCACGCCTGCACACCAAAAGGTTGAATTGGATCTTCCATTCTTTTTGTTGTTGTTTGTTTTTAAATGTGGTAAAACTTACACAGTTGATAGAACAACAAAGGGGCCAGAGGGGCCAACCATGCATGCTGTAAAAAATTCACATATAACTTCTGACTCCCCCCAGATTTTCTTGTAATTATCCCTTAGGGCCCACTGGGAGATTGGTTTCAAGGTACCCCTGTTTCCCTGTGAATACGGTACCTGTTAATGACTTGAGTCCCTCATAGTTGGCTCTCTGTTTCTGGGGGTTCTACAGCTATGGATTTAACAACTATATATAAATAAAATATCTACATATAAGTGGACTCTCACTGTTCTCCGTCTCAGAGTTGTTCACGGTCAACTGTAAAACAGAAAAGATTTACCACTTTAAGTATCCAGTTCAGTGTCATGAAGCACATTCACACTGTTGCACAACCTTCCCCACCTTCCATCTCCAGAATTTTTTCATCTTCCCAAACTGAAACTTTATACCCTTTAAGCAATAGCTCTCCATTTTTCCTTCCCAGCCCTTGGCAACTACCATTCTACTTTCCGTTCCTGAATTTAATTATTCTCGCTATCTCATATGTAAGTAGAATTGTCAAGTATTTGTCTTTTTGTGACTGGCATATTCACTAGTGTGATATGCTCACTGTTCTTCCATATTGTAGCATATGGCAGGATTTCCTTTCATTTTAAGATTGAATTGAGTATATGCATATCACTTATTCTTCATTCATTCATCTGTTGGTGGATATTTTTGTTGTTTCTAGATTTTGGCTTCTACAAATAATGCTGCTATAAACAGAGGTGTGCAATAGTCTGTTCCAGGCCCTGATTTCAGTTCTTCTCTATTCTCCACCCCTTCTTCAGTCATCATGGTCCACACTGAAAACATGCTTTGGGTCCATCATTCTTTCTTCCCTCTTTGCTGTACCCACGTCAACGACCAACATCCTCTCACCTGAATCACTGTCCCCTCTCCCTCCCTGCAGATCTCTCTTGTCAGTCCTTTACTCAACTCTTTTTTCAAGCCCAATCCTGAGCCAGAGTGTAACTTTTCAAAAGATAATTCTCATATGTCCTCTTGTCTTTAGATCTTCAAGGGCTCCTGATTACCTTTGGGAGAAAGCCTTGCAATGTCTGACTCTGCTCAACTCTCTGGACTTTAACCTTGTACTTCCCTCTCTCTTTATGCTAGATGACTTTCTTGTCCCCAGTATATGAGATTTCCCCCACATCTACACATCTGCATGCGTTTCTTTAGCTTGGAACACTGTCCCCAATCCTCCAATGATCTAACCTTTATTCTTTAGCAGTTTATGTAAATACCACTTCTTCTAGTAGGCCATATCTGTGCTCATCCAGGAAGAGGTAATGTGTCCCTATCGCAACCCCTCCCATAGCATCTGGGGGCAGCAGGAGGAATTTGAAGAAGGACCTTGCTCTGACTTCTGTCACGTGTGGAACACTGGGGACATACTATACCTTAGATTATAATATGCTGGGTATAAACACAGAGCATGTCCACACAGAGTGCAAACACAGGCTGAACCTAGTCAATCATTTTGGCCAATATGAACTCCAAAATGTTGAAAATTTTGTTTTAAGCTTCTTGAGATGCTGTTAAACCAGTCCTTTAGAAGAAGTATAAAAAACAAGGGTGTCCCTGGTAGCACAGGTGGTTGAGTGCTGCACTGTGGGGCTTCTGCAGCCACTGCAGTGCGAGTTCGATCCCTGACCAGGGAGGGGATGGCACAGCAGATCTCTCCTGCCTCGCCTGCTACTCCTCTCAGCAGTGTGTTTCAGTCAGTCTGCCTGTTCTGCTTCCCACTCTGTCTCTGGTGAATCCTCTCCCCTCTTCCCCCATGCCTCTGGCCTGTACCCCAGCTCTTATATGCATAAATGAATAAATCTTTAAAAAGTATAAAAAACAAAACCAATCTTGATTTTCAGTATTTGCTAATTTCTGTGGTGTCCATTCTCCCACCATGGCCAAGTTCAAGGCACCAACATGAGGTTACAGGATGTGGCCCAGGCACCCTGCACCTTGGCTCTCAAGACCTTTCAGTTCATCCAGAAAGAGCAAACCAGTCATTTCCACTAGATCTTCTCAGTTCTACAGACCTATTTTCTATCTCCAGATAACATTCTCTCTAATTCTTCAGGTTTTTTTTTTTTTTCCTACAAGAAAAAATTCCCTCTTAAATAATCGTAAGTGCTAAATATATTCAGAAGGTATAGGCAACATGCTCTGTGCAGGATAACAACAGAGTCAACACTTATTAAGATCTTATTTGTTAAGTTAGCATGTAACTAAGGGGTCCCAAACTTACATATTCTAAAGGGGTTAAGCCATCTGTGGTCACAAAGACAAAGACAGACTCAGTGTACATAAAGAGAGAAGAAAGGAGATTGTGAAGAAAATGCCCCAAAGTATCCATCATCTCAGGGTAAATGCCCCCAAAAAGAGGTGTTGACTTCAAGCAGGGTCGCTGAGGCCTGAAAGGTTGCCACAAGCCTAAGACACCTTCGGGCAGGGAACCACAGGAAAGGGGTGAAAGGGGCTAGGCAAGTCTGGGACTAAAGGAGCAAAATCAAAGTACCAATGAAGATAACAGCTGCCATTGTTAGCCTCCTCACCTGTGTCTCTTCCAAATGCCTTTACACATCTTTCCTCCAGTGTCTCCTCCAAGTCCCACAAGTCCCTGGTGCAAGTGCAAAGCCGAGAAACAAGCACCCTTCTTCTTTACCTGTTTTCCCAGAGCCTATGTGCTTCTGTGTTAGGTAGCTTCACCTGGCCACTCTGCTCCGCCCCTTGTTAAGTGGGGTGGGAACACGGCCCCTCCCCTAGCAATGGAGGCGTTTCTGTGACACTGCACCAGCTCCAGGTACTGACCTTCACAGGTGTGCTTTTATTTAGTCCTCCTAATCCTGTCAGATAAGTATCACCGTATTCCCATAATACAGAGGCTTCAACAACTTGCATGGGCTCACTCAGAGCCAAGTACTGAGTTCGCTTTTCTCTGAGCTAAGGTGCTATGACGAATCACCTCAAAGAAAATCAAAGGACTTGGAAGCCAAGGAAAAGAGAAGCAAAGAAAGTCAGAAAAGAATCCACTAAGTCACCATCACCTTCGTTTTTGGGCTGCCATACTACATTCTAAGCTTCACTGGTGACAAATTACTACCCCCTTTTCTTCTTGCATTAGTTACTCCTTTCTCTGACTAAGGGTTTCTGAAAGCCCAGAGTCAGCACACACAAGTTAGCCCTGCCCTGGCCCTCATCCCTCAGCCTGATTGGATCTGACCTGACTGTGTCCTTTGTCCCACTGTTGCTGCTCCTCTGAGCACAGTTGTATCCCAGCATCTAGTCCAGTGCCTGATAAATATGTACTGAGTGACTGAATGAATCCATATTCATTTGACTATCAGGCAATTTAACTTTGAATTGGATTAGATTTTAAATTTCAATCTAATTTAAAATTTTAAATTTCAAATAGAAATTTAAATTTCACTCTGGGAAGAGAAGGTGGAGGCATTTGAATTTATGTCACCAACAACCATATAATATATTGCGATAGAGCATACTCAGACTTGGCCTTGGAGCCCAGGTCTGACTTCACTGTGAATTTAATTTGTGGTTTTGTGTATTTTAGCTCACTTTCTGTAATTTTGTCTAGAAGAGGCATTGCATCCATCTGTTTCAACCGTGTTTCTTGAGAGTTGTCAGGTGTCAAGTGTGGTCTTGCCTTTGGGAAATGGTAGAGGCCTAAACAAAGGTTTTGTGCTGCGGTGAGGGGAAAATGAAATTGAACACTGAGCTGAGTAATAATATGCCAGCTGGGTAAGGCTTCCGATGAAAAAGAAGACAGGATGAGGGGGCAGGGAGTCATTGTTAAGTACTGTGGTCAGGTGTGGCCTTTGGAGGGGATGATGTTAGACTAGAGATGAACTGAAGTCAGGAGGAACCCATGTAGCTCTTCCTTCCCTCCTTCTCTCTTTCCCTCCCCTCCCCTCCCCTCCCTCCCTCTCTCTCCCTTCCTCCCTCCCTCTCTCCCTCCCTCCCCCCTTCCTCCCTCCCTCCCTCCCTCCCTCCCT
>JAGFMF010011456.1:4046659-4084551 GCA_019455555.1 Galemys pyrenaicus
CTTCCTTCCTTCCTTCCTTCCTTCCTTCCTTCCTTCCTTCCTTCCTTCCTTCCTTCCTTCCTTCCTTCCTTCCTTTTAAAGAAATTGTGCTAAATTATAAGATACAGTATCCCATTTTGACCATTCTTAAGTGCATAGCTCTGTGGCAGTTAGCACATCCACACTCCTGAGCTGCTGTCACCACCAGAACACTTCCCTTTCCCCAAACTGAAACTCTGTCCCCATTAAACACTAATCCCCTCTCTTCCAGGACCCTAGCACCCATGCTCGCATTTTCTGCTTCTATGATTGTAATGACTGTTGGTGCCTCATGTAAGTAGCATCATCCGTTATTTGTCCTTTTGGAACTGGCCTATGTCACTTAGTATAATGTGCTCAAGGTTTATCCATGTGTCAGAATTCCCTTCATTTTAAGACTGAATAATATTCCATGTTTATATATATATATACACGCACACACAGCACACACACATATATATGTATATATAGTATATATAAGCCATATTTTCTTTATTCCTTCATTTGTCAGTGACACATCTTGGCTGCAGTGAACATGGGAATGCAAATATCTGTTCAAGTCCCTGTTTTCAATTTTTTTGGATATAAACCCAGAAGTAGAATTGCTAGACTACATGGAAATTAGATTTTTAATTTTTTGAGGCACCATGATTTTCCATAGCTGCCACGCCAGGTTCCATTCCCACCAACTGTGCATAGGGTTCCACTTTCTCCACTTCCTGCCAATGCTGGTTATTCTCTGTTTTCTCTGATAACTTCCATCCCGATGGATATGAAGTGGTGTCTCATTGTGGTTTTGATTTGCATTTCTTAGTGATTGGCTACTTTGAACATCTCTGCAAGTGTGACCTGGGCTGATTTTGCATGAAGGACTTTCTGGGAGGGAACTCTCCCATTGGCAAGCTTGGAGCCCACTGGGGAAGTCCCGCCAGCTTGTGAGCCACAGTGAGGAGATGCTTTGGCCTCTGAGTGAAACAGGAGCCACTGCGAGGTTTTGAGCATGATCTGAGTTACATTTTAAAAGGATTTCACTCCAGTTTTCTGACCACACAGATTTTTTTCCAATGGGGCATCGTCTGGGACTAATTATCTGCTGAACACACTTAACAGCAATATTTATCATCATCATAAAAACACACAGTGTGGGTAAAGAGATTTACGCTTTACCAAATGCCTCCTCATACATCATCTCATTCAATTACTGGGGCAGTTTCTGCAGCCTCCCTCTCCTGGCCAGGAGCCTCTCCCAGAGCTCACCACCCCTTAGTTACTTGGCATTTTAAGAGAGGAGCCTGGGTGTATCCCTCATGATCAGAATAGTGATTTAGCCTTCTTTGGCACAGAACTCAGCTCTGGCAATAATGTTCTGATTGTGGAGTTTTCTTGAAATTAGCCCATCTGTTTATTGCTAACCCACAGTGGCCTGAGCAGAAGCCAGCCGGGAGCAATCTCAGATTCCTCTTTAAACACCGTTCTTCCTCTGTCCTTTGACAACGACTTTTTCTTAGTAGGCTACTCATTGTCACTGCTTCTTTCTTCACAGAAACCTCCTGAATATTCTACTCTGTTCTAATGAGGAGGTTTTCAATGGGTTTGGGTGGCTCATCCTCTGGCAGAAGGGAAATTCGTTCACTCCATCACCTAGTGTATTTATTGAGTGTCCACGGTGTATAGTGACTGCAGACCACACTGGCAACACGGCCGCTGGTGCCCTGGATCCAGTACATCAGATAAGTGGTCAAGCCAAGGGGGTGTGGGTAGGGAGCAGGTAACGGTGGTGCACACGTGAGGTGCTCACCACACCATGGTCGATGTGTACACACTAGGGCATGTGTAGTATCTTCTGGTATTCAGAACTGAAGCTTGGGAAGACTTGGCTGCAGATTCTTGCTGGCTGACAGCTAATGAGCAAGTTCACAGAGGCAATGAGACCCTAACCCCAGTTAGCCAGCAAGGAAATCTTGCAGGAGGGCCACATGGGACAAATGTGATTTTCTTCTGGCAAAAATAAACAAAGTTTGGGGCAACGGTCCAGAGTTTAACAGTTACATTGCCCCGAGGAGCCAAAGACCTACTACTGTATTCAGGGCCCTCCCTGGTGGCCTAGTGGTTAAATCTCAGTGCTGTCATTACTATGGCCTGAATTCAATCCCATGGTACAGCAGACCCCTCCTGTCTCTTCTGCTGCTCCCCTCAGCAGTGTATTTCAGTCTGTCTGATCTGCCTGGTCTGCTCCCTACTCTGTTTCTGGTAAATCCTCTCACCGCCAACACCTCTGGTCTACACCCCAGTTTTTGCATGCATAAATAAAAGGAAATCTTAAAAAAAAACCAAAAACCTACTGTACTCAGTGTTCACCCTACTGTCTACCTACCTGGTCTTCCCTGCAGGATTGGGCAATCAGGGCTGGTGGATGTTCAAATGGGAAATTCCACTGGAAGACAATAGTTCAACATTATAATTAGCTACAAATGAGTTCATTCCTTTCTCAGCAAACATTTATTGAGCATCTACCAGGTTTTGGGTGTTGCTTGGCTGTTAGTGACAGATAAAGACTCTCCTCTCTTAAGCTTACGTTCTCTTGGTAGAGAAAACAGTCAATAAAAGCAAACAAATAAATAGAAAAAAATATTCAGAGACCAAGAGATGTGAAGAAAGTAGAGAAGGACAAGAAGAGAGTGATGGGGGTTGTGAACTCAGCTGGATGTCACAGCTGGGTTTCCACACAAGGATTTGAGTTCAATTGGTTTATTGGTGGTGGTCAGGCCAGAAAATATGAGCAGAGGACTGAGGGAGACAAGTGATGCCAAACAAGTGAGCACACGGTAACTGGGAAGCCAGTGTAGACCACTTGCTCTGGAGTCATCCCAGGGGAGGGGCAAGGGTGCTGCCCTTGGGATGACTCACTGCTGCGTCCAGTCGGACCTGCGTCTTGGAAGCATGGACATTAATGGTGAGGTAAGCCTCAGGTGGGGTTACAGAGATTGGTATCTGGACTCCCGCTGTGTGTGGCCAGTGCTGACCAAGGCAGTTTGCTCTCTCAGGGATGACATTGCTGTGTTCAGTTCCCTAGACTAATTAATAAGCAGGGGGTAGCCCTGGAGAAAGCTATAGTAAGAACATTCACAATAGAGGCGACAGCATGTGAAAAGGCCCTTTAAGGTTGTGGAGAAAGAACATGATGACCAGTGTGGAGGGCTCTGGTGCGCCCAAATCTCTGGAGGTGACCTGGGAGAGGCAGGCAGGACTCCTGTCCATGACATCCAAGTACATGTCACCCAAGTGCTTTGGGAGGCCAGCAACCGTTTTGAGGGGCAGGCAACCTTTACTTTTTATTGAATTTTCTTTGAACTATGTTTTAATATTTTAAGAAGGGACTGTCCACTTGGAAAAATGAAGTAAACAGCATCTCAGAGGCAGCCCAGTCCAAGCAGAATGCAAGACAATGAGGACGCATGCTGCCTGACTGGGGAGGATAGGGGGGGTTGATGGGGGTGTTGTGGGAAGAGCCTCTCTTTTCTAATGCATTCTGCTTAAAAATGAAAACAACCCAGGCAGGGACCCTGGCCTATTTTGAGGATGGCCAAGCCTTGAAGAAGAAGAACAATTAGATAGTAAAAGGATTGGAAAATGGGGAGTTTCCACAGGCCATTTCTTTGTGTTGCTCATGATGCATTTTGACAAAGTGTGAAGCAGGGAAAAAGCTACAGATTGCAGGACGACCTGGCTCCACTCGGCAGAGCTGTGAACAGAGACTGCTTGCAGACAACTGGGCCTGCTCCTCCAGTTATGAATTTGGAACTGAAGCATGCAAAAAGAGATTACAGTTTAGCATTCACTGCATGCATTCAGTGAAAAATGAGACTGTCATGCAGGCTGGGACTCAATCTACAAGGGAATGCATGGACACGGCAGCCCTGGCTGCTGAGAGCTGGCGATGGGCAGAAAATGCCCAGGCTAAGGCTTGGCGTTTCAATAGCTCTGGTTTCTTTTGGCTATTCATTCTATCCTTCCTTGTGTCTGTGACCCCATAAGATTCCTTTCTTCCTTCCTTCCTTTCCTTCCTCCCTCCCTCTCTGGTTGTCTCCCTCCCTATCTTTCTCTCTCCTTCCTTCCCACCCCTCACTTTCTTTCCTGCTCTCCTTTAGAAATCTGTTACCTGGGTTTCACAATTAGGCAGCTGAAATGCAGACATTCTAAAGTGGGAGGAAAGGAAGGAATTACATAAATTCAAACTGAGACAGTACCTTAGAATTACACAATTTTGTTTTTTGAGATTTAAAAAATCTCCCAAGCCAAACCCATCTTTCTGGAGATGAGACAGCAGAGGCCCAGAGGAGCTAAGTGACTTCGTCAGGTTCCCACGGCCTCTTGGGTGGTGAAGCCAAGGTCAGAGCCTAAGTCTGCTGACTTTCATGCCAAGGCTCTTTCTGTGACACCCACAGACTTATTTTTCTCCTTTATTTGTGGGGAAACTTGAGTTATTGGCAGAACGTATTCAGAGCCACAGACAGCCGGAGCCTTTGGTCTGCTGCTAAGCTCTGTTCCTTCCCAGATGCCAGGGCCAAGGAAGGAATGTCCATGACTCATTATCCCCACACTTTCCTTTGTGCCAGCACAAATGCCATGCCTCCGCCTTGGCACTGAGATGGCAAAGGACTGGTTTAGGTGCCTTAAAGTGGGCCATGGCTTCAGAATTGGGGATTCCCATGCTGTAGAGGAGCAAGACCACAGCAGTGACTGGTGGTCTGGTGCACAGTTCAGACTGGGGACCATGACACTCTCTGCTGGCAAAGGCAGAAGATAGAGTGACTGAAGTTAACCTTCCAGAACCAGAAAACTTCTAGAGTTTTCATCCCAGTCTTGCCTTATTAACTGTGTGAACTTTGACAATTTATTTAGCCTCTTACCTGTCAAATAGGGATACAGACACACCTATCGCCATATTAGTTATCTTCTGCTAAGTACCAACATTACAAGGCCATTACAGACTTTATTATTTATTTATTTGAGGATCTCAATTCAGAGAGCTGGAGAGTTTAAAGACTCAAAAACAACAACAACAACAACAACAAACAAACAAACAAAACAATAACAAAAAACCAGGATGGAGAGAAACTACCTGAAGGGAGTGGGATGTAGAGTGAAGTTAAGAGGTCAATTCCTCTGAGAGAGGAAGTCAGTCCAAGTGAGTCCAACTAGTGCCTTTAAACAACCCACTTACTGTCTCATCATCTCTGTGGGTCGGGAGTCCACCATGCCTCAGCTGGGTCCTCAATGGGACTGAAGACCAAGTGCAGAGCGGAGGACTCACCTGATACCTGACGGGGAAGGCTCCGCAGCACCTTAGCAAAGTGGGTTTCCCTGTGGTTGTTGGGCTGAGGGCCTCATTTTCCGGTTGCTGTTGAGCAAAGCTCACTTTCAGGTCTTCGTTGTGCAGGCCCCTGGCTTTCTCAGAACCCACCAGGGAGAAACTTCAGTGAGCCAGACACCAGATACCACTATGTAAAGAAATCACGTAATCCCACGTAATTACATATAATCACATCACCTTTGCCATGTTCTATTGAAAGAAGCAAATCACAGTCCCTGCCTACAATTCAAAGGCAGGTGCAGGGTAGTTGCATAAAAGTATGGATACCAGGAGGGGGGATCATGGAGCTACCTTTAAAGCCCTATCCCCACACCACTTCCCATGGTTATTGAGCAGAGTGAATGGGTGAATAGGTAGCAAGCTCTTCCCACAGAACCTACTCAGCAAGCGCAGTGACTGTTGGTTGTGACAGAGGTTTTGCTAACCATGAGCGTCAGAAGTGCATGCCTCTAACTTGTACTTGCTGTTAAAAAGCTTCTAACAGTCTTTATAATAAACCTGAGATGACAGGATTCAATATAAACAGATACCTACAAGAGCTAGTCATTCTGGACTATACAGATGTTTTCTTAATCTAGATTTTCTAAACTGTTTTTGACTGTGTATTCCATTGCTCACCATGCACTTCCAATCTATGCATTTCTATTTATATTGTAAGACATATACAAATTAGCGATTATTAAAGGTGGTGCCAACTAAGAAATCAACAATGTTTTAAAATGTCTTTCTAATCCTGAAGTCTTCCCACCATCATCAGGTTATCCTTTGAAGTTCATTCGATGAGATTTGTCATTGACAATAGTGGACCAACATTCATATTTAAAATTTTGTTAGATCTAATTAGCACCATTTTTACCCCCATCCTCCTAGGATACTTGACAGGGAGATCAAAGGGCAGTGGGAAAATGGACAATTTGGCTATTGTTGCTTTGTGTCTACATTATCGGTATTATCTTTAATCCTTTGTGTCTTTGCAAGAATCCTCTTAAGCCAGTGGTATACTTCGGAAGAGTTGGTTTAGGTTGAAATAGATCATGTGGTCTTTAAATTAATTTTACTGGTCTCATATAAACTGTGATACATCACAGTCTGCTTAAAGTAAACAGATAGCCCTTCATCCTGCCCCTGCCTCTTCTTATTGTGGACTCACGTGTCCCAGGGGATATGCACCATCTCACACAGGCGACAGAGAAGGGTGTGTCAAGAATTAGAAAAATGAAATTAATGCTTTCCTTTTAGAGACAAAAACAAATAATTCTAATATGTTCCTACACATCAATATATCATCTTGTAGCTCCCTCAGGAGGAGGTTTGCACAAACTCTGAGACCCCATGTGTGTATGTATATATATATATATATATATATATATATATCATATCACATGAGTTTGCTTGGGCTTTATTTAGATGTATCTGGAAGCTTCTGTTATTCGTTGGCTGGTTGAGCTGTTGCACGCTCACATCATTCCTGCTGCAAAATTGCCCCATAACTACTGCCAGGAGGCTCTGAGCTCCCGCCTGGAAAGAGTTTCAGAAAAGTCTACAAAATTGGCAAATGTGCCTGGGCCATGAACAGTGAGGGACCATCTCCGGAGAGAAGAAAACTGCTGACAGCACTGGCAGCCTGCAGGGGCTTTTCTGTCATCCTTGTAAACAGGGTCTAACTGGTCTGCTTTATCTCTCTGTGCAAAATGCAGATTTAATAGGAAGTGCCCCGAGAATCATTGCTGCTAGATCAAGTCTCCAAAGGAATTAGGGATAACAGTTTAATAAGTGTAGAAAGAGCTTAGGCGCTTTGCTGTATATGGCGTAGCTGAGTTAGCTACTAAAAAACGAACTTGGGACATTAAACCCTTTTATCACTCAGATAGAGCAGTTGGGGAAAATCCATTCCTTGGCAGGGGATGAGTTTACTTGCTTCTGAAGGGGGTGTGTGTTTGAATGTGATAGGGATGGGAGCATTTGTCAGAATGGAAGGTGGATCAAAAGACAAATGAATTCTTTGAGTTAAATAAGAGCTTTAAATTATCCCACTTTGAACTGCTTCACCATCAGCAGAATGTGCTGTGCTGAAAGCCAGCCTGTCTTTCTGAGGCCTGTGGATGGCACAGGGGTCTCTAGCTGCTAATGCTGCATTTTAAAGGAACAAACAGTGTTAGGGCAGATGGCCAGGGCTGGGGAGGCAAGATAAATGTCTATTTAGCTGGGCACCAGAGTCACTCTTGCTAACCTATTCACCTAGAAGTCTGCAGAAAATAAGGGATTGAGACACAGATGCCCTTAGATTACCTAGATGGATAGAAGTCATCATCCAGACTGAGGACGGATAAATCAGGTTAGCTGAGCCCTATGTTTTCCAAATTTGGATCAATGAAGTCCCTTCAAGGTTTACCTTTTGTGAAAGGTTAAAAACGACTTCAAATTCTATCCATTCCTGTTCTCATATCCATGTGACATACTGCTGCAGCTCCTTCCATCAAGAGGTGGGCACTGTTTTTCTGTCCTTTGAATCTGACTTGAATGTTCTTGCCTTGGGTGGTGGGTCACTATTGATTGTGAGATAAGCAAAGATTTGAAAAGCATTTGTGCATTAGTGTTTGCTCTCTGAGACTCTTGGAAACCATGAGAATCTCAGGACTGTCCATAGAATAAGAGACCCAGTTGTCAGTTCAGCCAGTCAAACCCTGTAAATAGATCTACCTAGCAGATGGGCAACTGACAGCAAATGCACAACTTCTCCTAAATGAGATATGCAGAAGAGCTGGCTAGCTGAACTTAAGTCAAATTGCTGACTCCTAGAATCATCAGCTAAATAAATGGCTATTGCCTGAAGTCAGTTCTTGGTGGTGTGTTAAGCAGTACAAACTAACTATGGGCAGAATAATGGAAACTGAGGACTAGTTGATCACTCCAAATTCAGTTCGCATTGAGCAACTCTGATTTGTTCACTCTGTAATTTAGTTTGCATAAAGTGTTATTGGGGAGGGGAGTGGTGGTGGTGAGGAGAGCCTTTGGCTCAGTCTCTAGCATTCCAGAACACTCCTGTTACTGGTAAATGAGGCCTGAGTCATCAGATCCAAAGCTGTTGCTTCTGGTTTTGTAGTCTGGAAGTCTGGAAAGAGTTTCTAGGAATGGCTGATCAATTCGCAGCTAAACCATTCTGCTGTCATTCAAAGAACTGCACATTTACCCATGTCAATTGAGGATCAGTTCCTACCAGGAGAAAATAAGAGCAAATGAGCTACAGATTTGCTGAAAGCTGAGAGTTATTTGAAAGAGCAGATACTTGGTTTTGCTCGCTAGAAGTGAAACGTTTGCCTTCACAGCACAGCCATTAATTATTCCCCAGTAATATTATGCCATTGCTAATAGCATAAGATAGGATTTGCACTTGAAGAAGAAAGTGGAAGTTAGACTTCTTATTTGAAGAAATGAACCAAAAGGAAGGTACAACCTTAGGGGAGTCTCTGGAGAAGGAATATAAGAATTTAGTCTTTGTATACTTCCTTGCTGCAGAGGCATGTCATCCTTCCATAAACCTTTTAAACTGTTATGCATCATGGCATGAATAGCTTTCCTCCATCCTCCTTCTTCTAGTGTCCTGCTTTCCCTTGAGTTAGTATCTCTTCTTCCACTGCACACTGTCTTAGTAGTTCTGTTGTCCTAAGTGCCTACTCATCCATGCTCAAGGTTGGTATATGGTTCAGGTTCACTTAGATGGTCATATCTAAGAATTTAAAAAAAGGACATAAAGACTGAATGAAGTTGTAGGTGACCCATACTACTGGAGGAACTTGGAAAACCAACCAATCTGATATTTCATCTGTATGGCCAAGGCTGATATTGGGCCTATTCTTTCCAAGGTAGATGTCCTTTAATTCTGTGAGCCCCTACACCCTCTCAATAAAATTATTTTTTGCTCAAGTTAATCAGAGTTAAATTTTGTTGGCTGCAGCTAGAGAAAACATATATATTTCTTAATGAAGAGTAGCACCTATAGTAGTCACAGAATCTCTCTACCTAGCCATGTTGTACAATGGCTCTTTCCTGCCCTCTTTTAAGTTAGGTATGACTGTATGATTCTTTCTGGTGATGGAAACTGAATGGACATGTTACTTCCAAGAGGAAACTTTAAGAGCTAATAGATGATAGACTTCATTCTTTTCCTCTGCAAAGCTCAGTCCCCACCTAACTTTGATAAGCAAAATTCTCTGCTCCTTTTCCTTGTACCCACACTGGACATATCGAGTGTGTGAAAAAATAACCTTTGTTTTTGCAAGCCACTGGGATTTCGGAATTATATGTTACCATAACATAACTTATCCTATCTTTACTCATAAAGCACCCTATTTGAACTAATCAATATCCACATTAATAACTCATCACACAACCTATAATTGTATTTATCTACATTTTTGTCTGATCTCCATTCTCTATCAGTCAAAGATGGATAGGGTTATATTATAAATTTCTCATTATTGGGCAAAGCAGTCACCTTCAAGAGTGTTCTGACCATAACATTATTCATCCATTCTATAAATATGTATTGAGTGCTCAACATTGATTTTATTATTGCATTGGGTGCTATGAGCATTACAAAAGAATGGAACATGTAATCTGAATGAACTAATAATTCAATTGGAGAGATGAAATGAATATGAATTAATATAATATAATTACTAGAGAAAATCTATAAATGCTTATTTAAGTGATAGGGTCAAAATAAGGCTGTGTGATTTAAGATGGAAGAGATGATTTTGTTTAGTGAAAACTTTTTCAACAAGACAGAAGTTTGCCTGGGTCGGAAATTTTGCATTAAAATGGAGATGGGATAATAAAAATGAAGTTATAGACTTAGAAATATTTTAAAAAGGTGAAATAGTACCTTCAGGATCAAAATGGATGGCTCTTAAGGTGTTTATAGTAAGTGAAATAAGTCAGACAGTGAAAGAAAATTACTGGATAGTTTTACTCATTTACAGAATATAAATGACCAACCAAAAAATAAAACACAACAAAGATATTTCTTAGACTTTGTGAAAAACGTATTGGTGGGAGGAGGAGGGAGAGTTGGGGTAGGAGAAAAGAGGAGGGAGGGGAGGAAAGGTGATAGGGTGAAGCTGGAGCTCTGGTGGTGGGTATGTGAAGCATGTGCATATATGGAGGTGTGAAGTTGTCCTGCTCGAATTATATAGTTATCTATACCATTGGGAAATCAATAATATTTGAGAGGAATCAAAAAGAAAAACAAGTTTAAAGGGGTCAATTTAATTCTAATTGAAGGAAGTAGTAAGAGATAATATTGGAAAAGTAAGTTGACCTGGATGAGAAAGTTGAGTTTAAAAAACTTATCCCAATTTACAAGTCAGGTGTTATCTCCAGAATCCACAAGACTGACAGGAAGAAGGGGTAGGAAGAAGTTATGCTAACTACACATGTTCCTGTTATTGGGAAAAATAAATGTCTTTTCAGAAATGCCCAGCACGTCTATTCCTTCATCACTGCCTAAGCTGATATCTCCTGGCCACTCCAAGCAAAAAGGAGGAGGGAGCTTTTAAATTATGTACAGAGCCTCTCTAACCTTTAGAATAAAGTCTTGCAAGGACTAAAGGGGCTGAGACTAGGAGTAGCATCAGAGATATGAGTGTCTCCTAATTTCCCTCCCACCTCAAATATCAGAGTGATTGTTGCTCTGTCATTTCATGAACATAGAAATAGACAGTCATAAAAAATATCAGTTACAGAAAGTGAGCATCAAGAACATCCTAATATGTTAATGGCAAATGGCATTAAGAATATTATTAGACACAAGGATGGTATAGACTAATCATTAGAGATGATTGCACAGTAAAGATGGGTCTTGAGAGAACTGGGGAAGCTTTCAAAGGGTACAACATCATCCTGCCTCTTAAAGGATTTAGTCGGTGGTGAGGTAAGTCTAACACACAGGAGACAGAAGCAAGCAAGGCCCTAACACCAGATCACATAGATGAAGTGCTATAGAAATTAAGACAGGAGAGAATAAAGTATTAAATCAGAATTAGAATCTCTAGGGGAAGTTCCATCAAAGAGGAAAATCTTAGAGATTTGAGAATTTGTAGAATAAGGTGGGGGAGCAGTGGTGTCTCTCTGGGCAGACACACGTGACAGCTATAGGTGTAAGTTTTCAAACTCAAATGTGTAATCAATGCAACTTAATTTTTCTATAGTTTAAATTACTTCATTTCCCAATGCTTGGGCATTAGAAATGTCATATCTGTCATTTCAGGACATTTTCTTCTCATTTTGGGGGTTTGCTTTGAGCTTTGGAGGATCCTGCCCTAATGTCATCTGGCCACACAACATTTGTTGAAATATTCTTGTTTCCATTGCATGGCCCCTTCTAGTCAAACAGGCCTCTCAATATATGGCACCTCAGGGTGTATGTGACTCATTTTGCATTGCTGTTACTAAGATAGGTTCCAAGAAACTCTGTGAGACTATATGAATCCTGGCCCTGACACACTCTACAACCTCTCTTCCCCGGGACTTTCTGCCTGGGCTCTTCCTGACAGAACACCTTTTGCACTTTTGTTCATTCAATTCATTCATCCTGAAGATACTTGCTTCTCTCTGGGATTTCCTGGCTTGCATTTCTTCTCTCCTATCTGGGTCTGGAATTCAATTGGATGCTTGAAAATTTCAACAATATTCACATCCAAACAGAAACCTTATATGCTTTATAAAAAAGTTTTAGCTTGAGCAATTTCCAATATACAAAGTAGAGACCAAGTGGAGAGGACAGCATTGAAGCTCTATGGACCTCTATCACACAGTATCTACTCTTATTAACATCCTTTCATTCATGGTGATGTTTTTATCTTCCAAGATAAAGATCAACTGACTTGAACCAAAAGCTAATTTTTTTCCTCCAAGTAAAACTTGGTCTTTGTGTCTAGGCTTAGAAATAAACTTAACAAAATGATGTTCAAGCATGTCAATTTTAGACTCGTCTACTATTTCATTTTCCTGACATTAACTTACTGACTATAACTGAACTTCCTGCTTGTCTATACAAGGGCTGGTGTAGATGGAGCTATTTTTTCCTTCAGTGTCCTTCTCTATGAAATAGTTGTAATGAGACTTGGCTCTGAGGCCAAGCAGGTAGCATTCTCCGGCATTGGGATTCCTCAGAGACCATTATATATAATCACTGAGTGTCACCGGTATGACAGGAATGATTATGCAAAACTCTATGCCCAATTTCCAAGTGGCTCCACAATTTGACAAAATGATGTGGCCATTTATGAAATGCAAGCAAATGGGAGGAAATAGAGAGTATAGGATTTCTGCAGAAGTGACAGTCTCATCCAAAGGCAAGAGCTCTCCCAACTGACAAATCATACAAAGAAGAAATTTTTGCACTGAATGAGCCAGCCTCTTAGAGTGTGAGTTTCTGTCAGCTATCATTGGGAAGCATTTTGCGTTAGTTTTAACTAGTTATGTCACAACCAACATGGGCTTATGTGGGATGTGATGAATTGTGTCTGTGCCCAACTCTCATGGAAAGAAATTCAAGGTGGGTAAGACTATTCTTCATCTCCTGGCTTCTGGCTATAAAGAGGCCCTGCATATAGAATTGTGCTACATGGCTGGCATCTATGCAATGGGAAGAGTGTGATTTTATTCTATGTTTAGAACTGTGCACAATTCTAAAGGAAGACTATCACAGGAAGACAGGGTCCCCTGTTCTCAGCAGCCTCATCTGTCTTAGAAAGTGCTTATGCTGTGACAGGCAGGGCAGAGTTGGGTGAATGACATTCCTTAACAATAGCTAGCTGGCCATTCACCCAAGTGTATCAGAGAGGGTGAACTTGCTACAGCCAAATCTGGATGGGTCATTAGAAGACTGGTTATTAAGCATTTCAGTGACTCTGATACATTATTGAGCATCTCTGGGCCCCTTTTTCTCTTTTTTGAAATGTTAAAACATGAATACTGAAATGAGTGAGATTGCTTGCACCTTTCTGAAACTTAAAATGGTGAAAATTTAGCATTCACTGATTCTAGATGATTTAGTATGTCCTTGTTCCATGCTGCTAATGAGTTCCTAGACAGGGTTAGTATCTCTTTATGCAGTGGCACAGATTAAAACAAGAAAAGTAAAAACAAGAAAAAATTTAAGTGAGCAGAGGTTCTGGAAGGTCAAGTGTCTTGCTTAGCACAGCTACTGACTGGCAGTGCTACCAGCACATGGTAGCTCCAGGGGAAGATTCATGTGGAAGGTGACCCAGAGTTGTCTCTTGCTTTAAGTCATAAGCAAGATCTTTGTTAATGACCGTGAAAATGCTTTGACTTGAAGATAAAACTTGCCCATCACTGTGTAGATATGGCCTACGCATCACCCATCCATCCACTCCATCTTCCAAATTTGGGGTTTGTTTCCCATTTGATCACTCTCATCATCAAAAGGCAACAGGACCACATAAGGGAAGAAATGTCTCCTGGGGCTTGTGTTTGTAAAGGTCCAAGGTGCAACCATGCCCTCTAATTGATAGGTCCACCCCCAGGAGACATGGGACTATGGGTCACTTTTCAAGTTCTTTAGATGTTCCCATAGAGCTCTAACTACAGGGAACAAAATGTGGTTTCTTTTCAGTTGTGACTAGGAGGTTGGTAGTTGTGCTCAGTGGTGTGTGGTTTTAATTAACCTTCAGCATTTGAACTTTAGCTGGGCTGACAGAGACTGTAGCAGGGCTGGTTGTCCGGAGATGCTAGGTGACTTCTGGATGCTCAGCATGAGTTGAGAGTCTTCCAGTTGGGCCTCTTTTGTCTTCTGTGAATGCTACCAGTGGGGTGGAGCAGTGAAAGCCAGTGACTGGATAACATCTTTAGAAACCAAGTAACGAGCCATTAGGAGAACTAACAATAAATAAATGTATTTTCCATTCAATGTCTCTGTGGCAATCCAGACGAGCATATGACTAGGAAAATGTAATGAAAGCAATTGTAACTCTTTTGGTGGAGAGGTAATTACAGTCTAGGACTGCCTGACTGATGAAAATTACACTGCTTATAATAAATTGCCACACAGCTAAGTCTTTTCTGAAGTCCTTAGTATGATTTGTGTTTGTGCACTTACTTAAAACATCAGGGAACAATTTATAAACATGAGCCTTTTTGGACACTGCCAGGATCGGCATTTACGATTAGAGAGCCTGTTTAAGTTTTCCTGATTTATAGAGGATAGATCATATTTTCCCGACACTCTCATGGTCAATTACAGACCTGCATGGTGCATTTGGTAACTTAAAAGCAAATTTAATCATTCTTTTTTTTTTTTTTTTTTTGTATTTGCAAGCAGGCCATTTTCTCTTAGATTGGGAAGAAAGATGTTTCAAAAACAACTTACTATTGGTGATATTGATGGAGGTAGGCAATAATACTATACCTTGCTTGTCTTCCTCTAATTTAAACATTAGGAAAATACTTACTTTATAAAGATAAAGAGCATTCAACTCTGAGTACTGAAACCCCTAAGTCCTTGTCCTAGGAAAGTTCAAGGTCAAATGACTTTAGTGTCATTGCCTTTGGACCACAAGAACCAGTGTGGTGTATTAGAATGACACTGGACTGTAAGTTATGGGGCACAGATTGTAAACCCACCATGCAATAGCCCTGTGGTTTGGGGCAAGTCACTAAGCCCTTTTGACTTGTCTTTTACTCATCTTTCAAGTACAGGTTGAACTATTTGAGGTTTAGTTTCTTTTGGACAAAAGATCAATTATTCCAATCCAGTTCAGGGATTCTCAACCCTACCTGCACATAGAGCACCTATTACAAATACCAAGCTTCAGCACCCCCCTCCTGATCAATTAAATCAAAAGATCTGAGTGTGGATATTCATATATTAAGATATAAGCAACACTATTCAGTGATTCCAGTGGGCAACTGCAGTTGAGAGCTCTGCTCTAAGTCTTTATATTTCTGGAACCCTGATTTCTCCAACCAAACAGGAAAGACTATGCCACAGTTGAATTTGTTCCTCCTCAGCAGTTCTACTAATCAAATCAATGTCTGCCTCCTGACCAAAGAAAGGCTGAGACTCCTGCTGCCTTGGATTTATTTCCACTTAGAATACTTCAGATGATGAGCAGATGGGATGGGTGGGTGTGAGAGAAGCCCCTCAAATAGGTTTTGGGTGATTGTGGTGGGAAGAAACCATCTTGGGAGCTTTTGTGCTGGGACTTTAAGCCACTGGACATGACTTCCGGTGAGGTAAACAGCCATTTATGGCCTCAGTGACTGTTTTCCCCTGTTTGTTAAATAAATCCCATTATTGTTCTCTGAACCTGAGCTGTCTTACAATTATGCACGTGGGTAAAAAATCTCAGTGACCAGTGAACTATTTGGGCAGTGTTTGGCTGATTTTAGTGTCCCTTGCTACCCCATATCTGCTGTACCACTTAAACCTTAGGAAGAATTGTATCAGCCTTTTACAAGTCAGAGGCTGAAGACCCACAGTGAAAACCAGACAGGCCAGAAGCTGAGCAGGACGCAGCCTTTGCACATTCCATAGGACTCATGCTCCTGGTCACCATCATCTTCTTGGGACTCCCCACGGGTGTGACCTGGATTTCACTTGCACTGACTTACAGAAATTTATATGCACCCTTTTACCTAAAACTGCATTTAGTGACACTGGTTTTTTGGTCACATTGGTTTCTTGATGCCCATCATGAGAGTATTTACACAGTAGAAATCAGCAAAAGCTACAAATCAGCAACCCTACCACCCGGGCTGATGTTACGTATTTATCAGCACACAAATGAACTGCAACATTTAGGTGATGAGCTCCAATCTGGCAGCTGGAACCTTCTCATTTACTACTGGGATAAAAAGTCCAGAGTAAATATACACATTAGCTTTACCTCTTTGTTCCTGGCAGGTTGTAATAAATTGAGAAGACACTATGTTCAGTGTTTGTTGAGATGTATGAAGTTGCCTGAGGTAGGAGGGGTTGGCCCTAATATAGAAGGGGTGGTCTTTTCCATGGGTGAATCCAGTTTTAGTGGGGATGTCCACTATTCATAGCGGAAACCTAGAGTAGCACTTGTCCATGTGTGGTCTATGGATGGGCAGCATTAGCAACACTTGGGAGTTTGTTAAAAACCTGCATATTCTCAGGTCCTACCTCAGACCTATGAAGCAGAAACTCTGGAATGTGGCTCAGCAATCCTTTTTTAGCAAGCTGTCCGAGCAATTCTGATGCAAACTAAAGTTTTGGTGGTGGGTATGGTTGGTGACATAGTTCTGAAAAGGGGTCATCCTAAATCTCTGAATCATGTATAATGTTGTAAACCAAGGTTGCCTCCATTAAAAAAATTAAAGTTTTAAGAACCACTTCTCTTAAGAGGTGCACAAGTTTCCACAATATGATGTAAAATCCACCCTTTGGGATTAGGAGTGCCAAACTTGCATAGTTAAAAATCTGTCTATAATTTTGACTCTTCCAAATTTCACCTCTTATGTGCAGTGGTCTGAAAACTTTACTGCTAATAGTCAATTAACACATATTTTGTTTATTATTTGTATAATATACCGCATTCTTACAATAAAGTAAGCTAGAGAAAAGAATATACTATATTTATATAGACTGTAAGTTTACAACATGTTTCCAAGAAAATCCATGCAAATGGACCTACAGAGTTCCAGCCCAATTTTAAAGGGTTGATTGTATTGTAAAATACTTCGGTGTCAGACATGAATAGTTATGACACAGATTATAGAAAGCTATTTACTAGCTGGTCTTTTATATAGAAAAAGTTTGCTTTCCACCATAATATGCAAACACATTCCTCTACATGTATTAATGAGTGGACTTGCCTATTCACTTCCTTGGCAGTTAATGGAAGGCTACTCATTATTATCTCTTGAAGGAGTTGTCTTTAGTAGGGACAACTCTGAAATTCTTCACTTCCCCCAAGCTACTCTTCCTGAGGGCCCAGAAAACATTATTTTTTTCAAGGAACATTTGAAAATCCTTAATAATCTTTTCCTTTCTGTATTATTTGTTACAGTGGATCATGAAAGTTAGTCATCTCCTTTATTAATCTTCATTTCTTGCAAAGCACTGCTTACATGGTAAAAACAGTAACTCTTCAGTATAGTATAAAATATTTTTCTCCTGCCTGCCACTTGCCTTTTGATTTTATTGCTTTTATTTCTGTGATTTGTAAATCTTTCCAATTTTCATAAGGCCTGACTTCGCCATCTTCTGCTTGCATGTTTAGTCAATCTTCACAATCCCTAGAAAAGGGAGTGCTTACTTTTTTTCCATATTTTTTCAGGTTCTGTTCAGGTTTTATTTCTTACATTTAACTCTTCAAGCCATCTGGAAATTATTTTGGTTTAAAGCATGAGGTAGAAATCTAACTTTTTTTTTTCTAAGAAGATCCCTTTATATCACTCCAAGGGACATGGATTTTATTTGGAAGTTGATGGGGAGTCCCCCAAGAAAGCAGAGTGGGGGCAGCAACCTGATCAAGTTCTCTCTGATGCAGGACTGCAGCCTGGTGGCACCTGGGTCTTGCAGATGTTTTTGGGTAGTAGGCCTTCCCGCCTCTCCCATCGCCCTATACGGCTTTCTCCACCTTCCCGGAAGGCTGGCTTTGCCTTTCAATGATTAAAGCAAGATCCACTGACACTTCAGGAACGCATCAGAGAAACCCATCATGAATTTGCTACAATTCAGCACTTGCCAGAAGCTGGCTGGAGACATTTGATGTGTGTAAGAGACCATTGAGGGCTCATGTTAAACATCCATTCATCTGCATTCTTTGAGTTCAAGCCCGGTATTGAGTTAACTCTTCAGAAAGCCATGTGTCTGGTCCATATTATCTTAGTCCCCTTCAGAAATGCTTCTATTCTGTTAAGATTTAATGCGATTTCCCTAGCTTTTATCAAAGGCCATGCAAGAAACATCCATTTTGAGAACCTTTCTGTATCTTTCATAAAAACACATGGCAGCTGGGGCTGGATTTTTCTTTGTTTGAAGAAAATATTTTACATGTGTTTAAAGATTAAAATTTATCTCAAATTCTTCTTGGAATTTATAACCCACAAACATGCAAATTAATGATTAGAGGGCTTCCAAGTGAACTTTAGAGAAGTGTTTTGAACACTGTATGAGCTCTGTCTTTGTCAGTTTGGATTGTTCTAAAACAGTACTCCGGGCTGGGTGGTGTATAAAGCAAATATCGAATACTCATAGCTCTGGAGGCTGGGGCATCCAAGACCAAGACTTGGTGTCTTGTGAGAGCCCACTTCTCAGCTGAGAGGAGGTTATCTTCTCATTGTATGTTCATATGGCTAAGAGAAAAAGTTACCTCTGTTCTAAAAGCTATCTCTACATTTAAAGAAAATCAAAAGATAATGCTATGTCATTTAGATAAAATTCAAATTTCAATTAATTGCCCATAAATAAAGTTTCATTTCAACAGAGTCAACTCTTTTTCTACATATCTATAGTCTGGGGCTGCTTTCATAGGACGTGATGGTTAATAAGTGTCAGCTTGGCTGGAAGCCCAGACAGCTGGTAAAACAGTACTCGTGGATGTGTCTTTGAGGGCCACCTGGAGGACACTACTATTTCATTCAGTAGTTTGAGTCAAAAACACCATCACCAACTGGGGTGGAGATCATCCAGTCCATGGGGCCCTTAAAGGGACAAAAAACAAAGGAAGGGTAAATTCTCTTTCTGTCTCTCCTCTTGAGCTGGGATGTCCATCTTTGTCTGCCTTATGACATCTGAGCTCCAGGTTTGCCAGAGCTCAGATTCTAACTGAATTGCATCACACTGATTTTCCTCATTCTTCAGTTTGCAGACGGCAGATCGTGGGATGTCTCAACCTCCATAACCATGTGAGCCAATTCCTACATGACCTCTTGCGTTCCTATCTGTACATATCTTACTGATTTAGTTTTTCTGGAGAGCCTGACTAACACATGGGGCAATGACAGAGCTGCGTGGTTGTAAGGTAGACTGCATGGCCCCTAAAGCCTCAGATATTTAGTGTCTGGTCCTTTGTAGGAAACACTTGCTGACCTCTGTTCTAATGCAAGAGCACTCACTCAAACACAGGGCACATACCCCTGATGTCCTGACTTTCAAAAGCTAGGGCATGAGGACAGGGAAGAGCTGGCCAGGCCTGGAGCATTTCCAGGCAAGAAGTCTGCAAATGCGATGGGGCAGGAGCAGGGGAGTGAGGCTGCTGGTACACCTCGGGCAAACACAAGATCAAGTTCACCGAGGCAACTGAAGCAAGAATGGCCATGCAGACTGAGAAGGGTCAAGGTTAACAAGTTTTCCATTGTGAGAGGCAGAGGATCAGCCTAACCAAGGTAGTTAAGGAGGAAGCACTTCTCTGCTACGGCAGAAGTCACCCTTTTGCCACTGCTCCTCCGTACATGCATTGGCCTCATGGCCCTGAGAGCACCCAGCGTGTGGCCTGTGTGCTTCAGTAAGTCAGCGCCAGAGCTGGGGTTGGGCACAGGTCTCCTGGTAAGTTCATTCACTGCCAAGATAGAGGGAGGAACTTCTTGGAAAGATATGAAAGCTGGAATTTACAACACAAGGAAATGTATTGACGCTATTAACAAGCGCCTCCACAGACTTCTGTCTCAGGATTGTTCAAGTACTTATCTTCTTGGCATCTGAATGCACTAATGCAAACATGAAATATACGTTGCAGGAAGAAAAAAAAATAATGAGGTGGCACCCGTTTCAACTCTTGATTTCATACAACATTGCTTTATATGGCGACAACCTGCAATTTGTTAGGGAAAGTCTTACTGTAAGGTGATCTGACATTCCTTTGCGATTTGAGGGAGAATAAAATCTCATCAATGCTTTTGGGGAGGATATTGATTTTCGTTTCATTTCTCCCTGGCAGATCAAGAAAACTGAGTTAGGCGTTAATGGAGTAGAAGCCAGAATGTTAAATACAGTGGTTCTGCACCATTAACCTCAAGAAACTGTCAAGATACTTCATTTTCATATTGGTGTAGTCCGAATAGTCCCTTAAATAAGAGGGAGCTGAAACTGACAGCCCCAATTTCATAAGGGAGAAATTTTATGTATTTTTATTTGTAAATGGTTTTATTCTGCTTAACATTCAGGAAGAGGAAAACAAGTCTCCTCGTAGAAAATGGGCTTGGCTAAAGGTTTATTCCATGTGTAACATTAAAAAAATAGGTGCAAGCTCTCCTATAATAGTATTTAGAAAATCATGTAAAAGCAGAGAATGGTGTAGAGACATTTATATTTGAATAGGAAAATAAACAGAAATAGAGAAACCACAAAGAGCATAAATTTTAAGTGGCTTTGTTATCTTTTGTCTCTTGATTTTGATCAGGGAAGGAAAAAGAAGAAGAAAATCAAATCGAAGAAGGCAGAGCCTGTCAATTCGATAGCATCACACATCACTTCCTGCTACCACCTGGGAAAAGAATAAAATAAGACTCTTTTTCTGGAAGGTATATGTGTCATTGTACAGTTGCTGGAGTGCAGACCACCTCTTAGAAATATAACTGTTTCTATAACTCCATCTGATTTTTGCTCTGATCCACCACACTTACTATCTACAAATAACTTAATTCATTCTGAGCCTCTGGTTCTGTGCTGCCTACTGCATTTGTTCAAAGCTCTTTATCTGCGTTTCTTTCCCTCCACCCTGCTGTTGCTGATTACAAAGCAACAATGCCAACCAGGTGTTGGGGTCTGGGAGAAGAGGTGTGCCTTTTGAAGGTCTCTTTTAAGTCTCCATTATCAGCAGCTGTTGTCCTTGTGGGTTCTTTTTCTCCATTAGCACAGGAGGGACCCCACTGATGGTTCTGGAGGTGGCACGATCAATTGTAGTGCAAACATTTGGCCCAGGATGCTGCCACGAAGATGCAACCTCACATCTGGCAAATAGCCCAGGACTTTGCTTTGAAGTGTTTCATTTCGTTTTACCAGGTGACTTCTTGGAGCTGGATCAGTTATGCTTGCCCCTCACTCTGGTCCCCAGAAAAATTTTGACTTCCCTGACATACCATTCTTGGGCCCCTAGAATGGGTAGATTTGAAGCTTTCTTATTTTAGTCATGCCACCCATCTTCTCTTCACATTTTTTGTTCCCAGTGCCCCCATTTTCAAATAATAGCTGGGAGCCAGTTTGTCAGCTGATCCTGCCTTCATATACCCCAAATTTTGTGGATATCTCTCTTCTCTGCTTTCCTCTTGCTTTTGCTGAACTCCTTTGTTTTCATGCTTTCTCCAACCTCTCAAGCTGATGTTCTGTTTTTAACTCGACGTGATTCGTTCTCATCTATCCGCTACAGATTTTTTTTGTCTTAGTCATGGTTTGCTTTATTTGACCTAGAAATTCACTTATGACATCTTTGTCCACCAAAGTTGTTTTCCAGGTGGGTTGAGAAGGCCCACAGAGAGCGCTTAAGGGAGCAGGATGAGGTTTGTTCAATGAAAATCTCACCTGTCCAAGGACTTTTGTGTGATATTTTAATAAATTAATTCTCGTAGAAAAGACTAAACGGATGGGTTGCATGAGATCCAGTTTCTGTCTTGACATCTGCTTAGTAAGATGAATTCATAATATTTTTGAAGGACTTGCTCGAATTGCAGTCTAATTGTTATCCAACCTGCTTTGTCCATGTACTCTTCTCTGTCTCTGGATGAAATCTAAGAAAGTTCCCAGAGTTGTTCTGGCTATTTTTCTTTGGATAATAATGATTATACAACCCAGACCAGTCTAACATCAAAACTCTGGGCTCTTACTCAATTTAAAGTCCTCCCCTCCCCCTGCTTGCAGTGTCATAGGTTGGAAGTCTGCGGTCACAGAGGAGACATGAAGACCTCCATTCCTGTCTTCAGACTGCCTCGCCTTGCATTCTCTCACTGGGGTGCTAGTGAGGACTTAGAGGAAAGAGAGCAATCTATGTGGTTTTGGGTCTTACCTGGCAATGCTAAGTCTGGCTGTATCACAATTAACATTTTGGCATCTTTGGCTTGTGTATTTTGGGGGGAGGGTCTGTCAAAGACTCCCTCCACTACTGAGGTCTGCAGTTCCATTAGTGAAATGATATCTCATTGTCCTGGCTTCTCTGACTCCCTTATCTCCTGGTTTTTGTGGGTCCATTTCTTCATAGGGGTTGCCTTGATCCTTTAGGATCTCTCTAGGGGTATCCATTTGAAAATGAATCGTGGTTGGTTCCCTTCCATAAAGAGCTCATGTGAGCCAAAGCAAGATTTGTACATCGGTAGCTCAAACTCGAATAACAAGACATTTCTTTTTTTTTTTTTAAAGATTTATGCTATTTATTTATGCATACTAGAATTGGGGTGTAGGCCAGAGGTGCAGGGGTGAGAGTATTCACCAGAGATAGAGTGGGAAGCAGAATAGGCAGATCTACTGAAATACACTGCTGAGGGGGATAGCGGGAGAGACAGAAGAGGTCTGCTGCACCAGGTGGGTCACCTCCCTGGCTGGCGTTCAAACTCTTGTTGAAGTGGCTGGCGATATCTTGATAGTGCTGAGACTTTAACCCCTGAGCCACCAGGGAGGACCTGACAGGCCACTTCTAATGTGGCTCTCTTGGCTACATCAGGTCCCTTTCCATCAAGTCTTCAGATCTGAGGCAGGTACCAATCCCTGTGTCCCCAGATTCTGTGGGAGAAAGTCAGATCTCTGAGTCAGGATAGTCTACTTCTCTCCCCATTGGGTAAGAAAAACAAAAACGTTGCCCTCTCTAACAAAATCCTTATACTTTAACCTTTCTCATTTACAAATCTCTGAGCCTCCCATTGAAACCTTGATGTGAGTAATGGGAAAACACAAGCATAATATTTTGGGCCAAAGCTTTTGTAGCTAAAGGAGCACCTCATTATAAAAAGGAAAGAAGGGTGGCAGTTGGTACCTTTTCTTCTTGCCTTTGTAGAGCTCTGCTATAATTAAACAGGATCAATCTATTTCTCTCCTGTTAGATTGTTCTAAGAACAACTGCTCATCCAACTTCTTGCACTGCAAGAAAGATTCAAAGTCTCACTTGCACTGGGCTTGACAGTACGACACACCTCGAACTGGGTCTTCTTTTGCCCCTGCGTCACACTTTCCTCTCCCCACTCTTGTTCTTGGTGCTTTACTCTTTCTCTAGTAGAGGACACAAGCCTTTGCTTTGGGCTCTGCTTTTCTGGGGAAGCCAGACAAATACAATGAGTAAGTGGGAAACTCTACTTCATGTTATAGTAAAAATAAAGTGGAAAAAGGAAACATGGCTTTTCTTAAACTTGAACCTTTGGAATCACTTTTGAGGTTAACTGCCCAGAGAAGCACAATGGGTGGCAAGTACCTCTCTGGACACCCAGAACACTTGCCTTTGCTGTTGTCCTCTGTGAGGTCACTGACTCATTGTTTGCTTGTGATTTAGATCATAACAACAAGTTGAAGAAATAGGGCTCTTCTTAGGAAGAGTCAAAGGTGGGTTGGAAAATGACATCATCATCGCAGGAATAGTTTCTCCATCTTTAATCATTCTACTTAGCTCCTAGCACACAGTGAGCTAACAAGTATATAAGAAGACTAGTGAGAGCTCATTGCATTAATTATTCTCTGCTTTTTGTTCTTTGTCTTTCTGGGCCAATAATGGCAGCCATGAGTTAAAAAAAAAAAAAGAAGAGCAATTCTTGGCTTTTTCCTCTATTTTTCTACATTCTTTCCTGCAGATCACATTGTAACTTTCCAACAAGTAAGCATTATATAGGATGTATGAAGAAATCTGCCATATTCAGGTTTATTTTATTTCACACGGAAACAGGTATACATGCACCCACACATTCCCCCACACACAGACACACATCTATCCACATTCTTGGATAAATTTCTCCTATTAAAAGCGCTTGAAACTCCCTGGGGAAATTAACTGTTGTTATGAAGAAAAAAAATGCTATTGGCTTTGGCCCCAAGATAAGCATCAGCCATGGGAGGTTTGAATTGTGCTCAGAGGAACACACTTCTCCCTGGGAGTAGTAAAACCCTGGCAGGCCTGGCTTCCTGCCCAGAGGCACTGCCTCCTGTGCCTTGTGTGGGGATTCTGTTCAGAGATTCTTGATGTCCATTTTTAACAGTCGACATGATGTTTTGATTAAGTCCAAACAAGAAGGCTGAATGATTATCTAAGGAATGTGGGACTATCTCTGGTACTACAGTGGGGTATCTTGACCTCCAAAAAGGTTCTATCATCTCTCGATTTGTTTCAAGTCAGCATCTCGTTAACGATGAGTGCCGACCCAAGTTGTATCAGGCAGAGAGAATCATTTTAGCTTAAAGAGCATTATTTCATAGTGAAGAGCGAACAGATCTGTGGCCCATGGAGTCTGTGATTCTCTCAAGGTGTAGCAGGAAATGAAGCAGGAATTGATGATATGATCGTAGTGGGAGCATTGAGCAGCCTTCGTGACCATGGGGTCCGAGAATGGGGGCGAATACTTACCCTGTTGCTGGTTAAGTGACTTAAGCATATGACTTAAACTTGGGACCTAAGTTTGTTTGTTTGAAAGGCAGAATAACTGAACTTGACCAGGGATTGAATACTCAAATATATTTAATGGGTAGATAAGTCATGAGCATGGGGTGCCCAAGTGTGGGTAGACATGAGTCTACTCTGGGGCGTATGGGTGGCAGTGAATGGCAGAGCTTGTCCCTCTGTGCTCCTCTGTGCTCATTTCACTCGCCTCATTCAAAAAAAAACAGCTAATGATCAGCTGTAGGGGATCACTATTATGAAGAAACAGACTCAGCAATATCAGGTGTTTCCATTTTTAGAGAAATTAGGCATCCTGATTTTATGTGATATTTCCCTATTTTTAAAATTGTACTGATGAATACAACTCACTTAAGGTTATACCTCATTTCTGGAACATCACATCATGATCTCTGAATTAGTTTGATGTTTATGAAGTATGTTCCCATTGAACAAATGATATCAGATGTTCTAGTCACCTCAAAAAAGGTCCCGTGGCTCAGTAAGTTTTCCAGCACTGAAATAAACAAAACTAAAGATATTTCTGACTGTAGGACAGTCTTAAAATATTAAGGACTCTGAGAATCTGAAAACTGAGTGTTGCTTACTCTTGTTAGAATGGAGATGGGATGGAATAGGCATAGTTCTAAGTTGATATCATAAATGAAATATTTTATATTGAAAGAGCAATCTTTATTGGTTTAAAGGAAAAATAAATCATGCAATATTTTGTTACTATGTTGGTTTAATGAAAGAAATATAAGTGGTTTCCGTAAACATTGCTATCACAATAATAATGCTATCAAAGTTACAGAACAAATTTATAAACATGCAATGACATTGCATTTCCTCAAAAAAGATTGAATAGCGTGGGAGAGATCAGGGATGAAGATATAATATTATGTATGTGTTTGTGTGTTACTTTCAAATATTATCTAAGAGATAGTCAAGTTGACTCGGTACTACGTCTAGATTCTTCCTATTAGCAGGACTCATGAAATATCACCTTCTTCCTTCTGAAACAGTGTGGAAAACAAGGTGCCACCACATACTTGTAAAGGTCATATTTCAGCCAGTAGATTTGAATAGTTCTAAAAATTATTGGCAAATACCTGAGAAAAGGTATGAAAGATAGGAAAAATCAGATCCAGATTTCAAGACACTGGGTTTATTATGTCTCAGTGTCAAAGTGAAGGTAGTAAAATCAAAGCTATCAGAAGATGCAAGATTTTCCATTGAAATGAAAAGTGAAAAAACATGATTGATCAAAGAGAAGATTTAAGTTTGTCCACTGATGTACATCAAGCCAGTGAATGATGACATCTTAAAAGCACTGCCCATTTAAAGGAACAAAATTGGCCTGATACCTGCATGCTTACTGAAAGCTGGGAGGATGTGACTCAGATGTTGAGGTTGTAAAGTGGTTTAGATTGACAAAGGTCAAGAGGGCTTGTAAGTGACAGATGTCAGTGATCTTAACCCCATTAACCCCCACCACAAGGTGCAGAGGTGCAAGCAGGGCACAAGACAGGTAAACACCTCTTGGAGTCTCTTATGTCTCTGCAGACTAAGCACATAGACTCTGCTGAGGAATGCTCAGTCAGTGAGCAGAAGGGACGCAGGATGGCACCCCCGAACCAGAAGAAGGACAGCTCATAGGGTAGCTGTGTGGGAGCGCTGGGGCCCCAGTCCTCAGATCCAGTGGTGATGGGGAAAACCCTAGTCTTGAAGTCAATTTCTTCTCTGAGCTTCTAAAGTTAGTTTCTTCCCAGAGAAAAAGTTACTTTATTTAGGAGCCTGGTGAGAGGGTTCATGCATTGCTGCAATAAGTTCTTGGACTTGGTAACAACTGTGGGGAGGCTTCTCATCATGGAATAAGACTTGTTCCCAAAGCAATTTAAAGGGAGCTGAACTATATCAGTTTTGGCTCTAGCACAAAGGTATCACCAAAACCAAGAAGCCACCTGCAGAGGGGAACTTTGCCTGGTCTCAGTTCCTTCCCGATGCTTCCCAGGATATTTGGTCATGGAAATGGATGGAATTGGAGACTAGGACCCCAGGAGTTGATATTAACACATCCATGTAGTTAGTGTGGACAACATATTATTTTGGAATAAATGGACCTTGATGTATGTTCCATCACTAAGGAAGAGGGAATTAAGTACAGACCAATATGGAGTTGATGCAGATATTCTACAACATAAGGAAAAGAAGAGGCAGAAGAAAAAAATGCTCTTGAAATATTACTGTAATACACATAAGAAACTATTCACTGGTATACACTCAAACTTCAAGGAAACATGAACAAAAGAGATGACAATGTGTAAGAAGAAATGTGAGTTGAGATGGGAATAGACAGAACAATCAGAAATTGAAAATAAATTATATAGGAAAAGAATTTTAGGTAAGTAACCAAAGTAGAATTTTTTTTTTCTATAGGAAATCAAATCAGGAATGTGGAAGACATTATTTGCAAACCTCTCTCTGAAGCTGAAGGAAAGAGATCAGAATGTAGGTTTATTTTTGAAATGGGTTGTTAGAAAAATATTGGTTCAAATGTGATGACTTCAAAGCACATCTTATTGATTTTTACCTCATTGCAAATGAGTACATGTTCTCTGTTGAAAATATAGAGAAGAAAAATTTCACTTGCTATTAATGGGGCTTTTTATATCCATTTTTCCTATGCAGGTAATTAGGTCAACTGTTAACAGGATACACATACATACGTTTATGTACATATATGCACACACATATAAAATACACGTATGTATGCTTTTTCTTTCTAAAATTTAATAATTAGCTACCATTTAAATAAAGTCAAGGTTAGTAGTTTTTGAATCATTGGAGAAAAAGAAAACATACTTCATTTGGCAAAAGATCCATCAATCACTTGTCCTTCTTATCTCTGGTTTGATAGGGGTGGCTATCTAGGGCTGCCTGGGAGGTCCTGATTTTAAGTAAGAGGGAATAGACTCTTCCACTCTCCAGTGTGAAAGTCAGATCTAGGAGATGGAAAGAGAATTTGTCCAAATAATTCCTTCATAAGATTATTTCCTTTCCTCCTCTAGGTTTAAGAGGAGGCTTCAGAGTTGTGGCTGCTTGGGTGAGAGGTGGGGAGAAAGTGGAAGAGCTATGAGAGTTTTCTGGCAAACACTAGTTACCACCCAGGACTGTCTCACTAACACCCTCATCGGTGCCTCCATTACTGTGTGGTCCCCATAACTGTGTGGTCTCCAACTTACTTAGCTGCTTGACATGGACCAAAGATGCTTCTACATTTCTCAAGCCAGGGCTCTCTCCCAAAACTCGCGATGGTTATTTTAACATATTTCTACTTTCTGGTGTCTCCAATTCTACCATTTTCAACCTTATTCTCAGCAAAAGACCTTGCCAGCTATGTCATAGAAGAAATAGAAACTATCAAGTATCCCCAACTTCCTCCCATCAAATCTACGAAAGCAAATTTCCTCAGCTTCACTCACAGATATCCTTGCTGCCACATTGCGGTAAAGGAAAAGGAGGACATGGGCCTCCTTCCACCTCTGTGCTCTGTGTTGCATTTTCTCCCATTGATTCCCACCCTAACCCTCTGACTGCATCCTGTCTGCAATTAAATATGCTTAAGACTTTCACATCTTCAGACAGGATGCCTCTCTATCTCATGCCTTCTTCCAGTTACTGCCCCCTCTCCCTTATAGACTACAGACAGTTGTCGTTGTTATCTTTATTTTCTCACTTTTCTCTTACTCTCTACGTGCTGAAATCTGGCTCCTTCTCCTATCACTCCATGGAACCATTCTTGCTAGGGTCATCACTAGTGTTAAGGGACCTTTTTAAGTCCTTAGGTCAGAAAGCTCCTCTGGGGAACATTTGGAACTGTGGACAGTCTTCTTCTTGAAACACTTTTATCTTGGCTTCTGTAACATTGTACTTTCCTGGTTTTTCTCCTGCTTATCAGATTGTTTCTTGAAATCTCTTTTTCTGTCCAACCCTTAGTTATTGGTGTTCTTAAGAGACCTCCTTCTTTGTCACTCAACACGTTTTCTTCCAAGTTCCTGGCTGCTGATGACTATTCATTTATTCAGCAAGTATATATTGAAATAGAAGTCAATAGCAGGAAGGATAAACACATTCAAAAGCTGGGTAATTGAACAGGTCAAGAAAATTAGTAAAAAAAAAAGAGTGATAGTAAAACATAAGATTAGAAATAAGAAAGGGGATATTACCATGGATACAGAAGAAATGAAGAGCTTCATTAAAAAGTCTGCCTATTTTTTATGGTCATACGTGCAAAATTCCTAGGAAGAGTGACGGCTTCCTAATAAAATAAAATCAGCAAATTTGACTCAAGCGTTAGAAATTTTGAATAGGTAAATTCCCAGAACATGAGATTAAATTCACAAGCAGTCAGAGCTTTGTCACCACTCTTCAGACTTAAGAAAACTGAACATAGTTATAACAACTATTGCTATGTAGAGTTAGAGAAATCATTCGTTAATTTTTTGATTGTAGTAACACTGCACTACAACATTGTATAAGTTTCAGCTTTTCATTTGTAAATCAACATGTGTATATACCACACTAAGTTCACCTCTAAAAGTCCAGTTCTATCCTTGACCACGGAGGAGAAATTATTATACGTTGTTAGTGGAACTATGAATTGTTATGTTCTTTTCAGGAAGCAATCTGATCACATCCATAAAAATAAAAATAAATTGAACATACTCCTTGACTCAGCAGTATTCTTTCTGGAAATTTATTCCATCAAAATGAAAGCCCCCATAAGTAAGCATATCTACTCAAACATGTTTATTGCAGGCCCCTTCATAGTTGCAAAACCTAGAAACAAAGTGAATGTCAATAATAGGGGAATGGTTGAATAAATTGTGGTCCATCCACCCTAGGGAACATTGTATAGCTATTAAAAAGAATGAATTAGAATTATATCAATTACCTTGGCAGGAGTTTTATGAGATACCCTTGAGTGAGTAAAACAAGATGCAGAAAATGTTTACTGTAATCTCATTTTTATGAAACAATAAATGACAAAGTGCTGTATATGTTTTTACATCTTTATGTATATTGAAGTATAATTATGAAAAATGGGAAAAGATAAAAAGCATATGCTAGATTGTTAACATGGTTTATGATGGGGTGTATTGGTGAAAATGTGGAAGAACAAGGAGAGGACTCAGAGGGGAGGCAAGAAAATACAAAGCAGACAACACTGTGGATCTTATCATATATGAGGGGTTCAGTATGTGTAAATTTCCATTCTGTGTTTGTACATACATGTGTATATACATATATGATGTGCATAATATATATACATATGTGAAACACTCAACACAATTTTCACATAAGATTAGTTTCACATGTACCAACTTGTAGAGATGGTCATGAAAAAATGACAATAATATTCAAAGGCTATGTGTCAATAAAAGACAAATACAAATCATGAATTATTATGTGAGAAACATACAATTTCATTAATAAAGAAATGCAGGTGAAGATAGTAGGAGAAGTTTTTGTCATGTCAGTTTGTGAAATATTATTAAATTAGTAACTCTTGGGCTGTGGTTGCCCTCTCAACTGTACTTCCAGAGAGACAAATAAAAATTAGAATAATAGAAGGAAAAGTTTACAGATAGACAACTAAAGATAGATAAAGAAGACAGATATGTCACTGATATTGATTCCTCTTCTAAAATATTATCCTACCCATATCAGCACATCAGTGGAAAGTGAATTTTTGTGTGTAAAAGTATGCTTAATAATGGATGTAAATAAATGAACAAAATACAGACTCCTGATATTATTCACAGCAATGAAACTTTGAAACTGATTAAATGTCCAACAGAAGGGAACTAATTAAATAAAATATGTACAAACACATCCGTTGTATTGTTACAGAAATGCTCACAACATATTATGATTGAAAAATGTGGATAAAAACAACAGTATTAAGGTTTATTTTCAAGTAAAATGCTACACATTGAGAAGAAGAAAAAAAGGAGAGATAAATAAAAATATTTAATGGAATTTTAAAGGGCAAAATGGGATTATGGATAACTTTTTTGTCTTCCTGCCTTTCTGTACTTTCCAAGTTTTCTGTGTTGAGCAATAGTTTTAATTAAAATGAAAAAAAGACGTTATAAAAATGTTAAAAGGCTATAAAGATTACCATCTTCTGGAAGTGCACTGGGAGCGGAGATGAAGCAGGTAGGAGTTATGTGCTCTGTTCAGGAAGAGAGCCACGCCAGGCTGCGTCACTCTCTCAACATCGGTTTGGCATCTGAACCCTAACCTTTTGCTTTCAAAGCTGGAGATACAATCAAAGGTAAGTCATTAGTTAATTGCTTTGAGGTTATTTCCGAAGTCCCTAGTGGGCTATTGTAAATGATTAGTAATATCATTATTACTTGTACAATTGTGGGTCAGACTATTATTGCTTTATCAGCACTGACTCAGGATTTTATAGGCAAATGACTCTCCACTCGAGGTTTCTTAGCCTCAGGAGGTCTAAAGTTGGGGTAAACTCTCTGAACTTCTTTATATACGTAAAAAAGTGCCAGGAATTATGCACTTACCCTTACAATGCTGTATGGGCTGATAAAGCCTTATTTGAATTGTATTTTTTTCTTTTAATAGACTATACTTTGCAATTGATTCCTTCTGATGAATTGGTAATTAGGTTTTTGATAAATATATACACTGGGAAAGCTAATGTTCCCTAAGTTGATAAACATTGGGTTTTGGAAAAGTTTTCAAAAAATGAAATTAAGAAGTGCTTTTTTAGCTTCCAAGGTTGTTCTTATAGTTTTTATTTAATATTCAGCCCAGTCATGCTACTTAACATTTCATTTTAACCTCACTTACAAATAGGAAGTTCAGCAACAACTGGGTATGGCATTTCTGAAGGAGAAGAAAATAAAGGGAATATCTCAGCTAATACCAACCATTCTCTATTTTCCAGATAGGCAAATAGAAATGCCAACATCATGATTTCTGAAAGTGCTGCTATCAGAACCAATACTTTCTGTTTCCTTTTTATTATTACTATTACTATTATTTCCCCTTGAGCTGTAGAGATAATTCCCTAGAAATAATTTTGGACATTCTGCTTCCAGAGGGTGGTTGACATCACACCCATACACTGGGCATAAAGAGAGAGGTAAGGAGAAAGTGGGGAGTGAAAGAAAGAATGAAAAAGAGAGAGAGCACTGGAGGTGGGAGGGAGGAGAAAAGGGAAGGGGAAGGGAGAGAAAAAGAGTGAAAGGGAGAGACTTTGTACAAAGCACTATGTCCTGGCATCCTTACAACACTTTTATGAAATTGATGCTCTTAGTACTTTTTATTTTTTTTAATTTTAGCAATGTATTTTATTTAACTCAATCTGCTAACATTATGTTAATATGTAATAAACATAAAATACTATTAATGAGATATTTTTAATCTTTTTTCCCAATCTTTATTTTTTATGTATATTTATTCCATCATCCTTCATATTTGCACAATGTATGATTTCCAGGTGAAAATCCCACCACCAGTTCATCCATGTACCACCACGATATCCCCTTGAGTTCTTTCCACCCCTGTCCTGATCTTGGTACTTTTTAAATAGAAGTAGTGCTGAAGCATGAAAATGAAGCAACTTGCTTAAAGTTACACAGTCAGAGGCAAATTCAGAACTTGAACTTGGGTAGCCTGAATCCACAGCTTTGGTTTTAACCTCTCCATTAACAACATTACTTTGCTATCCCAGAGAAAGAAAAAGTCAACTAGAAATACTTTGAAAAGAGTTCTTTAATAAAACGACTAATTCTGGCAACTGGCCCAGAGAGGAGATGGGAAATCCATTTAGTTTTACTTCCCTGGACTGATACATATCTTAAAGCTGAGTTTCTTGCTGGAGGATTTTTAAAATTTTAATCATAAAGGCTGAAAAACTTAAAAAAAAAACAACACTTAGGTGAAAGTTCTGGTCACTGTAGATTATCAGGTTATTATCTTTTTAAGAAAGGCTTTTTAATCAATATAACACCTGAATTAAATGAATAAAATCTCAATAACAAGCATCAATTGATGCTTTGAGAAAAAAACAAGAAAACAGTAAGTGGCCAGAACAAAGAAAGGGTTTCTCAGTGCTGCTTCCTGTATTAGTTTCTGAGCACTTTTGAGTTATCTGAAGATGCTGTGACATTTTTGCTCTAGGAAACTTGCATTAGAAATACAATTTAGACATTCCTGAAGAACCCTTCTTGGTGGAAACATAGATTTATATGTTGAACTCCCAAGCAAATTTTTCATTAAACGAAAAAAATTTTTCATAAAAAAAAAAAAGTTTTATAGGGGGAAAATGAGATGGTTGATTCACATATGTTTGTGTGTTGGCTGGTTGGGGAACTGGGACAAGAAGTGGGGAGAAATCTTTTGTTGAATTCCTTAAGTCTTCAGTCAGGTCAGCCAGGCACAGTTTTGTGAAACTTTTTTTTGGGGGGGGGGAGTTGAGGGGGCTGAAGAAACTACTGATTTCTCAAGTGCAACCACCCAAAAGTTTTTAGCAACTTCACAGAACTTTTCACACAGGAGAAAAACAGCCTCTGGCTGGAAACAGACAATGTGTGCAAGAGGCTTCATTCATCCTCCGATGCTGGTCAGAGGGTTTAGTGTCTTAAAACTTTTTAAATGTCAATATCCAAACACTTTCACAGTACAAATGACTTTTACAACATCCTTCATAAATGTTTCTTGACTCTTCTTGAGGGCATTCTTATCAAGTCAAGTACTAATTGTTACAATATATGTGAAAAGACTTAATAAAGGCAAAATGATAAATTTGGAGACTTATTGCCTGTTGTGCCCTTCTCTTTGGTGCTGTCTCCTCAGAGATCTCCTCCTGGTGGATTTCTTCAGTCAGCATTAAATTGGGTCCAGTGCATGATACATTGTTCTCTCTCTTTTCCTGCTTGCATATATGAGAAATTATACTGGTCTGGTCATCTTACTCTCCATGTCTTTCTTTAATCCTGCCACCAACAGTTGTGTAAACTGAAAGGATGATGATCCTCAGAGGCCACCATATTGCTTCTTAATTTTTTCTTCTTAAGGTTTTTTACATTCTTACCACATCTTCATCACATATTGACTGACAGATAATAAAATCTGACTTTGGTCATAAAGCAAAATAAAAGAGGGCTGCTTTGACAAAGTTCCACAGAATGGGTGGCATAAACAGAAAATTATTTTCTCCCAGCTCTGCAGTCTAGAAGTCTAAGATCAAGGCTGAGCTGGTTCCTCCTGAGGTCTCTCACCTTGGCTCATTATTTTCTCCTTGTATCCTCACATGGCCTTCCATCTGTGCATGTCTGGTGTCTTCATTTCTTGTTATGAAGATAATATCTTGTTGGATTAGACTCCATCTACACGCTCTCATCTTAATTTAATTAACTCTTTGAAGACCTTTCTCCATATGTAGTCACATTCTGTGGTGCTATAGATTAGGAATTCAGCATATGATTTTTTTGTTGTTGTTGTTCACCCCACAACAAAGTCCTAGCTAGGGCTTGACTCTAGTGTCCTCATCTGGTTTACCAGAAAGCTCAAAATAAAGCTTTGAGCTCCCATCTCATCATTCCATATGTACATCTTTCTATGGAAACCTCTGTGATGAAGTGATTTAAATATACCTAGCATTCCAAATACCAACTATCAGTTCTTAGACTCCTCCCCTAAATCCAAACATGAATATGAATTTTAGAAGACACTATAATTTGAATATGTAGAAATGGTGGAAAACCAATGAAACTTTTGAGTAAATATTATCTGGAGGGTTCAGGTTAAAGGGAATTAAGTGGGGCACTTATCTCCTATACAACATTTTTTGGGGGGTACAGAAACCTCATTAATCAATATAAAAAATTTTAATGCTATTTTATAAAAATAAAATTAAGGGAAAAGAATATATGACTAACATAATACCAGCATTTTAAATTAACTCAGGATCCATGACAATGTGTCAGTTATTTTTAGACAAATGTCATTACATTCTGAGAGCTTCTCTTACTGCATAGTCTTTCTATCCCTTTGCTTGTCTCTGATCTCCCATTACTCTGTCATTAATTTAATCATCAAAGTATTTGTTGGTTGAAAAACTACTAAGTGCCAGGGCTTTATTATTTGTTGTTATTATCATCATGTGTATTTGTGTGTGTGTGTGTGTGTGTGGTTTTAAAAAATACAAGATTTTCCTGCTCTGGTATAAAGAAGAAACATGGACATATTGTCTGGTGTCAGAAGGGACTACATAATGAGGGACACTGAAAATAAGCTCTTTTTATTTTTAAGATTTAATTATTCATACAAGAGCTGGGGTGCAAGCCAGAGGTGCGGGGGATGAGAAGATTCACCAGAGACAGAGCAGGGAGCAGAACATGCAGACTGACTGAAGCACACTGCTGAGGGGAGCAGCGCCACATGGGTCCCCTCCTTGGCTGGGGATCGAACTCACACTGCTATATAGTGGATGCTTTGCAGTGTGGTGCTCAACCTGCTGAGTCATCAGGGAGGCCCCAATAGGCTCTTTTTTTAATCAACAAATATTTATTTAGCATGTACCAGTATAAGGCAATGGTTAAAACAATTAAGCATTTAAAATGTTAATAGTGAGTCTGATTCAGAAACTCAATGTATAAATTGTCAGTATTTTAAGAGCATTAATTGTCTGGAAGAGAACTTTCTTGGTGTATTAGTCTAAGAGAAAATATTTACTGCATATCATTGCATTCCTCTTGCTGGACATCAGCAGTAATTAGGGGAGTAGCAGATAGTGGAAGAGGCATTTCTTCTTTATTAGCCATGAAAAATGTGAGAAATAAGCCAAAATGACAAAAAATAGAGACTAAGTACAGGGATGAATATTTTATTGAGAGAGTTTGCATTTGAATGCAAAATTCTGTGTTTGCCAACACCATATGAAAACTACAATTTGCTATCAGCTCATCTCTGCTGTTCAGAGTTTTAAGGGGGAATGTAAGCAAATTGCATTCCTTGCCCATGCAACTGAAAGACTGCTTTCAATCCCTGAAAAGGAGGATTGGGCAGATGACATTTTATCTAATTTACTGGATAGTTATGAAATATATGCTAAAATAAGAGGTAGCTACAAGATCTGTTTTCATAGGAAGGGAATGATATGGGAAAGAACAAAACTGACCTCATCTCCTGGGAAAAAGGGACGAAAGAGATGGGATAAGGAAGACAAATAGGCTAACTCAGACAATAGGCAGGAAATTAGGTGTAGCAAATGTTGTTACAGGCTATGTGGAGTAGTGGTGGGGATGGACCCATTGAAATGAAATGACAAGTCAACTAACACTGATGGAATGTCTGCTCTGGGGGATTCAAAGGTGAATAAGGTGTGGTCACTGCCAGGGAGATGCTGATGATAAATAGAAACTAGAATGGCATTCATGAATCATTCTAACACAGACCGAACTGGTTCACGCTAGTACAAATACATAAAATATGTTAAATACATATACATACACTATGAAAATAAGACATACATGTGTGTTTATGTCTATGATTTTAAAATAATGCATACCACACATGTGATTATTAAGTAGTATTAAATATCCATTTGGGGGCTTTGCACTCTTTCTCCACTTTCCTGGAAAGCTATGAAATTGTTTCAAGCTAGTTTGCAGCATACCAAGAGATCCAATGCAGGCAAGTCAACATTGCCCTCCAAAAGCAGCTGGTAGGACTCACTTGGAATAAATCTATAGAGCAGTGCTATATCCAGGATGCATAGTCAAAGAATGCTGTGAAATAAACCACTTATGATGAGCAAAATCAGTCAGAAGGTCCTGGTCTTACCATTCAAGTCATGGGCTCTGCAGTGTCATGGACTCACTGCTTTCCTGGCCTTCTGTTTGGGTAGATCAGGGACAGCTGACTCCAGTACTATCTGGAGACCAGAGTGGAGTGCTGCCCTCATGTCATCTGTGTCTTTGACTGCAGCCTCTCATCATTCAACTTTAGCAACATTAGTGTTGAGAGTCAGTTCTCTTTAATTGCTGATATGGAACAAGACGATGTGGCCTCATACCAAGGTTCTTGGCTTTCTGACTCTTGTTCCCAAAAACACCTGTCTTCTACAGTGATACTGACAGGAGAAGGAACTGTCTCCCGTGTCCTTAAGCTCTCTCCTATGTCAAAGCAACAAGCATAGTTCAATACACAAGGGCTTACCTTTTAACCTCTGCTAGTTAGTGTGTCTGACTTTAACATTACTGACCTGGGGCTCCAGGCCCCAGCAAATGGACGGGAGTAATCCTCAGACACTGTTTGTCCTTCAGTGTCAATATTGGCAAAAGGAGTAGAATCAATGGAAGTGTACATGGTCAAATTAGTCTTTACAGGGAAGAGAATCAAACACGTCAACCTGGTTTGACTGATTTTTAACCTCTTGGATGAGTCCATTTAGTTTGAAAGGGTTGGGTACTATGGGCATGGAAACCCAAGGACTGAGCTCATCTGAGACATTTCATGGGTGGTGAAACACAGATAGGTCTTTGAGGTCCTCCCAGAGTCTCATGAAAAGGGAAGATTACAGGTTGGCAGAAATGCTTGGAAGTCCCCAGGCCTAGGAAGATCCTAAGTTACTTTTGCCTTATTCCAGGGAAGCAACAAAATTCCTAACAATAGTCAGCAATGACCAGCATGGTGCCAGGCCATTTCTATTTTCCCCGTCATTAGTCTCCAATAAATGCAAATTTGCTAACCAAATGAACAATTTCTGTTGGGACTAATGAAAGACCAGCAGATCTTTGGGATAGTTCTTTTTTTTATTAAAATATTTTAAAATTTACATATACTTGCCATCAATTGTAATCCCCATGTATTCCCCATCACCATCTCACCAGTGCACCATCACC
>JAGFMF010011456.1:4086383-4135686 GCA_019455555.1 Galemys pyrenaicus
CCTTATTGCCCTGGCCAGGACTTCCAGTGTTATATTGAAGAGCAGTGGTGAAAGAGGACAACTTTGTCTTGTTCCAGATCTTAGGGGAAAGGATTTTAACTTTTTGCCATTGAGAATGATACTGGCTATGGGATTGTCATAGATGGCCTTTATTATATTAAGATATGGTCCTTCTAACTTTGGGATATTTCTTACTCTGTCTTTTAACTCTTTACTTTTGCCTTACACTAATTGGGCAATACTTGTACACAATAAATAATACTTCTGCAGTGTCACAAAGCCTGTTAGGATGCATGACTCCAAATAGCCCTCTTCCTAGGCTTGGGGAGATATAAAGAAGAGCCATCCTTGCCACAGATGCATGCCACCATTTCTGTATGTAATAGAACACCTCAGCCACTTCTCAGCGGAGAGTCATCTTGATGAGAAGCAGTCTGTAGAGCAACCAATTTAATGAACAATGAGGGATCTTGAGGCTGTTTATCCAGAGAAATGATGGCATTGGAGTATTCTGTAGTTGAAGGATGGCTAGTTGACAAAATAGAAGGTGAAATGATTGCTATTCCATGCAGTAAAACTACGATAAACAACTTAAGGAAGTTACAAGGAAGTTATTTAGCCCTCTGTAGACAGCTTTTCAGCAAACTGATGTGTTTAAATAAATTAAAAAAAAATCATGCTCCCTTGATACTAAGAGTTCTCCATCACCAGAATTATTAAAGTTAAAGCAAAGCCAGGCAACAAGAGGTGCATGCTGGGTAGAAGACTGCACCGTGTAGCTTTGAATGTGATTCCAGCACTTATGAACCTTTGATTCTGTGAAGACAAGGGACACTCACATGCTCTCTTCCACTAGGGCTTCACATTCTCTGGGATCGATCCAGGATCTACAGGAGTGCAGCAGTCTGAAGAGCCTGTCTCCTAGGAGTTGATCTTATCCTGATCATTCCTTTAGACCAGGAAATGGATAATAAATAAACTCATGCCAGGAAGCTCCTTTACAGCTATTTGAAGTCCAACCTTTGAAGCAATTTTTCTTCCCTCTGTTTTGCCCTTCTTTATTTAAAATAATTGTTGTCAGGAACACTCTTCCTCTGTAATTACCCCTGTTACTGCTGCTCAAGACAATTTTACTAACTGGTAAGCAAATCTTCCAGAAAAAAACAGATGATGGGCAGTTCTAAAGGGGGAATTTTTTTAATCTTAGGCTACAACGATGGCAGCTTCTAGTCAAGAGACTCAGACAGCTATTGACATTGCTTGTAATGTCCTCCCAAGATGAGAGGCTATCCATACAAAGGAATCCTCTGAACCTGAGCTCCCTGGCACCCCATGCCACTTCAAAGTGCTGATTTGCCTGATGTTAGAGAGATTCCTGCCAGATTAAGGCTTATGTTATTGTTAATTGATGACGTTAGAACTATCACTCTGTTTTGCTAGATTAAGTCAGGTTGGTTATTGGAAATTCGCCTCATGGGAATGAATAATGTGAGATTATTAGGCGAGGTTGAGGCCCCCTGTAGAGTGTGTGGTGCTTGTAGTCAGTTTAATTTGAGAGGGGGAGTGATTTTCATCATAGTTAAATGAAGCACAAGGGAGTTCAAAAGACACATCTCTGCCAGTCTACAAAGATGCACACCGAGACAAAGTCAGATGTCATGTGTTCAGAAGGCTGCATTTTTAGGGCATTGGGTCTGAATGGGAGGCCAAGAATCTCATCATTCAAAACTCCTCAGCATGACTGATGCTTGCTTTTCATCCTTGTCCTCACAGACACAGCCATGCAACTGACTCAGGACCTTTCTATTAGATAATGGGAGATCCAGGACTGCTGATTCTTGACATAAGCAGAATGCTATCCTCTGAACCACCCTTTATCCCTTTGGGACTGTCATTCATTTCAGCCCACTCAATACTAAATTCCATCCTATTATGTGTGTTTATATAACACATCTTTCTGTTTTCTTCATAGTGGTTCCCAATAACTAAGGACCATCACTAAAATGAACCAATTATTTCCTTTCTTCCAGTTATGAGAATCACACAAAAGAAAGGAAGTGACCTGGAAATGGCCATTATTACTAACTCTAGCACGTAGGTGTAAATCAAATAGTGTATGTGGTACACATTAATTTGGTAAAATAAAATGTGATGACATGGAAGGCTAGATCAAACACAAAGCCAAAATTTTAAATCCCTACTCAGCACACGCAAGGATGATGGTGGAATCAATGGCTCTTGAGATTCAGGTCAATTGTCTCCTCCACAGATTTACCTCCATTGTAGCATAGGTCAAAGCTGGGGTTCAGCATAGCTTTGGAACACATCCTCATCATAGCCTGTCTACATAGTCAATTTAATTTGACAAATTGATTCAGCACCTCATCTATGCCAGGCCCTAGCTGGAATACAAAGACAAATAAAACATCTGGGAGAGCTAAAAATATAAATAGTTATCATGCATGTGAAGGGTTATGATAGAAGGACAAACTATGAGGGGGTCCAAAGAAGAGAATATAGAATTTGGGACAGTAGAGGTCAATGATAGCTGTTGAAAAGAATTAAATACATTTAATTCATGGAAGAACCATTTATCATGGCTAAAATATTTCATGGTCAAGCAAGTGAACACTTACCTTTTGATTTCAGCTCCTCAATCTTTACTATTATATCTATTATTTCAGGAATTTTTTGGGGGCACTTGGCAGAAAATGAACTCACATTGGTGCCATCTGGAAAAAGAAACCAACTGACTGGCATCATAAGAATGCAATGTGCAGGTTGTAGGCATGCCTGCATCAGATGACTCACTTGGACTTGGTCTCTCTTCACTTCTTTGTTCTGTTCCCCTTGTTGGATTTATTCAGCTCTTTCACATAGTGTGATTTAAGAGGCCACCAAAAGCTCCAAGTTTATAGTCCACAGTCCAACTTCTGGTGACGTGAGTATAAAGGCACCTCTTCCCCCACAGTCACACAGAAGTTAGGGAACACCATTTTCGGTCTGCTGAGTCATACCACCATGCTTGTGGTAATCACCATTTTCAGGGAGATGGATATGTCTGATTAGAAGATCTAGCTCAGATGTCTACCCACACCACATAGAAAGAGAATGGGAAGGGTTGTAACTTAAGATAAATTAAAGTGTGGCAAGAAGAAGAACAAGATCTGGATGGATGGCCATGATGCCTTTCTACTCCAAATTCTATTAGAAGTTTCAATTCACTTTTCCTGAGACCTTTAGACTAGGACTGGCAGGCAGATTTAGCAAATAAAGACATAGGATACCCCAGGAATCCCCTCTTTATGTTGCCCAGTTCCCACTGAAAGATGAAATTTCTTATTGATGATTCATCTATAAAAGTAAGTCATAGCCATGTGTGAAGAACAGATTAAGATGAAAAAATAAATGACACCCTTCACAAGGGTTTTGCAAAGTTTTTTAAACATTGATCTGCCAGTGGAGTGCCCAGTGTCCTTCAACATGAACATCTGTGCTGAGAGAACCTTGTTAAATAGAATGATGGGGTATCCTATTGGGATTTTTCTCTTCCCCTCTTGAAATCCCATGCTAAACTAAAGATGAAGTTAGATAATACACAGAGAGAGGCTACAGGGATGTTCTTAGTAATTCAACAGTAGAGGTATGTGTTGAGAATCCAGGGGTGCAGTGTTGATAATTAGCCCTTCGGCAGCTGACATTGAGGTCATTGTTTCCAATTCCACCTCTGGTTGTAGTAACCTGGAACTCAGTTCCTCTCCTCACTAGTCAGGGGGAGTGATTAGCTGGTGCCATTGTACTTCCCAGGGGAACAGTTCTCATGGCTCAGTTGACTGTCAAGATTTATCTTGCACACACTGTCTAGTTAGAGTCTCTAGGCCAAGTCAACCAGTGGAAACTCAACTAATTTTTCTGCCACTGAAATCACAAATCTACAGCTTCAAGTGATCTCATAGATTATCTTGACCTGTGGCTTTTACCTTGAATTTCTTGGAGATCCTGGTCAGCAGAAGGACTTTGGAGACTAATGCAGAATGTGGGGTCAGAGAGTAGACAGGACCATTGGTTTCTTGCTATGGCTTCAAACAGAATTGCTGCATACTTTTGTCTTTCATATTTAGATTTCAAATAAAACTTTATGCCATTTAATAGGAACATTTATTTTGGTTTTCTACCTGTACAACATTATTATTCCAATAGTAGTCCAATTTTCTTGTGAGGAATTACTTCTCTCCCATGCTGCAAAGTCTTGATTGGACTATAAATCCAGATGTCTTTTCTGCAACAGAAGGTCAAAAGGATTTTTGGGCTCATTTCCCCAAATCTGTCTGCATTCTTACTTGATGCAACCAGTGAAAATTTCACCTCCCCTTTAAATGTAGCCACTTTGAGTATTGAGAAAGAATTCAAAGGTCAATACAATGATTGGTATTCATCCATCCCAGCATTATTGCCTAATTTTACTCTATCTATAGGTCTATTTCTGCACTTGCTGTTGCCAATCTTCTTGCAGTGCCTTCCAATTAGTTTTTTCTTCACAACTCAAGCATACCAAACTCACACAATATTAAGTTCCTATAAGGTAGGGGGATAAAGTGAAGTCAAAATGAGGTCTATGCCTTGCTCAGATATCTCCTTTAACTAAATTAGATTAAAGATTAGAACTTGAATACGTTTTTCCTGGTTATACACTCTCCTCCAGAAACGGGAAAATTCAAATGCTTATAGTGACCGGATAAGCAGCAGGAATGCATTCTCACATTTTTCCTTAAATTACATGGCTTTATTAATCCTTTATTTTCCAATTTTGGTTGGGAAAAAGACACAGAAAAATACTTCTTTGCTATAAGCATTAATATGAAGACAGTAAAAACTGGCAACTGACACTTTGCTTCAATATTGAGTATCAATAAAGAGTAGTGAGGATTGCTGAAAACTAAGGAATACTCTTCATTGAAAAGTAATTGGCTATTATTCAGCTCTACCTTGTTATTGCCCTGGAACAATTTGGTTCCCATTTTGCCAGAAATGCCTACTTTTTAGAAGATAAGCTTGAAATCTGAATTTTTTTTCAGTGTAAAATGTTATGAACCTTGGTGGGGATGGGGGAGGGGAGGGTTGAGGGAAGATGGGAGCACGGGGGACTGAGGTGATGGTGCACTGCGGAGATGGTGATGGGGAATACATGGGGATTACAATTGATGTCAAATATATATAAGTTAAAGGGGAAAAACTAAAAAAATAAAAATGTTATGATCATTTAGTGGTTGCTCAAATTGTTTAAAACTGCAATGAATGCCAAGTAACACCTCTTTGTGTTGTATTAAACCCGTGGACCATTGGCTTATAGCTCCTGCTTACCTCATGCCCATTCTTCCGTTTACTCATCAGTATGTATCCCATACCTTATACATGGTAGGGGGGATGACTCCTTTCCATCTTGAGAAATTCTGGATTCTGGGGACAAACTGCATTTTGAAGGCTTATCTGCTCTCCAAAAGAACAAAAACTGCAAGTTTGATTCATTTCCAGTGTTTCTGTCCTTATATTCTTAGCTAAAGTTCAGGGTGAAGGAAAAGGTTTAATTAGAGGATTCATTAATTAGTGTTTAGTATCCCTATAGGGATGAAATGAGTATCTGTGGAGCAATTCTGTCACATAGATCATTATCTAGAAAGGTCAGAGCTGAAGAAATATTGATTTCAGGTGTTTAGGATGATTACACTGCAGCACTGTAAGAAAAATTCACTGCGATGTGTGTTTCCAGATCTAAGAACACATTAGACTATACTTAAAATGCTATGTAATAATGTAAAGAATGAGCTAAAAAGTGGTTTTGTTTATGAATAAAGATGAAGATCAGATGTTCCATTTTACAGAATGAAAAACATTCTGTAAGAATTTTCCACAAATAAAATTTAGATCAGGGCATGGCTTTATTACAGCTATGGACAAAATCCTGCCCACTGCTGACTTTTATGAATAAAGTTTTATTGAAGCACAGATTTGACAATGTGTTTCATGTTGTCTGTGGCTGCTTATGAGCTACAATGGCAGCGTTGAGTAATTGCATCAAAGACCATATGGTTTGCAAAATAAAATCTTTTCTCTCTGGTCCTTTAGAAAAAAAGTTGGCACCCCTGGATCTTGAACTCTGAAAAGGTTAATTCCTGTTTTAGAGATGAAAAATAAAAATGCATCCAAAGAAGTAGGGTACCCTGGATTAAGATTTAGAGTAGAGACAGTCATATTCTCTAAGCTGAGATAGTTCCTCAGTGATGGCCAATCTACTAATGAAGCCATCAAAAGAATTTTCCATTTTTGTCTGTGCTTTTTATCTCTAGCATTTCATTTTCATTCTTTCTTACATTTTATTTCTGATTTCATTATTCACCTGATCTGTGCATTGTCTGCTTTTCTTACTAAAGTCCTTAGCATGTTAGTCATGGTATTTTTAAATTCCTTGTCTGATAATTCTGATCTTCCTGCAGTAACTTATTCTGCTTCTGATTTTGTCCAGTCTCTTCAAATTATAGATTTTTTTCCTTTAATGTATATGCCTTGTACTTTTTTCCTGAAATGTGTGTATGATGTGGTGGATAAAAGGAACTGGGGTAAATAGGACATTACTAACACAGCGGTGAGGTGTACAGAGGGGGAGGATTCTGCAGCCCTGTGGTCAGGTGTCAGTCTTTCAGAAAAGTTGTGCCATGAACTGTGAACTTCACTGGTGCCTCACAGTTTTTTCCTCCATCTTAGGTGAAAAGAAGGACTGAGTGGGGCTAGAATTGAATATTTCCTTTCTCCAGGTCAATTAGGTGCAGACAAAAAACCTTAGCAGGTTAGTTCTGGTGAAAGTTTCTCCAAGATCAAATCCTGATATAAAAAACAAAATGCTAAGGTCTACTTCATGAGTCCCTTTCCTCTGCCATCTGCAGGAAGACAAGGAGTGTTTTACTGTGAGAGCCCAATAAAGGCCCTCAAAGTAAAACTCAGTAAGGGCTGCCCCTGACTGGGCTTCCTGGAGTTTTTAGCTCTGATTTGTCTGCACTGAGCCTCCAGCAATTCATCAATTAAACTTAGGTTTCCTATCTTGATACTGATTTCCAGAAAGGGTTTGCTCTGATAAACTGGTTCTCTGTATCTGCCTGTTGCAATTTTGTGGCAGCTATTTGACCTGTGGTCTTATTTCTCTGAAAGATTGTAAGGGAAAAAATGGAGTTACTTGGCCTCTTTTTTACCATTGTAGGGTAAGTGAAGTTATCATACTATTTTTTTTTTCCTTTCCACCAGTTGTGTGGATGCTGGGGCTGAACAAGTAGGCACAGGGCATGGGTACCTGTAATTAGACACTTGACCTGTGGTGGGGCAGGTGACCCGTAGTGGGGCAGGCTCACCCCTGTGCCTAGAGGCGAGGGATAAAAGCAATGGTGGCAGTGGCAAGAGGATTGTTTTGAGGTGAGACCATGAACCCACATGAGACTGAGAATGCCAGAGAAAACAAGCAAGGATTTGTGTGGGGCTGAGAGGTTTGGTTGCTGTCACATATGATAATGTTTTATTGCAAAAAGCACTTGGAAGTGCAGGCATGGTGCACACATGCCTGTGATTTCAGACACCCAAGTGGAGAAGCCAAAGAGCATGGAGCATGTGCATATATAAACATAGACACCTGGGCCAAGAAAGAGAGAAAGAACAGAAGCCAGAGAGGGAGCATGGAGATCACGGGACTGGCAAGGGCATTTGCTGCCTGCCTTCCAGCCTCCCTGCCTGCCTGCCTGCTTGCCTGCTGGGCTGCTTGTGTACTAGGTCTCCTGCTTCAGCATTAAAGCCTTGTGCAGTAGCAGAAAGGCACAGGGCAGTTTCTATATGATTCAGGCAGAAGGGTAAAGGAGGAGTCCTGAAGTCTTCGGTGGCTTTTCAGGCTTTTATTGATCTTTCTGCATCATTTGTAGTGAGGGAATCAAGTACACGGCAGGCAGAAGGGCGGAGGAGGAGAGAGGGAGTGGTGGGGCCAGGAGGCTGGCAGGTGTCTAGGCCCCTGGTCAATCTTCACTCTTTACTTCTTCTGCTTCTGCCACTCTTTCCACTGCTGCTTACTCTGCTGCTGCTGCTGGCATCTCTGTGACGCTGCCCTTATATGCCTGGTCTCTCAGCCTAGGTGCGCCCACCCATGCATGCCCACACTCTACTCCAGGTGCCACCATCAGGCATGCATGCAGGACCGCAGGTGTCTATCATTGACGCCAGTGGCAAGAGGGCAGAAAAACCTGATAACTTCTGTTTACCCCACAGTCTGTCAAATCTTCTAAGGGTGCCAAGATTCTCTTTTCATCTTCCCAAAACAACAATGAATCTGCCCAGTCTGGGGCAATTGCCACCATAAAGATTTAAGGAGTGTTGTTGATTTTTCTGTTTGTTCAGCTTTTGTTTATTAGGACAGAATGACGATTTCGACGGCTCTCACACATGAGAAAAACTCATCCTTTATTTCTGATATGTAAGGGTTTTTTTCTAGTTATCATTTTCTTTCTCTATCACCTGTTAATCTGTAGACATTGCTCAGTTCTTCACATGTTTTTATGCCCTCTAGAAATCATGCCTCGACACCATCATAGTTGCCTTGACAAGACTAAAGTACTCTGAGCACACACTTCTCTCTTCATTTGCATGGCATCACTTGGATCTGAAGCTTTTAAGAATTTGATGCCAGCTAGACCCAACATCCTATAATGACTTTTCCTCTTTCATTAGAAAACAGGTGATACCTTGATTTTTTTCTGTACAAAATGTGCACTGTGCACCTTGAGAAGTTCTAATAGCAGAAACAGAAACTGCCATCATGTGGGTGCTTGCCAAGAATAATCATAGTTTCTCATATGAATCTAGCACTGTAACTTTATTAATCTTTTCCTCTTCTATTATTGCATTTAGTCCTGATAACAGCCTCTCAGGAAGGCATAATGATTACCATCTTACAGATAATTAAATGGAGACTCATTGGAGATAAGTGCCTGATAGTGTTGCCTGTTCAGTCTTAGACCTGGTTTGGAAGCCACAGCTCCTTAGTGTGGCGTAAAAAGGCCAGAGCACAGTGGTGGAAAGGGAGCCTCCCCTCTTTCTGCAGCTTCAGCTCTCTGTGGTACAGCAACCTGCTACAATCTAACAGCACTTGTCCTCTTGTTTCCTTCAAATCCATCCAGAATCCCCTTCTAGAATGGGAGAGGAGATGTAAGGGAAATCATCTGAAAGGAGTTAATTGCCTTTGCTTCTAATTACCTTCCTTTTTTCAAGGGCAATGGGTTAATTATGGAGACATGAAGCACATGTTAGATTCCCTGGGTAAAAGACACTTTCCCTTTAACACAATCACACTGTTTAATGATACTCATCATTCCCAAAACGCTGCTAAAATAATTGTCTCTGAGCAGGTTGCTCTACAGAAATTTTCATGGAGCATACAGCATTAAAGCCCCTGATTGCATATTAAAATTTTTTCAAACTATAAAATTACTTAGCAAGAAAAAAATACATTAATTAGAAGCTTATCGTTAGCCTGCCCAGAACTACACTTAAAATTCTCCAGAAGTGGTAATTGAAAGAGTAGGAAAATACCACACTTCTCTATGTGCCTCCAGTACCAAATAAAACTGTTCATATTTACTCTGCAGGGTGGACCAGTGCTTTTGAAAGTTTGGTTTCTTAACAGCAGTAAAGGGAGTCTAATCAATCCCAAATTGGCTTCAGGTCAACATGCATAGGATTCCGCTTGCCAGAAGTGCTACTAGGTGACTCCAAATGAACACAAGACAATCTGTACCCAGTTCAAAGTCTGGGATAAAGATGGCAGGTTCTAATCTCTGACTTCAAATCAAGTGCTATTCGCTAATACTGAGAACTACCCAGGCAAATTCACCATTAGATACAGTTAGGGAAATAGTTTTCACACTTGAGCATCAGAATCCCCTGGAGGGCTTATTAAGTCACGGATGGCTGGGCTACCAGTTCCAGAATTTCTGACATAATAGGACTGGGTTGAAGCACAGGAATTTGCATTTCTAACAAGCTCCAGGGTGTTGCTGATGCTGCAGGACTCAGAACAACACCCCAAGAACCACTGATTTAAGTTAGTGAAGACAGTTGGTGCCCAAGATACCGTGATATTTATTTACCCCCCGAGAGAGTCTGTCCTTCAGCTGGAAAGGCTCCTAAACCCTAGCGTCTCGAATTCTAACTTTATTTCTTGCTCAACTTGTGCCTTTTTATTCAAACCATGGGTTCATCACATTGGCTACATTATTTTAGTATTTAATTAGGGTGTTTTGGACTGTAAACACAGAAAAGCAAACTGAAGTTGGTTAAAGAGCTATTAAACAAATTTTTGTTCATTAAACACAGCTCGCTGGGTCCCAAAGGCGAAGTCCAGCCTCGGTATTGCTGAGCCAGTTGCCTGATGATATTTTCAGGAACGCAAAGCCTTCATTTCTATTTCTCTGTAAACCACAATTTCCACTGCATCCTAGATCTGGTTTCCTAAATCTGGATGGCTGCCAGTGCCCATCAAGCTGAAACAATGCTTGCTCACCTCCAGAGGTGCAGGGGGTGAGAGGATGCACCAGAAACAGAGTGGGAAGCAGAACAGGCAGATTGACAGAAATACACTACTGAGGAGCAGCAGGTGAGACAGGAGAGGTCTGCTGCACCACGTGGGTCACCTCCCTGACCGAGATTGAACTCATGCTGTGGTAGCTGCGGATACCTTCATGGTGCTGTGACTTGCACCATGCATACCATGCACCACCCCGCCTTGCATCACCAGGGAGGCCCACAATTGATACTTTTTAATGATAATCAAGTCAACTACAGACCACCTAGTACTATGGTCTGATGCACTTACTGATTCTCTGCCTCCTTTCACTCTACTTTGCCTTTCCTGTTTTAAGCCTTATATTTGGACTAATTCTTTATGTATTCTTTTTGCATTGTGTGTGTGTATATTGGGAACTAGAACAGCAGTCAACAGAGTTCAAATGATCTCTGTTTAGGGGAACAGCAAAGACCATGACCTTGAAAATGTTATGCATTATATAAATCCTCAGTAAAATTCTGCATTTGAACATTTTGAAAAATACAGAATTCAGGGATGACGAGAGAGCAGACTTTCTCTAGACATAGGTCAAGAAAATGGACTTCAGTTCCTTTCTGGGCATAATTACCAAGTTGGCACATGTTTCTTGGTGTGTGGTGTGTGTGTAACACTAATTGCATGTGTGATGCTATTAAGTGCTGCCTGGTCTCAACTGCTGTCACTCACTGGCACTGACTGACACCAGGTGTTCACCACCCAGGCTCAAACAAGCAAGTTCTCATCCTTCTATGATGATTGACATGATCACTTCCCACTCTTCATCATGGGCTCTTCTGTGTTCCTTTTTTTAAAAAAGATTTATTTATTTATCATACAAGAACTGGGGTACAGGCCAGTGGCAAGGGGGTGAGAGGATTCACCAGAGTGGGGAAGCAGAAAGAACAGGCTGATTGACTGAAGTACACTGCTGAGGGGAGCAGCAGGTAAAGCAGAAGACTGCTGTGCCATGTGGGTCCCCTCCCTGGTCAGGGATCGAACTCACACTGCTGTGCAGCAGATGCTTTACAGTGTGGCACTCGACCCACTGCGCCACCGGGGAGGACCCTGTGTTCCTTCTGATACCACGGTCCACTCAATAGGGCTGCTTTGCAGCCTGTCCCCCATCTGTCATCTCATCTCTACCTTTAGCTTTTCACTCTTAATTTTCCAAGTGCCCCCTCTGAAACCCCCACCTTGCAGTATCCTCCCCTTCAGCTCCGTCTCAAATTTGCACCCCACACAGTCTCAGCTCCTAGATCAGTGAGTTGCTCCACATGTACAGTAACCCTCCCACCTCCAACTTCCATTCTATCCTTGATCCTGAAGGCTTTATCCTTAAATTAGCTTCACTGACCAGTAATTTAGTCTCAATTTCTTACCCTAAGGTTGCATACTGAACTGACTCAATATTTTCCTCCTCTCCTTCCAGGCTGGTTACCACTCAGCAAGTCCCACTCTCATTTTTTAGCCGTTTTTCTAAATCTCTGAGATGATGAATGGCAGACCCACATCTCTATATATATTCTGGAAATTCTAAGTTTGGCCTCTAATTCAGAGTGAGTATTTTTTTCTGGGGTCACAGTCCTTTCTACTTTTTGTACTTTTCCCTTTGCCTAATCCATTCATTTTTTTTTACATCTTTGTGTCCTTTTTAAAATGAAGCAATGTACAGGCAATTATTAAATAACTCGTAGTACAGGTAATATGTGGGCTTGGCATAAGTGGATTCAAAACCAAACAAAGTTAGGAGCAGCACAGTAAGTGAGATTCACCAACTATGCAGAGAAGTCATTTTGGAAAGATGGTAAAATACTGGATGGATGATAAAACTGTTAGGTAGAATTTCAGCCTTTTAAAGAATCTGGGTCAGTCTTAAAGGAGACACAATACTGTGTCTGAAAGAATTATTTGTAATCCTAATACCACTGCTATAAAATGTTTAGCAACTGGTTCTCAAAAAAACAAAACAAATGCCCTAGCTTGTGCTATTTGCTAATTTCCATAGTATAAATAGCCTCATGATGGTTTCTTCCCAGCTAATAGGTTGACATCACTTTACATGGACTTGAGAATAGATGTGAGTACTCAAATTTCACCAGCTTGTGCAGATAAGATGGTTTAACACAACTGCCTATTATAGTCATTATTTAATTTCTTGAATCCTCAGCCTTTCTTCCCTCCCTCCCTCCCTCCCTCCCTCCCTTCTTTCCTTCCCTCCTTGATTTACTGTAATATCATCTACTCAGTAATTTTCTTTAAGTGATCTACATTTTAATTAAAGAGATTTTAATAAATTTCTATAATTCACATACCACATAATTACCCATTTAATAATTTTTAGTATATTAGAGTTGTGTAGTCATCAAAAATCTATTTTTGAGCATTTGCATAACCCACAAAAGAAGGCATTTCCTACCAACCTCTTCAGTCCTAGGAGTCCACTAATCTAATTTCTCTATTCTGGATATTTGATGTAATAAAGCTATATAATATATATTCTTTAGTTACTTGTTTTCTTCATTTAGCATAATTCTTTAAGGTTCATCCATTTTGTGCTGATAGTGTGTACCAGTATTTTGTTTCTTTTCATTGATAAATTAAAAAAAAACAATGTATGGATACACGAACAAAAAAAGAAAATTCTACATTTTTCTCCATTGGAAAATGTCTACCTCTGCCTTGCCAGGACCAGTTTAAGAGGATGGAATGATTGTCTGCTAAGAACCCTGTGGCATGAAGCAAAGGAAATATCCCCCAAAGTCCACAAACTGAACCCATCACCTTTGTGGTTGCTGGAAGAAGGAACGTGAGAGAATGGTCTGATTGCACCTTCGTATCTAAGGGGGTAGTTTTAGAATAAGGGATTCAAGTAAACTTCAGTCCTTACATCTTCCCAAACACAGATAGTTCTGGATAAATTAGCTCTGTGTGGTCAGAGGATGGCTTTAAAGTGCTTCTCTTTTATCCATTAACTAAGTTTGCTAGAAACCAACCTCCTTTAGCTAACTGAAAATGTTAGAAATTAACTGGATGTTTTCTTTCCTTTGTTTAAAGGAAAATAAATGACGTAGTCTTTCTGTACATTTAACTGAACCTACATAAAACCAAGGCCAAAAACTCTGAGGACTGGTACCATTCACTCGGATCTGATATTGGTCTCCTGGGCCTGGGTCCTTGAACTGACTCTGAATAAACTCTTTAATAAATTTCTGTTTTACTAAACTGTGAATTCACTTTGTAGCAGTGATGATTTCAGTGGCAGATATGCTACTTTCATGTATCAGTTGGTGGACATTGCATCACTTGGACTTCACGCTTGCAGAACCTGAGCTGAGCCTACAGGTGAGAGCCAAGGGGCCATACTTGTGGGAAAGAACAGCACAGAGACCAGGAGCCAACCGTCATTGCGGAATGGAAAATTAACACATCCATGAGACAAATCCAAATAGCAGGTGGCTAAAGTTCCATAGTTATTCCTCCTCCTTAAGTCCCAGACTCCTGATCCCCAGCCGAGTTCTGTCTGCGCCACACCAGATTGCATCTATGAGCTGGCTGGCATCCAGGGATGCACTCTGAAGCCCCAGGGTGGAATTTTCAGCCCCTGACACTCAGGAAGGGTAACCGTCCTCCTATTTGGGTTGTTCTGCACCATTTCCTAGGGACAGACTCCCCCTCTCCTGCGTGACTGAGGGACACTGGCAGCCTAAAAATGCAACTATATAGATTTGGTTGATGTCCAAGTGAACTTTTTAAGCAACAGAACTTGCCATAAAATTCCCCAAATAACTGTCAGCCTCTGAAGCCTGCAGAAATTATTCTACTCTATAAAGTTTTTGGGAATTTGTTTGCCAAACTCTGGGCATATTTACAATTTTATTTTCTCAGTTCCTGGTTAACGCTTAGAGTGAAAACTTTTTCCCTCAGAACCTATGGGGATTAGATAAAGCTTTCATACTTATATGAAATTTATAATGTTTCATTCTGTACTCCAAAATATCCAGTTAGGAGATATGATAGTTTTTTTTTAAACATTTGTGGTTTATTTTTTTAAAGATTTATTTATTTATGCATGCAAGCACTGGGGTACAGGCCAGAGGTGTGGAGAGTGAGAGGATCCGCCAGAGACAGAGTGGGGAGCACGACAGGCAGATGAACTGAAACACACTGCTGAGGGAAACAGCAGGTGAGGCAGGAGAGGTCTGCTGTGCCATTTGGGTTACCTCCCCAGCCGGGGGCAGGGATTGAACTTGTGCTGCAGCGGCTGCATTGGCTTCATAGAGCGTTGCTTAACCTACTGCACCACCAGGGAGGGTCCCTATTTTTAAACATTTGTATTCACTACCAAAGCAGAATACAATTAATTTAAGTCAGACACTGAGCAAATTGCTGTGAGACCAGAGAAAGGAAAGAGAATTCTGCTCAGAAAGATAATCAAAGAAGTCTTCATGGAAGACTTCATTTGAGCTAGGGCTTGGATGGTTAAGAAAATAACAGCTTAATGTAGATTTATTTGTTGACCTCCAGAGGGTTTCAATCTGGGTAACGCGAAATGGAAGAATCTCAAAGGGTGTTTGCAAAGGAGTTGCCTTGCTTTTAATGCTAATATTTTGAACCCAAGTTAATAGCCACTTAAGAGTAATAGCTATTCAGAAATAGATATTTTGCTTTCTCCGGGCCCCATCTCCCAATGTTCTCATTAGGAAAAAGTTGTGCTCTTGTTTTAATTTTTCTTTTTCCAGTTCTGAACTTGCTTGACTAAGGGCAGTAATGGGTCTATTGTTTTGATTTCATCTGTAATGTTGAGGAAAAACAGAAAGCTCAAGTGTCAACTCCAAAATACTTTGTTTACAAATGTTGATGAGGATTGACATAATTAAGCCTGACAGGTAAAGGGGTTGGAGGCCGCAGCTGCCATTGAAGAGGAAGAGCTACCTGTCATGAAGAAGAGTATGACAGAGCTATGCAGGCAGCAGGAACTGGGATCTACTTGGACAATCAGCCTAGAGGTAGCAAATCTTCACGAGGAAGATGTGGGGGTACACTGAAAATCTGAGTGAAGGCACAAATCAATAAAGCAGAGAAGGTAGGACCAAAAGACCAATGGTAGTGGCCTCCCTGGTGGTGCACCAGTTGAGCCCCGCACTATGAAGCATCCACAACACAGCAGCGCCAGTTCGATCCCCAGCCAGGGAAGGAACCCACTTGGTGCTATAGACCTCTCCTGTCTCGCCTGCTGCTCCCCTCAGCAGTGTATTTCAGTTGACCTGCCTGTTCTCCTCCCTGCTCTGTCTCTGGTGAATCTTCTCACACCCCGTACCTCTGGCCTGTACCCCAGCTTTTGTATGCATACATAAATAAATAAATCTTTTTTTAAAAAAGACCAAAGGTAGTGAAGGAACACTGACTCTCAGAGTCAATCAGATACTAGAATACTAAGAACCAGACTGTCCCACATTTCTTCTATAAAACTAGATAAGCCCAGTAGAAGAGAGAAGGAAACCTCAATTATTGCTGCTATTGAACTACATCTCGACTTTTCTGTGTGAGGGTTATGAGCCAGATTTTAATTTAATTTATGAAAATTAAGAAATATTACATTTTTTCACTTTAAGTTTCATGGAAAAATTCATAACTATCATATTTCAAAATCTGCAATGGTTCATGAGAATCCCAGATCTAATTTCCAAGCTATTCTGCTGAAAGCACCTTCAGTTTTTATATCCATCTTATAGTCATTAAGAGCAGTGTCTTTTGAATCAAAAAGATCTAGATTGAATAATGACTGTACTTCATAGAAGGTATATCAACAGAAGGTATTTAATATATTTTGAGTTTAAGATACCTCACAGGGTTATTATGGGGTTAGCTGGATAATTTATATAAATCACTTACCTCATTAACTGGCACTTATAATGTAGTCAACAAATGGTAATTTTTATAGTTATTTTTCTGTTACTGGGATTGGGATCATGGGCATAGCTGCTGAAGCAGGATTTTGGGGAAATCTCCATTTGTCTGCTTCCCCCTCATCCCCACTTTTCTACCCATAATGCTATAAAATAACATGTGAGGACCTCCCTGGTGACGCAGAGGGTTGAGCGTGGCACCGTGAAGCATTGGCGACACAGCAATGCCAGTTCGATCCCCAGCCAGGGAGGGGACCTACATGGCACAGCAGACCTCTCCTGCCTCGCCCGCTGCTCCCCTCAGCAGTGTATTTCAGTCGGTCTGCCTGTTCTGCTCCCCACTCTGTCTCTGGTGAATCCTCTCACCTCCTGCGACTCTGGTCTGTAACCCAGCTCTTGTATGCATAAATAAATCTTTAAAATGAATAGATAAAAAATAAAAAAATAACATGTGATCACACTCCATCCTCAGGAGGAAAGGAGAGGTCTTGTTTATGAGTTTAGACAGTTGTAGAGGAAGTAAAGTAAAATTTCCTTTTTTAGCCTTTTTATGGAAATTAGACATGACACAGTACATATAATCTCATAAATTGCCCTATGACAGGACATCAGGTAAACATGTGACATATAAGGCAAAAGGAAACCTGTTTTCTCCTAGTATATAGTATATGGTATTTCAGAACAGAGGTAGACCTTCTGAAAAGAGGAATAAATGGATGAGGCCCCATGGATAGACAGGGACAAGAGAATGGAATGCACAGATGGATCAAGAATGCCAGTACACAAAAAAGAGGTCAGATATCTAAAAATTTCATACATCAGCTCTATAACCAATTTAGTGAGAAAACCTAGAGCAGGCAACCCAGGAGAAAGTCACATGGACAATATTTATTTTGGAATTTTTTGAAGAGGATTCCTAATCTTAGCTCTTTATTCGTCTAGAAATCTGCTCAGACTTGAGTTGCCATTGCAGTGATGGGGTAGTGTAGGTAGTATTACTGCCATCACACTGAAGGAAATTCAAAGCCCTGATCTTAAATCAAAGATAATTTCTTCCCTGGTAGGATTCATTTTCTGTTCTGGAAAGTACATGAATTAAAGACTCCTCTGCATTCTAGTAGGTTCTTTTGCCAAAGGTAGGAGAATATTTCTAAAGCACTGCTTCTCAAATGTTAGTGTGCATGAAAATCCCTGGGTGTTTCAAAATATGGTGCCTTCAGAAAATTTCTGGAATCATAAGGCCAACAGATAAGAACATTATGACACTGGAAGATTGTTACAGTTCATAAGAGGAGGGAATGCACCATGCTATGGGTGGTCTGGGAAGCACCAGGGTCAACCATGGGATAGAGAGAAAATGGACTAAGAACTTTCATTGTGGCTTCCACAGAAATTTATGAGTAAAACACTATGGAAAGGTTTAGGGTTGGCTAGTTTGATTAATGTCAATGGCTTCTTCCTAATTATCTGCCACTTATTCCTCAATAGAGTGATTAGGGCAGGTAGATAGAGGTCTGAAGTATGATAACCCCATAAAGAAGGCACTTGGGGTATGTGCTCTAGACTGTTTGTTTTGTAATCAAAAAGCACACTTAGAAGGTGATTTGCTTACTTTCCCTAGGAATTAGTTAATCCTAGGAAGGTCAGCCCCTCCAAGGTCAGCAAAGTTACACATGTCAAAGCCTCAGAATATAGAAAATAAAAGATATGGTTAATATACGTGAGGATCTCATTAAAATACAGATTCTTGTCCTATTTCCCTAGAGATTCTAATTCATTTAGTCTGTACAAGGGCTCATTAATTGACATGTCTAATCAGTTTACAAGTCACAGAGAATGCTGCTTCTTGGTGATCATACTTGAAGCACAGTCTGAGTAGAATCTGTTTTCAGACAGCTTTCATTATCACTAAGGACAGCAGAGTGAAGTGGATCCCAAAGCTACCTCGGCTATTCACAGATCCCAGATCGAAATGTCTGTGGTCTTTACAGATCTTAGTTACAGTTCTTTAAATGTACAGATGTTAAGAACCAGTAAACATATTTATGGTCTCAGTGTATTTCAAAACTATTGAGTCTTTCCCCTAAACGCACTTAGGCACATACAGGGTAATAGAATTCTATCAGTTAACTGATTGTCAACTATTTAAGAGAACTCTCCCTATATTAAAAAGGAGGCTAAGTGTTGTAGAGATTTTATGTTTAATTTTATTCAAGTGTAACACAAACCATAAGTGTGTAGTTTGAAGAGTGTTCAAAAGATCGTTATGAGTCACATACAATGTTATAAACCCAATTAAATGTTACCTCAATTAAAAAAGATAAATAGGATATTGACTAGCTCCATAAAAAGCTCCATATTCTTCCTTTCCAGTTATTAGAACCTTAACAATTCTGACTGCTGTCACTGTAGATGACTTTGACTTGGTTTAAGTTTTATGAAAATTAACTTCTAGAGTATGCATTCTTTTATCCTTTGTGTTTGATTTCCTTTACATAGTGATATCCATCCTCACTGTCCTGTGAAGCAATGGTTCATTCTTATTGTTGTAATATTCTATCATGTGTCTGTAGCACATTTTATCCAATATACTAGTGATGGATACATGTGTTGTTTCATTTGTGATACTGTTCTGAGCATTCTTTCCAAGTCCTCTAGGTACTTTTTGGTATACATGGCAGGTTCTCCAATAATAACATTTGTTCAACCTTGTATTATCATAATGTTGATAAGGAAAACAAATCCTGGCTGACATTAAACTAAATGATGTTGGAGGACCTGTTTTTTTCTCTGGTTGTATTATTATTTTTTCATTAATTTGTCAGTTTACATGTCTATATAAATTTGGGGTTATATTTTTGCTCCATTTTGCACATGCTTCACTCACCCTCCATCAAACCTCCCATGCCAATGTTCTATCCCCCTTTACCCCCATTCTCTCTTCTTCTCCTCCCTTGTTCCCTCTAGAAACTAACATATTTCTTGCAAAATCTAAGAACTCTTTTTACTGTGCTTTGTCAGTATGTTTTGTGTTATTTATATGCCACAGATAAATGAAACTACCCAATATCTGCCTTTCTCATTGACTTATTTTACTTAGCATAATTACCACTAGGTCCATAATTTTGTATTCAAAGGCACTATTTTATCTTTTTTTTAGTAGCTGTGTAGTATTCCATCAAGTATATAGTGCATTATTTCTTTATCCAGTCATCTGTTGTTAGGTACTTAAATTGAATCCATGATTTGGCAATTGCAGAGAGTACAGCTATGAATATAGGAGTACATAAATCTTTTCATATTAGTGTTATCATATTCTTTGAACCACTTATTAGCAGAGGTATTGCTGGATTATATAGTATAGACAGCCTTTGTACCACAATTCCAAAAACAAAAAGGCAACCTACAGACTGGGAAAAATATTTGCATATCACACATCTGACAGTGTGTGTATTCCAGAGTATATAAAGTACCTTTACATAATCGACCACAGCAAATATCCAAAAAATAGGCATAATATCTAAGTAGATACTTTTGAATTCAGGTGGTCTACAGATACATGAAAAATTGTTCAACATTATTTATTAGAAGAGAAATGCAAATCAAAATCACAATGAGATATCATCTCACTCTTGTGAGAATGGTATACATACATACATATTGACCAGGGTGTTATGAAAAAGGAATACATCTCTGTTTGTGAGACTGCAATTTGTATAGTGTCTATGGAAAAATGTATAGAGATAAAAAATAAAAATGGAAATCCCTATGGTGTACTTGCTTTAGATATGGTCATTTTGATTAAAGTTGTAATTCCTAAGGACCTATCAATATTAAGTGAGGACTTACTGTGCCTAGCATTGAGTTTGTGAGTCACAAGAAACTGTATTTAGCTAAAAAGATTTCCAATTGATTATGCCAATTTACTTACACACCAGCTATGAATGAGAATTCCAGTTTCTCCATATCTTTGTCCAAATGTACTGTCAGCTGTCTTTTTAACCATTCCGGTGGCTGTGTAGTAGAATGGAAATGGGCTTTTAATTCGTACGGGTGAAGAATGAATATTGGCAGGAAAACAGGGTGAACAAGTTTGGAGGTAGAGAAGTACAAGCCATGTTTATGGCAGCCTGTTTTGTAGATGAGACTGGGAACTGCAGGTTTAGCATGAATTACAGTGTGATTGACTATAAATGTGCTCCTTCAGATGTGAGCATCACAAAGGAAAACTTTTAAGTACGAATCTAAAAAATCAGAGAGTTGGGAAAAATATGGCAGTTGGATTAGACACTCAGAAACTGCACACAGGGAATCTCTATATTTGTTAGAAGCATATTTTTTGAGCTTTTGTTACATGCCAGAAACTGCATTACCTGGGCACTGTGGCTATAAAGGTGAGTAAGTCACATTCTCCCCTTTTGCAGAGACCGTGTATATTAAAGAAAGATGGCAAGTTCTAAAATAGAGCATTGTGCTAAGTGCTACAGTGATGATCACTCAGATCGTCTATATTCTGGATGCAAGGAGAGGATATCTATCAATTTGACTTGGAAGAGCTGGGGAATGCTTCACTAGGAGGTGACATTGGATCCAGGGCTTGATAAATTCGTGGTGGTCCATTACGAAGGTAATGAAGAGAACAGCATGAGCAATGGTTTGAAGATGTAGAAGACGAAGGCAATGTGGTTGGAGAAAGTCCAGTAGTTGCATGTGGATGCATAGGAGTGGGGGAGAGCAGCTGAGATGGTTATTTGAAAGCAGACTGTGAAAAGCCTTGTAAATACTACTGAGCATGAACTTGATGGTGTGGGCAATGAGCAGCCGTTGAAGATCTTCAAGGAGGGGTCACCTCGATTACTAGCCTTGGAAGGCTAGTAGGATAACACTGTTGTGATCTAATGTAGGCAGTGAAAGAAATAAAAAGAAAGCGACAGATGTGACTTCAAATAAAATATGTCTCAGTTCTCCTCTTGCAGGGCAAGAATCCTCATTTATTGAGAACTGGAAAAGTACTTAAGGTGATGATTTTGTTCTGCTAGGGTGAACCCAGTCTGAAGGTAATTTTTCAAAAGCAGCTGCTCTAAGTGTTAGTTAAATGGTGCCAGGGGATTCGCTGGACACAGGTGTCATGTTCAATCTTATTCATCTATCAATAAAGTCAGTCTCCAAGTGCCGGTTGGATGGCAGCATGGCACCTCAGAGACAGGAATGCTATTAACAGATGCATCTCACTGCTTCAATCTGGAGCTGTTCTGTGGACTTCAGAGATACTGTTGAGTCCTTGGCTTCTGACTTTGCTTCTCTATCATTGCAGCTATAACTCCTGCTTTAGTAACACAGGACATATGTCATATATACTCTCCTGATTTTTTGTGTTTGTTCCTACCAAGCATTCCTTTTCTGTACTTTTACTATAGAAAAGCCATATTTAAGCATTTGATCAATTTTTTGAATAATTAATAGCTGCCATGGATACAAAATTTAAAAAAATACAAAAAAGAGTGGTCAGAAATTTATTTTTCTCTCACCACTTCCCCAGTTACCCAGTTCGTCTTCTATGGCAAACACTGTTACCTATTTCTTGGGTAGTATTTGAAAGACATTTTAAGCAATTACATACCTGATCTTATTTTTCTTTTCCTTTGAAAAATGAAAACGATAGTACGTTATATACCTTTGTTACATATGTTTTGGATATAGTTTCTCATCACTGCATATTTTTAAAGGCTGCATGGTATTCCATTGAGAATATACCTCCATTAATTTAGTCAGGCCACTATTGATAGGTTTTTTAATAATTCTTCATTTTTTGCCATTAAAAATAATACTTTAACGAATATATTTTGTACTCCTAATAAAAGTCTGTTTTTCCATGCTCCTTAACAATACAGCATGTTATAAAACTTTGACTTTTGTCATTTTATGCTGAAAAATGTTATATATTTGGAATTTTACTGTTCATTTTGCTTATTATTCATAGGTGAGCATCTTTATGAGTCATTTGTAGTTAATTTTAAGATGAGAACTCTTAGATCATATTGCTTAGCCATTTTCACACATGATTATTATCTTCTTATTGGTTTGTAAAAACTCATTGTATGGGGGTATAAAAAAGTTTTATTTAGTTACCCTATTTCTTAGCCTCTTGTTGGTGACAATTCTTCATTGTTCCCTGTTTTTTGTGACCTGAACACTTTTGATGGTTATTGGACAAATGCTTTCTTACAATGTCTATCTTTTTAGATCTGTCTGATGTTTACATTCTAAGATTGTTTATTTATGAAAAAATGTAACAGAGTTGGTATGACCTTCTCAGAATATTGTATCAGAAGTACATGATATTGAAATGTCTTATAACTAGTAATATTATACTTGATCATTTGACTAAAATGATGTCTTCCAGGTGTCAAAACTATAAAGCCACTACCTCCCTATGTATAATTAATAAATGTTTTGAAGGATTTTTATGAGAAAACACTGTTTATATTTATTTATCTAAATATGTATTTTTAAGAAAAACCAGCTCATTCAGATAACTCAGATTTCAATCTTGTACCAAATTCTGTAATTCCCCCTTTGCTTATTTGTAGTTTCTTTCTCCAACAGTGAGGGTTTGTTACTATCTGTAATGGATCTATTGGTTTAATCCTATGATACATGTAAGTAATTTCTGAATTGCTAACATATACAGCTGTAAGAAACAAGTAGACTAAGTTATTGTCCATTTTCTCTATAGTCTGTAACCAGTAAGAAAACTTACTCCACGTAGTTCGGTGCCTTTCTTACCCACATTTTTCAGTGTGATTCTTATTCATTGCTTTACAGTTATAAGTATTTGTTACAGTTCTGCAATGCATCCTAGATTGCTCCAACAACCTGACTTTTTTTTTAAAATTGAGGATAAGTCCTGTGGACTTTGAAAAATATCTAAAAGTGTGTATCAATCACCATGGTACTATAGAGGACAACTCTATTAACCTCAACATTGCCCTGTATGCTCCTCTGTCATTAACCCCTTACCCAGCCTCAGCCTGACTACCACTGCTTAGTTTTCTATATCTTTTCAAGAATGTCATCTAAACAGAGTCAATCAATATACAGCTTTTCAATTCTGGATTCTTTCATTAAGAAAACATACGCACGACTAATTTATGTGGTTGAATGGATCAATAGTTTTGTCTTTAAAATAATATTTATGGAATTGTAATTGACATGCAATGTACTGCACAACTTGGTAAGTTTTGACATAATTATACAATTGTAAAACCTTCGCCACAATTAAAATAATAAACATATTCACCGTTACTAAAAGTTTCTTTGTAATGCCATCATGCCCTTCTCCACTTCTTCCATTTCTAGGCTATATTGATTTTTTTCCTGTCACTAATGATAAGTTTATGATTTATAAAATTTCATATGAATAGAATTATATAATGGTGCTTCTTTTTATCTGGCTTCTTTCACTCAACCAAAGTATATTAGGATTCACCCATGGGGTAGTCTATTTTACTAGTTCATTCTTTTTTATTACAGAGTAGTATTCCACTGTATGGATATGACACAGTTTTTTTTATCTCTTCACTTATAGTTGGACATCTGGATCATTTCCAGGCTTGGGGTTATTACAAATATGGTGACTATGATCATCTTGCTCTAGTCCTTTGCATGGCTATGTGCTTTCATTTCCTTTGGGCAAAGTTAGATATAGAGTAGCTGTATCAGATGGCAGAGACTTTTTTTTAAGAAAATGTCAAACTCTTGCAAAATGATTAGCCTGCTTTATATTCCTATCAATAATGCATAAGAGTTGTAGTTTCTCCACATTGTTTCCAGGACTTGGTATAGTCAATATTCAATATTTTTAATTTTAGTCATTCTCATTGGTGTGCAGTAATATTTTATTATGTGCTATTTGCATTTCCCTCAAGACTAATGATACTGAGCATCTTTTAATGTGTGTATGTGCCATCTTCTCTAGCAAAATGTCTTCTTGAATCTCATGTTTGTTTGCTAAAAATGCATTACCTTCTCATGGAATTTTGGAATTTTAAAAAATATTTAAACATATTTCAAAATATTTTAAACATTACTTTGATTACATATTAAGGTTTTGTTATCAGATATGTGACTTGCAAATATTTTCTTCTAGCCTATGACTTTTCTTTTCATGTTCTTAACAGATCTTTTAAAAAGCAAAAGTTTTAAATCCTATTGAAATTAAATTTTTTCTTTAATGAATTATGCCTCTGTTATTGCATGGAAGAAATTCTTACTGAATTTTCACAGAAAATTTTCTGTGAAACCACAGAAATTTTCTCTTGTGTGTTTTATAGTTTTAAATTCTGATTTTTATATATTTCTAACTTTTTTTTAGTACATAATGTAAATTGAAGTTTATTTTTTGTTTATGGATATCCAATCATTTAGCATCATTTGTTGAAAGAATTCTTTTTTCATTGAATTGCTTTTGTATCTTTGTCAAAAATCAGTTATCCATTTATGTGTGGTTCTGCTTCTGGATTCTCTAAATTGGCATACTTGTTTGTCTTCACACAAATATTATACTGTATTGATTATTATAATTTTTGCTTTTTAAGTTTTTAATTTACTTTTAATCATTCTAGTATATGTATAATGGTATCTCAATGCAGTTTTAATTTGCACTCACCTAATGATGAGTAATGTTGAATATCTTTTTGTATGCTTATTCGTCATCTGTATGTCTTCTTTGGTGAATCGTCTACTTAGAACTTTAGCCATTTAAAAAATTGGGTTTTCTGTTTTTCATATTCTTGAGTTTTGAGTGTTTCTTATATAATATGAATACAAATCCTTTATGAGATTTAATTTGCAAATGTTTTCTTCTAGTTCTTGGCTTGTCTTATGTTTTATTTGTAAATCTCCCTTTTAAGAGGGACTTGATCTGTCCAAAAGGCTTTAACTTTATTATTGTCCTCAATTTATTGACTGATAGAAAAAAGAATTTTAAGTTTAATAATTTTTACCCCCAAACATATAAAGTCATTTGTGACCATGTTACTCTGTACTTTTTTAGAGTGAATTTATTATAATAACAAGATCAGGGCATTTATATTCCCTTTTTTGTTTGGCCACTGATTATGTGATCTTGAATGTCATTAATATCCTCAGGCTCAATTTCTTCAGTAGCAAATGTTCAATGTTGACTGCAAGCTTTTCAATGTTACTAGCACAGAATGCAATAATTCCCATTTTAATAACTTTCTTCAAAAGCTACAGCTTTGCCTTTTCCATTTTCATAATCATAATAGTACCTTTTAAGACACTGATATGCACATGTATTTTTCTATTTATATGAATCAAATAACTTGAAAACTAGAAAATGCAGATACAAATAAAGTGTAGAAAAAAAGGAGTTACACTATCAAGATAAGACATCAGCACTTTGTTTATTTAAAATATTTCTACTTAAACCAGTAATATCAGTTGATATCACAGACAATTACTTCAGATAGAACACACAAAATACATAGGAAGCTTTGGAGTTATATTGATTCATCATCTAGACTAATCATTTGACTATGTTGGGTTTAGAGTTAAAATATGTCTTGAGGAAAAATTCAACCCATGTCTTTTCCCACATCATTTTATTATGAAAAACTCCCAGTGTACAAAAACATTGTAAGAATTATACAATGACTATCTATACCTACTGCCTAGATTCTATAATTAACATTTTACTGGATTTCATTTCTGTAATTTCATTTCTGCAGTATTCATACTGCTACCCATCTATCAATCTGCCTGATACATTCATGTCAGTGAATCTGATACATTCAAGTCAGTGAACTTAAAAATTTGACTATTTGTCATGAAGAAATCTTTCATTAGCTTAATGAAATAAATGTTTCTAATATATATTAGTACATAAAGAAAACATTCTATTAAATCCTGGAAGATCCCCAAACCTGTGTAGTTCTACAAAAAAACCAAATGAGACAATTCCTGGGTCCTTCTGCTGATATATTGGATCTGGGCAGTGACTAATACGGAATTATCTACACCTTCTCTTCCCCTTGGCTGAGCCAGTACTTGAATGATCAACTGAGGATTTATCTTAGACACAGTTTGGGAGAGTCCATTAGAAATAACAGATTTGAGGAAGGGCCATGCTGGATCTCAACTATCTAAGGAAAAGCTTCCTAGAGAGAGAATAGTATTCTAGAAGTAAAAGTTGAAGAGGGGAAGGTATGCTTGGACAGAGCTGAGATTTGACTACGACTCTAAAATAGGCTTTCACAAACTCAGTTACCTAAAAGAATAACTTGAGAGAACAAAAAGAAAATAAAATGGGTCTTAACAAAGAGATTCTTATTTAGAAGATCTAGATGAGATTCTACATCTTACTTTTTTTTAAGATTTATTTATTTATGCATACAAGCACTGGGGTACAGGCCAGAGGTGTGGGGGTGGTGAGAGAATCCACCAGACAGAGCAGGACGCAGAACAGGCAGATTGACAGAAGCACACTGCTGAGGGGAGCAGCGGGCGAGGCAGGAAAGGTCTGCTATGCCATGTGTGTCCCCTCCTGGCCAGTGGCAGGGATCGAACTCGGGCTGCAGTGGCTGCGGTTTGTTTCATAGTGCGTTGCTCAACCCACTGCACCACCAGGGCAGGCCCTACATCTGAATTTTTACCAAGTAATGCATGTACTCTGGATGCAACTGGTCTGTAGCCAGTATTTAGGAATTTCTCCAGAAATAAAGTGGGGATGGAGGAAGTAACAAAAGAGCCAGCTGAGCCATGACATATTTCAGCAGATTTGAGCAATATTAGTTTGTGAAAGATTCTCAGGTTGATTCTCAGCCATTTCTACCACTGGAATTTACATGTCTCATCAAACCATTAAAACAGCTTACTAGACTGGCATAAAGGGTCAGATAAGTGTGGCCCAGTACCAACTTCAAGTGCAGCAGAGATGAGAAATGGGTCTGAGTTCCAGATGTGTTCTGATGTCAGGCTTATCCTAAACTTGACCACTTGTCTGGGAACCAGCAAGGAAGGGGTCTTTGAGCAAAAATGGAAAAATTTAGCTAATACTGAAACCTAATTGGCATTTCTTTGTTGTTCAAAAGAAAGGGGGATACAAAAGGAGGACTTTGGTGACTACAGGAGATTCCATGCACTGAGAAGTCCAGAGGAAAACAACCCATGGTAGTGTGTGTTGGCTACAGTACATGGTGGAAGAAACAGTTTTCAGGGGAAGCTGGAGGTCGTCATCAGTGCCTCAGAGGAAGAAAATGGCAAACACCAGCAGGTTGCAAGACCAGACTTAACATCATTCTCCTGGAATATCCTAAAATCATGGATGGTTAGAGGAGATTTTCAGGTGATGGATAGCTTCAGTAAGTAGCAAAGTTTGGACAAGAGTCAGCAAAATATGATTTCTAGAGGTGTTGAATTTATCTATCATTTAAAAAAATATTTATGCATACAAGAACTGGACTTGAAGAAGTTAATGAGGCAGCATATTAAGGGAGGGGAAGAACAGATGCTCCATAAACTCATGTTTGTCCTAGTAGATATTGCTTGGTTTAACTTCCACTAATTAAAAATTACTTTGTTATTTTTAACATAATAGAAAATTGTTATTCAGACCGTAGGAATGGTGGTTTTTCCTGATGCTTGCCATGTTTTCTGCTTGTGACTCTTTCCTTGGATGTCGCTATTCTGGTCCCTTTTCCTCTTATGCCTTAAAAAAAAAAGAGTATTTCCCTCCCTCACACAAAAGAAGGGTTGAATCAGTGTGGGTGTGAGTATGGGCTCTTCCACTCAGCCATTTCCCACTCTGCTGCTTGAAAACCACTACTGAGGTGGTGCAGCTTGTCCGTCTGGGTCCAGGGAGAGCTGATACAGAGCATAACATTATTCTTTCCAACAAAGGACTTAGCCTCTCATCCAGACAAGAAACATAATGGTTTTTGAAAAGTGTCTGACATGCTTTTCTGTTCCTCAGGGGCACTGAGCGTTGATTTGGGAATATTAAAAAGCAAACTAACTCTTAGAATACAGGCACCAAGATGCTTGGATTTGGAATTTGGCACAATGGGACCTTGGCTGAAAGCAGTTTCTGATGTGTGACTGAGGGCACACAGGTGGTTGGGGAGAGAGTTGTTTCTGTGTTATATTTTCCACCAACAGGTGATCTCTCTGGAGATGCCATGCAGCCCTTGAAAGGGGGGGGGGGTGAGGTAAACACCATCTAGAAACATATTTGTGGCTCGGATGAAAGCTTAATGTGGAGAGAGTTCTTGCAATATCCGAATGTAAATAATTTACTTTACTCATTCATTCAGCAGGGAGAGGATAGCAAAGATTAATGGGCAGTTTAAAAGAGAGTCCAGTTAAAACCTTGGCCGCCCTAATGTCATGGAAGCAAGAACCGGTTTAGTCTAAACAAAAGGGGCAGCTCACCCATTTGGGCAGGGCGGGGAGACCACACAGTGGCTGGGAATCGCCCATCCGCGGGGTCCTGCTCTTTATAGACCATTTGTTTCCATTTGTAGTGAAAAAGGAGATGCTCTTGTAGAGGTTAAGTCACCCAGTTATTTGTTATAAACTTTCAGAAAGGAATGGGTTTGAAACAAGCCTTAAGTGTTTCAGTGACAAATATTTAACGTCGCCCCTGAGATTTATGGCACTTCTGTTCACCCTTTGAAAGCTTTTAGTTCAGTGGCAAAGGTTACTGGGGGCTTGTCCAGCAGAACGGAGGTTCTTTCTGTTGTTTTATCATCTAAGCGCAGGCTGGAGTGTATTCTGAAGTTCCAGCAATGATTAATCACCCTTTCCGCTTATATCATCATTTGTCCTACACAGAGGTTGTCCTCGCAGACTCATCTGCCGCACTGGCGAGCTCCCGGCGTCTGGTCTGGGGGCGCTTCCCACCTCCTCAGCTGTGATGTGGGCAGGGGGCTACTGAGTGGAACCCAGGCCCTTCCTGCAGCCAGAAGACCCAAGGCCGTGAGATGCCGGTGTCCGTACCTGAGTGAGAGGAACCGGAGTGGTAAAGTCTTATCACTTTATGACCCAGGCCTCATTTCCTTCTAATATCTAAATTTTGTCAAGAGTCCCCACTGGCTTGATGACAGGAATTTAAGTCTCCAGAAAGTGGCGGGGCCATTTCTGCCGGTCACCCCTGTGCTGCTGTTCTGGGCCTTGTGAGCTCACAGCTGTTTGCCGCTGGGAACAGTCGTCACCACGTGGACTGGCAGCAAGGTCAGGAGTGGGCATCAGGGTGAGGTCACAGGCCGTCCCTCCATGACTATGGCTGAAGTTTTTCCAGAAGACCGATTTTGACTTACAGTGATACTGGGTGCCACCAATGAGGACCATCTTTACAAAGCTACCTTTTTGCCAGTTCCCAGCTTGCGCCATGTTATAAAAGCAAGTGTATGGGTGTTTGTTATGTGCCAGCCACTATTTTAAGCATTGTGTGTGTGTTTTTCTATGAATCTTTACAATTCTGAGATGTGTGCTATTATCCTTATTACACACAGGGAGAAACTGAGGCACAGAAAGACCAACATGCAAGGGCACACAGCCAGTACGTGTGGAAAAGAGTGGAACCCAAAGCCCTTTGATTGTGCATGCTCTAGTCTTCCCTTCCCTACCAGGAAGCTCCATGTCATTCTGTGCCTTCCAGGTCAGGCCAACTGCAAAAGTCCTCTCTCCTTTATTTTATTCTTTCGAAGTTATATAGGGAATTAACATATAGTTTATTTTTATCTTGTTCATGTTTAATTTGGGATACATTTATTTTTCTCCTTCTCCCTTTATACTGCATTTTGAGGATTGTATTTATTTCAGTTAATTTTTCTATGATCTGCCAGTTTGAGCATAGGAGAAAGGGAGATAACAGCTAGGGAGAAGTTCAACGCCATCTACGATACTTGGGCCTTTTATTTCTTAAATCTTATTAAATATTCTGTGCTAGGGCACTCCCTACTCTGTGGGTTGTGTCTTTTGATTCCATCTCAGGGAGTGTTCTATAAGATGGTGGGCTCTAATAACCCTTTTTGTCTCCATTGAATGGTGAAACTTATAAGTACAATATATAATATGGCAGATATTGTAATGAGCTCATTTAAAAAAATTGCCTCCATTAAACCATCATGGCAATTCTTTCAAAGTGAGTTTCTGTGGGGGCCTCCCTGGTGGTGCAAGGGGTTAAGTTCCAGCACTATGAAGCTATCTGCAGCCACTAAAGCACAAGTTCACTCCCTGGCCAGGGAGGTGACCCACATGGTCAGCAGACCTCTCCTGTCTTTCCTGCTGCTCCCCTCAGCAGTGTGTTTCAGTCCATCTGCCTGATGTGTTCCCTGCTCTGTCTCTGCTGAATTCCCTCACCTTTGGCCTGTACCCAGTTCTTGTATGCATAAAGAAATCTTTAAAAAAAACCAACAAAATAATTTACTTTGCCCTTTTTTGTTCTGCAGTTTTACCCAAAAAATTGTTTGCATAATACTTTTGTTATTGACATATATATTTTATTATTGAGGTGTCGTTGACATATAGCACTACATTGGCTTCAGGCTTACAAAAAATGGCTCATTATTTATATATGTTGTGAAATGATCACACAATAAGTCTAGTTGACCTCCAACACCACACATAATTACAAAAATCTTTTCTTTTCTTTTTTTTTTTAAAGATTTATTTATTTATGCGTACAAGCACTGGGGTACAGGCCAGAGGTGTGTGTGGGGTGAGAGGATTCACCACAGACAGAGCGGGGAGCAGAACAGGCAGATCAACGGAAGTACACTGCTGAGGGGAGCAGCGGGCACAGCAGGAGAGGTCTGCTGCGCCATGTGGGTCCCCTCCCTGGCCGGTAGCAGGGATCGAACTCGTGCTGCAGTGGCTGCGGTTTGCTTCATGGTGTGTCGCTTAACCCACTGCGCCACCGGGGAGGCCCAATAACTTTTCTTATAATGAGAACTTTTAAGACCTGCTCTTAGTGGAATTTTCAAATGAATAATAATTACCATGAAGCATTTTACGTCTCAGATTTATTTACATTGCCAATTTTCAGATGAGAAAAATTAGGTTAATCTAACTATTCTTCTCCATTGATCTATTTCTTGTATCCTGTCACACTATTTAATGTTCTCATGCAAATAAACATATTACTGCATTATATTTTATAGAAAATAATTATAATATAAAATATAATGTAACATTAATGCTTTATTATACTATATATCATTTATATAATATACACTAATATGTTATAAAATATTCAAATTAATACATGGTATGGAAAATTTCATTCCCTTGTTAGACATTTTAGTCTTTGTTTTTATTTTTATTTTTAATAAATGCTAAAATCCTTGATTTGTTGGAGCCTCTTTGCCATTTTTATTGGAATTATATTAACTTGGAAGATAATTTGAGAATAAAATATATATTACACACTAATTTAAAATTCCTAATATTTTATAGTGTTACTCTGATGAATATTAATATGTTCACCTCTGAATGTTTTAATACTAATATATACAAACACTGATATATTTATTAATTCTAATAATTCTAGCAACTATTCTAATAATTCATTTTAATAATTATTCTAATAATTATTCATTTTCCTGTCTTGAGTGTTACAGGGGATAATCCTATTTTTTTCTAATAATCTTGTCTCTTTTCAATATGTGCAATTCTTACTCCATTTCTATGATTGCTTGATTTATTCTTCCAGAACAATGTTAAGTTGGGTCACAGTCCATTTGTCGTCTTAAACTTAGTGGCTTAAAGCAACCATCCCAGTCTTGTTCATACTCCAAGATACTCCACAGTTGACTCTAAACTGGGCTGGCTGGCTTGGATCCAGGCTGTAGGTTAGATCCTAGTGCTGAATTTTATTTACCCTTGATTTATTTTGTGTTTATATTCAGAAGTGTGCCTCTCCACATTTCAGTGTATATACTAATATTTAAGCCAACATGAATCTTCTGTTATATGTAACCCAAAGCATCTGCGTGACTTATGCTAGGAAATTTAGCATAAACTCATGTAGACACCGCTCAGATGTCTACATGATGTCTAGCATCTTGCTACTGGCACGTCCATGGTGTTTCTCATATTTTCTTTAATGTTAAAAAATCTCTATGATGTTTTTTCCTTCATATTTTCCAACCTGGTGTTAATCACAATTTAAGATGCATTCAAACCACCTGGAAATCTTTGTACAATGCAGCAGGCCCCAGGGTGTGGATATGTAACAAGTTCTCAAAGGGTATCGGTCTATAGACTCCAATTTAAGAGGCAAGGCAATAGATCACACTAATACAATGTTTACTCTGCTTTGAAAAAATAATTTCACACTGATTACAGCAGGGTGCATAAGGAATAAGAGTGGAAAAATACTGGGCTGGGTTGAGGTTCTGCTGCAGTTTCTGCTGCTTATCAGTTGTATGTTCTGGGCGGCTGGAAAAATCAAATGTCAGAGTGAATGTAAATATGCTGTGTATAACGTATCTAAAATGAAAGGTGTTATTCTCTGTGACTATTAAGAATGATTTTCAGTATTTCCCAAGTAACTTATTGCCTTCAAAACAACAGCATAAGTAAACAGATCATTAGAACTAAAAGAGGTGATTGACATAAGATGCATATCACTGTGCCTGGAAAACACATAGTTGTAATTGTTAGCTATTGTCATCTTTATTCATTTAGATAATGTTGGGTAAGGGTATAGTCATGTTTTCCAAATGGGTTTTAAGCAGAAACTGTCATTCTACCTTACATCCCATTTGGTGTTGTTTGTGTGTGTTCTCTTGAAAAATGATGTGTGTGTTGAAATTGGCATACAGAATGAAAACTATTTAATCAACTTGAGAATGTTAGTATTTGTATCAGCATACTTTAAGTTCCAAGGAACAAAGCCACCAAATTCAAATTTGCTTTAAGCAATAGAGAAAGCTTCACATATCACTTAATAAGGAGATCTGATATAGGACAGTGTGAAGTGTGGTTAATTCCAATGCTGGGCAGGTTCTCCATTTTCATTGTCTTGCTGTTATAGTGCTCCTTATGATCTCATAATGGCTTTAAGGTTCCCAGTGTCACACCAGACAGGACAATGTGTAAGGGAGGAAATGACTTCTTTGCTGCATTTCTCTACTTCAGATGGAGGAAACCATTCCTAGAAGACCCAAAATGCTTGCCCTTCTCTCATTGGCCAGGACTGGATCACATGCCCCTTTTAAGATAACCCCACTTATCTGAACAGTCCATGCAGAAATTATTCCTATCTCAAGATAGGAGAAGTAGAGAAGGCTGGAGACCAGAATACAATAAGAACAAACAGACAAGAAGGAAGGATGGGCTCTTGGGCACTCAGCAGTATACCTATGGTTCTCAATGTGAAAGGAACTGATGAAACCTTCATAACGACAGACACTTGGAATTTTCCACCTAGACCAGAAACCAGGCTCACCTGTTTAAAAATTGAGTGAGGTGCAAGGGTTAAAGCACAGCACTATGAAGCTCTTGACAGCCTCTACAGCACAAGTTCAATTCCTGTAGCAGACCTTCCTTGTCTCTCCTGCTGCTCCCCTCAGCAGTGTATTTCAGTAGATCTGCTTATTGTGCTCCCTACTCTGTCTCTGGTAAATCCTCTCACCACCACCCCCGCACCTCTGCCCTATACCCCAGTTCTTGTATACATAAATAAATAAATCTTTAAAAACAATTGAGTGAGAGGAAGTGTAGTGCCTGGAAGGGCCACTGAGCAGGTTTTCCATGATTTGGGCAGACGGGGTAAAGGAAGGAGCCCTTGGTGGCTTTTATGCTTTTATTTACAGAGGTGACATCATTCTCTCAGAGGTGACCAGGTACACGGGGCAGGCAGGGGGTTCGGGAGGCTAGAAGGCTGGCAGGCCTCCCAGGCCCTGGAGCATCTCACCCTCTCAGCTGCTTTGCTGCTGCTTCTCTCTGCATCTACTACTGGCATCCCGTTCCACTGCTGCTGATGCTGCTGCTGCTCTCTACTGCTCTCTGCTGCTCTTGGCATCCTCATGATGCTGCCCTTATAAAGCAATGTCCAAACCCAGGTGCATCCACCTGCGCATGCTCACCTAGGCATGTGTGCAGCACCGCAGGTGTCCATTATTACACCAATGGCTGGAAGGCAGAAAAGCCTGAGACTTTTCTCTCTGACCCTACAGGAAGCTCAGTTAGTTTGAGGATATTTGACTTTTCCTCCCTGTAGTGCCAGGAAGGGCACAGAGCAAGTTCTAGGTGGTTCTAGCAGACAGGGGTAAAGGAAGGAGTCCTGGAGCCCTTGATGGCTTTTATGCTTTTATATTAGATGTGGCATCAGGTACATGGCAGGCATGGGTACTGGGGGGCCAAGAGGCTGGCAGGCCTCCTAGCCTCTGGTGCATCTCACCCTCTTGGCTGCTTTGCTGCTTCTTCTCTCTGCTTCTACTGCTGGCATCCATCATTACACCAATGGCGGGAGGGCGGAAAAGCCTGAAACTTTTCTCAGACCCTACACTCCCCCTTATTGATACTTAACACTGAGGCCAGCAGTAGAAAGAGACTTTTATACCAGGAATACCAAGCCTTTGTAAATAGATGCCACTTTTAGCTTCTGAAGATCAAGATAACCTCAAGGCAAAGCCTCAGCTGTGTTTCCTTTCTGTGTTTCCTCATCTGACCGCTGTGATCAAGCTCGTATTTTGTACTGCTTGCCTGAAGCTTTATCACCTCATAAGTATTATGCGAACACGTCACCAGAAAGTTGTTGAAATGAAACACTTTAAAAGACTGGCTTATTTCTCACCAGCAAACTCCTCCATCCTGCCCCTTATACCAAATGGTACTGTCCCAAGCTCTTTGGAATGAATAAGAAAACATCAGGAATTTGCAAGACAGATTTAGGAGCCATGGAGAATATGACCCATTCACTCTGAACGCAGAGAAAATCAATCGCCTGTTCATAGATACTAACTTTTAGAAATGTAGACGTCTAGAGAGATTTAAGTTCCAACTCTCATCTTGCTTCCAGAACACTTTACCTTTGTTCAGTGCCATTCAAGAATTCATACAACATTTATCTCTTGCTCTAACAGTGTTCCTGAAAGCTTTAGCAATAGTCGATCATTTATTCCAACTGAAGGAGAACTAACAATGGTACTGATGGAAGTTTAGACTAGAAAATTTGGGATAGAGATGTGACAGGACCAGAAGCTGGAGATGGGGGTAACAATGATTAACATCATCATTAAACCAGCTATAAAAATGAAAAATCCTCCGGTGTGACTCTGAGATAGGGTTATAGGAATTGTCAGTCATTACAAAGGATTGTTATAGAAAACGTCCTGTAGGCATGGACCAGAGGTAAGGATATAGAGATGGCGGGCCATTACAGAGAATTACTGGCCCTTGCAAATTAACCCAATCACACCCTAGAAGTGATTAATTTAACAATAGATAATAATTTCACAAAGAAATGAGCCCTTCCCTGACAAAGGATCAGTAGGAGATCAGAATAACTCCTGCCCCAAGCAAAAGGCAGTGTTCCTCCCAAGACTACCCACCTGTGTTTATGCAGGTGACTCTGCTAACAAGCCTGTTCCTTTCAAATGCAGCTCTTTCTGCCCTTTTTGAATAATAACTTCACCTGCCTGTGTCTGAAAACATCCTTTGCCTCCTTGACAAACTCATCGAGTGCCACTTTTAGGGGAAACTAAACTGCTGAAACTTATGTCAGAGGTAACCATGGACCCCACTCATCTGAACCATACAACTCATCAGAACTCCATCAATAAGAATCTCACTACTCTGCAACCTAAACTATGAAAATGGACATTATTTAATGGATAGATATAAAAGCCCAGTCTCCCAATTAAGGTAAAATTTCCCATAATCATGTCTGTTATTAAAAAAACTGTTGCAAGGGAACTTTACCACCTTAGGAAACCTCTTTTAAAAATTTTGTTTTCATACTTTTGAATTCTTTGTGTTGCTTGTTTTTGCGTCATGTCCTCTTCACAAAGGCCTTGACCCCATGCAGATGAAGAAAGGAAGGCGTGTCTCTGTGCTTTGCTAGGTCACCTTGGCTGGCAGAGCTTTATGGAAATGAGGAGACCGCTACCAATGTGTGTAGCCTGCATGGTCTGTTCAGTAAGACGATCATTGACAATCTGGAGAGTGCTGAGAAGGTCAAAGCTCCTTTGGGGTTCATGTGCCTGCCTGGCTATCTGGGGAGCTGGCACAGGGAAGTTAGAGCTGTCCCTTGGTCAGCTGTGTTTCAAGCCGCTCAACAGTGCCGTTGTCAGCTCCATTAAGAAGAAATTTCTCACTCCATCCTCCTGATGACAGTAAGAGTCAGGTGAAATGGTTTTATAAAGGAGGGGGGGCAGTTAATCGTTCAAAGAGACCCTTGTCAGACCCTGCACTCAAACTTTAATGTGCATCCAAACTCCTTCAGAAGCCTAGAGAAGCTCTTGTCTAAGTACTTTAACTCAGTAGGTTTGCATGGCACGTTGAGTCTGTATTTTAAATTTAAAGTGCCAACAAGTGAATCTGAGCCTGGTGATTAGAAAGGCTGATCCTGAGAAAACAAGCCTAAGTCATAGGTTTGAGAACCAACATCGGGAATAAGCCCCCTACAGATTCTGGACATTTGTTCAGGGTTTTTGCAAACTCGGGGTTTTTGATCCTCACTAGTCTTGTATGAATATGCCTGGATTAGCTCACAAAGATAATGTAAAGCAAAAGAGCAAGCAAGAGAGGTGAGTGCAATGTGATACCATGTGTATGACTTGCAACATTAAGATGTTATATGGTTTATGAGGAAATGCACATGCTTAAACAACAGAAAATGATTGTTTTACAATTCTGGAAGCTGGAAGTTCAAGATCTCAGTGTTGGAAGTTTTGGTTTCTCCTGAGGACTCTGTCCTTGGCTTTTAAGTGATTGCCTTCTTGCTGTGTCCCTACATGGTCTCTCTTCTGGGCAAACCGTCCCTGGTGTCCTTTGTGTGTCCAAACCTTCTCTTCTTATAAGGATGGTGGTCAGCGCAGGTTAGGGTCTCATCTCATCTCAATCACCTCTATAGACACTACCTCCAAATATAATCACATTCTGAGGTTGTAGACATTAGGGTTTCAACATGTATATTTGGGGAGCACACAGTTCAGTCTATAATAACAGAGTTACTCTGAGGGTCACAAGACAGAATGTGTTCTTGCCTCTCTTCTAGTTTCTGGAAACCTCAGGTGTTTCTAGGTTTGTAGATGGTATTCTCCCTGTTTCTTCATACTGTCCTTCCTCTTTCAGGACTCTGTTTGTCTGTGTCCAAGTTCCTCCTTTCATAAGGATGTCAGTCATATTGAATTAGGACACACTTCAATTATATCATTTAATTTTATCATCTTCATCAAGGTCCTATCTCCAAATAACATAACATTCTATGGCACTAAGGGTTAAATTTCCAATATATCTTTTTTAGTTGGGTAGATAGAAGGGGGCTTTAGAAGTAGGATAGGAGATTTTGTGAACAATAATGAAGTAAGAGGTCTTTTAAAGAACTATTTCAAAATGCAGCACAGGTGGAAAATAAAAGGGCTCTGAACAGGGTGATGATGGTAAAATGTTCAGCAGTAAATAGATTTGATATATTTTTTAGGGCATAGAATGTGAAATATGATAATTTATTAGAAATAGTGAGGGCCAAACTACTCTTAGCCTTGGACAAATGGAACCCTAATCTGGCCTTAGACTTTAGACTACAAGTTGGCCAACACCAGCCCATTGACCAGATCCAAAACATGTCTTTTTTAAAAATAAAGTTTTATGGAAACACAGCTACATGCACTCACTTTTATGTTGTCTGTGGCTACTCTGGTGCTATAAAAGCAAGTTGAGTCATTGTGGCAGAGACCATCTGGCCTTCAAAATCTCAAATAATTTACTTAAAAGAGAAAATATGTTTGACTCCTGCTTTACAAGACCCCACCTATCACAGAGTAAAAAATTAAATTTATTAATAAATAAGTGAACCTTCCTGAGTCAATCACTAGACTATAACTCTAAACATCTACTTTCAGGACTAAGACTGTTCAGGAAGCAGGCAGATGCTTCTTTCCCTCTCTTCATTCCAAATCCTATTCATGAAAATGTCCAAATGTTGTGGAGGCTTTTGGATTTGCTTTTGCTTATAATGCTCTTCAGTGCAGACTACCTGATCAAAGAGAATGCCTGAGTAAAAGAAAAGACACATTAACTTGTCAAAATCTTTGTCTAGTCTGTAGTACAAATGACATGGATATTTTTCAGAACAAATTGTAATTTCTCAACAGTACTCAGCACCCATCTTGTTTGGCTTTGTTCAAGAATATTCATAAGCTAGTGTGGTTTTTGTGAGAGTTACACATGGTGACTGGGGAATATTTTGTTATATTAAATAAATTATATTATTCTGGTGTAGACCCAACTAATGAAGTATGATACAAATTCTTTACATAAATAGAAAATTTTATGTGTATATCCATATATATATGAGCTCCATTTATACTCTAATGATGAGCTATTATGGCTTTGTTAAATTAGCATTTGCTAAGTGACACACTAGGTGTCAGATGATGACTTCTGATTCAACAAAAGATCAAGAAAAAGTAAAACAGAAAGTTTATTACACAAAGGTCCTGGAGGAAGTACACATGGGAATGTCAGGGCAGGTACAGACATGTGACTATTGGATCCTTGGTAGAGTCCTTTGCATTTCCAGGTGAAAGCTGCATTATTCAATTCAAACCAAAAAGGGTGGTAACTTACTTTGAGTAAGTTCCATGAGAATCTTATCTAAGAAATACATAAAAGAGGAAGGCCCTAGGATATGGGGAGGCTATTGATCACAAGGACTATTGGGGAGTCATATGTGGAATATACATTTGCTTGTGACTCTGTGGGATGTTCTCTAGGACATGTACTTGCTTAAGGAGACTAACTGAAGTTCTTGAAGGCCACCTGGCTTAAAAAAATGTAAACCCATATAGCCACACTGCAGAGCAGTCTAGCTAAGGTCCTGATGTGGGCTCTACAAGTCTTAAGGTACACCAGGGCAAGGGAAGGGTCAGGGTTATCTTTTGGGTTTATGATATGATCCCTTAGGTGGTAGCAGTGACACGAGATTGGAAAATGTTGTCTTCAAAGAGCCCTTAAGAATGTAAGTAGAAGACATGGAATAGAAATTGAGATGGGTGATATTTCTAGGGGACGTTGGGTGAGTTGAAAACAGACAATTGGCTGTCATTGGTCATTGAGTTCATGGATGTATTTGAGTGCTCATGGGAAAAAATTACGAAGAAAAGGAGACCTGAAACTCAGTCTTGTGGTATAGTACTTTTGGTGGCTGGGTAGGGGAGGAGACATTTGTTATAAATGATGCAAAGAGGAGGAGGTAGAGGGAGAGCTAGAGGTCAAAGGAGGGAGGAAGAGAGACTTAGGGAATGAGGAAACACAAGAAATGATCAAAGAATGTCTTTAAAAGGAGATTTTGATAATTTCATCATAAAAGCCGAAGAATTAATTTATCTCCCTGGATGTCATTAGCAACTACAGAGTCATTTCAATGAAGTTGGAGACTAAGGATGGAGAAACCTCATGGGATGGTATGAGGAATTTATGAGACATGAGAAGAGGAAACTGAGGAAAATGAATAATGATGTAAAGTTCAAAACTATTGAAGGGGAAGAGGAAATGGAACAATAGCTGCAGGAAAAATGGGACCATGAGAGGTTTTTATTTTGTATTCTTATTCTAGAAGATAAGAGGGACTTGAACATGTGTAAATGTTAATGTTAAAGTTCCACTGGAGAGAGAGATTGATGTCAAAAGAGAGAAAAGAAATTATAGATATAGTCTAAACTTAGACAGTGTCTCTAACCTCACCACATGGAATCATTCCTTGTTTAGTTTCTGACACTTTAAATTGGCTTAAGGAACAATACTCCTACTGTTTTGCTGGCAACTTGTCATTTCTGACAAAGCTGTGGTCGGAGTCTTCACCTTCTCTTACCCTCCTCTCTGCATAGCATTTGGTCTTCTGACTCAGTTGTATACAGAAGAGGCCTTTGTTATTTATCCTTCAGAAAATGAATTACATTTAAAATAGATCTCATTTTAGATCCAGAGGCTGCAATGCTATCAGCTGCTAGATAGAAATAGCTTGTTGCTCTCTTGGTTCACTGGAGTCTTAACAGCAGGATTTCATGTTTCACAAATGATTATATCCTGCATGGATATCTGACATGCTCTCCATCACTGTTTTACTCGATTAAAAATGTTGTATTCCACAAAGAAACAGCTTTAGGACATAGAGGTCTCTGAGTGGCAGAGTTTTCAAGAAAGCTGTCATTGCAAAATGAAATTTAGAATCTTAGAGATGGCACCAAGCTGGGAAATTTGCATACTATCAGGAAGCAGGCCTAGCTGTCTGGAATAATTGAAAACTGCAGTAATAACATGAGTTGTCCTAGGGAATAATGTTAGGAAATGTAATAACATTCTCTAAATCGGAGAGCTTTTATTTGCCATCTATGTACTATACAAAGATGCTGTCAAATTAACACCATTATGTATTTCTTGATAGGTTTTAGTCCTCAAATGCGGATCACCACCATCACTGAGGCCATTTAGAGCAATTATTATACTAAGTAGTTTATACACATTTCCTACTTTTATGTTCAGAGAAATCTTGATAGGTCATATTGTCTTTATTCAGTGGAAGAGGAAACTGAAGCTCAGAAAGGTAAGTCATTTCCCTAAAGTGACAGAGTTTGACTCAGACAAGATGACTACACTTAACATTTTCATTTCTTTATGTAGAGATGAAGAGATGTTAGCATCTGCTGTCAAATGTCGTTTGACAAGCTTCAAATTTGATTGGAAGTCTATGATACATATATACTTAATTTTTTCATGTGACACAGTTTATTAAGCATAACAAAATATTATACTTGGGAGTTTAGGATGAATATTGGAATCTGGAAGAAGCTCAACAGGCATTTTTTGGAGGTAATATTTTACATACAAGTCAATACAACTGAGAATCAGATGTTTGAGCCATCTAATATAGGCTATTCCTTAAGTCATTTAGTAAGAGAGAAAAGGGAATGTGCTGATGATACAATACTCAGAAATGTCAATAAAAGGTTGAAAAGGAAAAAGAACTAGGAGTAATAGTTATATCTTGAAAAGGTGAAAGTAATGCAAAGACAAGAAGATGAAAATGAGTCTAGAGAGTTAGCTATAATGAAATGTAGCTGAAAGGTAAAATAAAAAATGAAGTTCATGTTGAACAGGTACATGAAAAAAATATTCATCATCACTAATCAGCAGGAAATACAAATCAAGACCATATGAGATACCACCTCATACTGTGAGAATTGATCATATCAGAAATATCAGAAACAAGTGTTAGCGATGATGTAAAGAAATAGAACACTTGTTCACTCTTGGTAATAATGTAGACTGGTCCAGTCCAGATTGAAAACAGTATGGAGATTTCTCAAAAGATTAAAAGGAGATCTGCCATATAACCCACAAATTCCACCCTTAGGTATCTAACTAAAGAATGTAAAAAATGAAAACAAGAACACATTAATTCAAAGGGATATATACACATCTATATTTATTGCAGCAGTATTTACAATAGAGAAATTATGGAAACAACCTAAGTGCCTAAGGTCAGATGAGAGGATTAAGAAGATGTGGTATATATTAGTGGTAGAGTAATACTCACTTATAAAAGAGATGAAATCTTGTCATCAGTGACAATGGATGGAACTGGAAGGAATTATACTAAACCAAATAAGACAAAAGGAGAAAGACAAATGTTGGATGATTTTACTCATATGTGGACTACAAACAAACAAAACAAAGGTACCAAACTAAAACAAGTCAAAATAAACCCTAGAAATCTGACTTCAGAGGAGGTTACCAGTGGGGGATGCTGGGAGGTGGGGAGAAAAAAAGGTCGGTGCCCAATTGACTGTGGTGGAGGATTGTTGGTACTCTGTGGTGGGCATAGTGTGGTAACATGCATTTGAAAAGGTGGAACCCTATACCTCTAAACTATATATATAGTGGTGTAAATCAACATTACCACAATATAATAAATAATTTAAACAAAACAAAACTTTTAAAAGATGAGGTCTAAGGAGAAAGAGCCTGGGGGTTTTGGTGTATATGAAAGAGAAGTGTTATTTTTTGTTTTAATCATGGGAAAAGTATTGTTCATGGCTGAAAACATTCAAAATTACTATAATCAGAACAAAGACCAATCATCTATAATCCCACCACTCAAAGATAAACACTTATTATTTAGATATTTCCCAAAATATGTTTGTTTTTATATGTAAAAATAGGACATTATTTTATAGTAATATAAATCTTTTATTTTTCATAAAGCAATATACCATGAATATCTTTCCATGTCAATTAATGTGCACAAATAACTTTAAATGGCTGTATGTTATTCTGGCTATAACAGGGTTACCATAATTTGTTTCCTTATTATTAAGGGGTATAGGCCAGAGCTACGATGGGTGAGAGGATTCAACAGAGTCAGAGTGGGGAGCAGAACAGGTGAATCTACTGAAATACACTACTGAAGCGTGAAGCAGGAGGGACAGGAGAGGTCTGCTGCCCCATGTGGGTCACCTCTCTGGCTGGGGATCAAACTTAGGCTGAAGTGTCTGTCAGTTGCTGGATAGTGCTGACTTTAACCCCTGCCCAACAGGGAGACACTCTAATTTTGACATTTTAAACACTTTTACTTATATGTGTTTATACATGTGTTTGATTATTTCCTTAGTTTAATTTCTAAGCATAGAATTTTTAGTAGCAAAATATATAATTGGTTACTCCTCCATATCCTCAACAATACTGGCTATACTCCTTCTTGTATCTTTATCAATTTGTCAGGCAAAAACTGTTAGATTTATGGTACTTTTACTTGCTTTTCTTTGGTTCCTAGTTGTGTTAAATGTTTTTAATATATATAAATGACACTTGTATTTCTATTTTTGTTCTAGTCTTAATTTCTTCTTCAGTGTTTCTATTCTTTATATTTTGGTCTTTTAGGAATATTGTCCACTCTTTGTCCAGGATGCTTTTTTCTTCACATGCTTGAAGTAAGAAGATGTTTGGTTGTTTCCTCATTTCAGTTTATCTTTCTTATTTTCCATGGTTGAAATTACATTTTCCCTAATTTTCTATTTTTCTGGATATTTAAGAGGGAACTTGGGATGAGAGATGTCTCTGGATAGGTTCCTGAAAGGTACTGAGATAGAAGATGATGTGAAGGGTGCTTCAATTGTTTAACCCTTACAAAGAGAGAGGAAGGAATCAGGATTATGCAGAGAATAAAGGCAAAATAGTGATACTGGTCCAGCAAAGTCCTTCTAAACCTTCATGGAGCTTTGGAGGAAATATTATCTATCAGAGCTGTCCCTTTTAGGACAGAACATTCTATCCCTTATGCTCTCCTCTCTCAGTCATTGGATGAGTAGAATTTCCAAATTTAGTAATACAAGATACCCAGTTACATCTGAATCGTAGATAAGCAAAGAATACTAAAACATCACTATATACTCAATATTATGTGAAACTTACATACATTACATGGATATATATGTACATAGGTTATATGAAGGTCAAATTAAACTAGGCATTGTATATTATAATTGGTACTCTTAGATGTGAATGACTGAGAGAGGTGTCACATTAGCCAAGGTGACATAGCTGAATCTTAGAGCTAATGATTGAGGTCGTCTGCTAATCACATGTCCACATCTAAATGGTCTGCCCTTCTTGACGAGGGACCTGGGTGGTGCAATGTCATGTCCAAGGGAATTAAACACAGGACTCCAATCCTGAGTTTGAGAAATCTTAAGGGAACAGCTTCAATTAATTAACAGTGAGAAAAACCAAGATTGGAAAAAGTCAAAGGAATCATATGTGATGGGGCAGAAGCAGCAGTGAGTACACACTGATTTTTAAAAATAATTTGGGAAAAAGTATTTTATTCTACTAAATATGTTCTATTTGGAAGAAATAAACACTAATGCTAGCACATAGTGAAGTTGGGAGATTTCTGATATTTTTAGTGGAAGAAGGATGCATTGAAGATTTGGGTGTAAAAGGGCAATTCTTGAAGCAAATTCCAAAAGGTCAGCTTTGTAAATGAGGAACAATCCTTCCTCTAAAGAAGCATGGAAGGAAAATAAAACTCATGGCAGGAAAGAAGTGGTGGGAACTTATTTTGTGTGACCTCTATGGTTTTGGAAAGGAAAAATTAGGATGAATGGTGAGAATGAGGTTTGGGGCTTGGGATAGTGAGCATGATTTAGAATAAAGGATTGTTGAGAGCAAGATTAACCAATATCTTACTCTTCTTCCAATGGCACTGAACACAGAAAACATAAAATATGATTCCTGCCTTGAAGGAGTTTATAATCTATTTGGACTGAAAATTTATACATGAAAACACCCAACAGGAAACAAGTTAAAGAACTTCTGTGACCTAGAGGAGTTGAGAGGAATTTCACCTAGGATGTGAGACTTCAGTTGGCTTTTGAGTAGGAGTCAGATAATGTGGGAAAGTGGCACAGCTGACCCCGGCAGGGACATGGGCTTTGACCATCAGTGCTTTGGCTGGAGTCTTTGGGTTTCACCACATGAGGTGAAATCCATATCTTCCATGCAGTCCCAACTCATCTGGTATCCTTGGTTGAATTTTTACTGCTGTGTAACGACTCTTGAATGTGAGTTAACAGGCCTGGGCTCCTAATTCCCATAAGAATGGATGAGATTTCAATTGTTCCAGAAAAGGAGACAACAGGAGGCTCACACTGTATGTGGGCTATTGGCTAAGAGGCTCATTTCCTGCAAGAATGAAACGACGCGAAAAGAAGTCTTCAAGAGGTCCCTGGGCTGCCTGGAGCATCCCGTGTGAGGGGACTAGTTTGGGCATTCATGAATACTGAATGAGAGCAAAGAGGTAATTTAACTTAATGAACTGAGAAAGCTTTGCAAAGACTTTTTGAGCACTTCCCAGCTTACGCGTTACCTTAACTGCCTACTAAAAGTGGAAGAGTTGATGCCTTCGCTCTTCTTTTTTTTTTAACTTTTAACTCACTGCTAATTCTATCTCTGTTTCCATAGAAGAGTCTTAAGTTAGATCTTGCCCTAATACTGCCAGACTAATCTTGTTTAATTGCAACTTTTATTGCATTGTTTTCCTGCTTAAAAACTCTCAACAGCTCCCTAATTTGTACTATAAGCTCCTTGATTTACAAAATAGCCAGAATCTCCCTAGTTTTTGCCTTACATGCCAACCGTATTCTTTTCTAAGCTCTAAAACACACTCATTTCCCTTGACAAGCTGCCCTAAATGAGGTGTGATTTTAACAGTGAGTGTAGGGTGTACTCCTGGGGCACATGCTTCTAGTGATCATTTTGTCAGATTTTCACAAGGGACAATCTGATAACTTGATCAGGTTTTACCTCAGTGATTAACACAGTTATAATTTTGTGATCTTGACTCTCATCCCTACATTCTCAGGGATTTTGATGATTTACTTCCTTGCCTATTAGCTGAAATTTCCTCTAATCAAAGGAGCTTTGGTTATAGATATCAAATAAAACCTCTGTTTTCCATGGGAGATTTGATCAGCCTTTGCAAAAACGAAACAGCTTGTGTTTTGTCAACATCAATTCCCAGTTTAGATTAGAATCATTAGTGGCAGAGCAAGTGCTATTTGGCTGAGCAGTGATAATTAAAACAGCAAACAGGGACCTGTGTAATTCTGTCCATGTTTTGCATGGATAATGGGATGAAGACATGTCACAAGGACTTTTGTAATAGATGATAACTTGAGCTCAATTGTATATCCCCATCCTGTACCCACTAACCAAGTTAAATTAGCCATAAAAAAAAAATCAAGAAAACACCTTATCAGTGGCAGGATGGGTTCCATTGACATGTTACTAAGCTTAAAGAATTTCTGAGAGTATAGAGAAAATCACAATTCCCCTTATTTAGAAATGCAGGTGTTGGTAGTGATGAGTAGAGAGTGGTTTACCAGCACTCTGGAAAATAAAGTGGTTATGTGCTGCATGATGTACATACTCCAGCCATGGTGAATTTCAGTCCATCAAACAAGTACTGTGAAGAAATGCATAGATTTGACTCTTGATCATGTCCAATTCAATTCCATTACACCACTGAGTGTGTTGGGAAACCAGTCTAAGTGGTGACTCTAAATCTCTAAACAAGATATGGGGTGTGAGGGTTTGTGGCAGGGACAGGAGGCCATGAAGAGATCAAAGAGGCTTTCCTTTAACCCCATTTCTGGAATAGTATCCCACCCTGTCACTCTCTGACTGCTTTGTTACTTACATACCTTCATTATTTTCTGTGTTCTTCCACTAGAAGGGAAACGGTAGCTTCTTTGTGTGGTCAAGGGTAGAGAACATTGGAGAAAAGAGGCAACAATTTGGGTGGATTTGCCTGTTAGCAAAGCACTTCCCAGAGAAAGAGGATTTGCATTAAGCCTTGAAATCTGGGGAAAGTGTAAAGAAGTAAGTAGGAGACAGATAGAATTATCATAGTCTGTTAGGCAGACAAGTGAAAATATAGAGATGGGAAATAAGCATCATGTTTTTCTATGTGTTTATGTGTGGGAATAGCTGGTAGCACAGGTCATTTTACATTGAGGAATAGTAGAAATAGTTTGGGGCCATGTTTTAGGGGAACTTAAAAAAAAAAGAAAGGAACTCCAACGTACATTTAAAAAGCAGGAGAGAACTAAGAATGGCATGTCTTATGTTTTGACTAGGAAGTCAAAAGTACATGGAACATAGTCATATTCAAAAGATATTGTTGAGTAAATGAGTGAGAAAAAATAGTAGGTTTTAAGAAGGAATAGTTAGCTCATGCCTTGGTTTAGGATTTAAAACTCCCAAGAGAGTTACTATTCTCTACATGAAGCATCTAGGACGACAGACAATGATATTTGCCAACACTGGCAAGTATAATTGAAATCATAATGATCAAATAATTATGAACTTCATGGTGAGAAATGTTTCATGGAGCAAATCCTGATCATTAAATTCCATTTTAAAAAGACCGAAAATAATTGGCCACTCTCTAGATCCTATTCTCCAGTTCCAGCTGGATGTTTTAAGAGACTATGGTTATTTTTATTTTCAACCTAGGAAAATAATATGGGATTTACCTTTTTTATGAAGAGCATCAATAATAAATTATATTTTTGATAACAAGGGTTTACGCTTCTGCCACTCTGCACTGTCAAGGTTAATTTAATAAGATATTTGTGGAGGGCTAAGATTCCATCTGTTCATTCTTCTACTATAGAACAGGACAAAGTACATACCTCACTCTGCAGGTGCACCTGATCACTCTTTACTAATCGCCACTCCCCTCTAGCTGCCACCTGTCCTGGCTCCTACTCAAAGACCCCGGTAGAAACCTTTGGGGAAAGGTGAAATCCTTCATTAGTGATCCTCGTTGCTACTTATTCACTTCTTGCTGGAGATTTCTTTATTGCAGCATGAGTAGGATGTATTAAGTTCAGTAACTGGGCCAAATGATGATGTTGTTCTTTTGTCTTCTATCCACGGACATCAACAAGGACCCCCAACTACTTTTAGAATCTGCAAGCTAAGAGACCTGGTCCAACCCCAGTGTTTTATAGATGAGGAGACTGAGTCCCACAGAACCAGTTGCCCAAGGACACACATCTTGTCAGTGGCAATGGTGAGAATAAAACTGAGTGGGCTCCTACTCTAATCTTAGTACACTGCCCCATCTTGCCTTCTTCCTTCCTGTCTTTTTGCCCATCACTTTGTAGTCATGGATTTTGCATTATCTTCAAATCAGTATTTATTTTAAGGTAAGATAACCAGGCTGATTATCACTGCCTATGTGCCTAGCACATAGGCAGTCCCTCCTATGGTGGTTCCATGGTGACCAGCAGGCGGAATCATAGCTGAAAAGCCTTGTGATGGAGTTGTCTTGAGTTGGACATGACTTGTCTCCAAGACATGTGGTCCCCAGACAAGTTGACGCTGATTGTTGCTTCCAAACGTGAAGAATGCTTTTTCTTTCCAAAATCCATTGCCAATTTAGGGGAGTTTATGGAAAAAGCTTTCAAGCTGACAGACTATCAGAAGTGATGAACTTATTACAGAGCATCTGGGAAGTCAAAAGCCAGGAAATGCAAATGAACAAAGCTTCATCGCCTTGATTCATGTGAAAACATTTGTCTCACTCTGACCAATATTTGATGAACCATGAAATCTGGAAAGGACAGGGAGCTCAATTCCTTTTTCCTGATAAACCAAATAAAGCCCAGGCAGGGCAGCTGGCTTTTAGATGTTGAGTTGGGACTGGCATCTTTTCTAGACTTGTAATTCAGTTTTCTTTCCATTGTATTTGTGTTAAAAGACTATATATATATATATAGGAAGTGAGCTCTTCAGATTTTAATTGTCACTTGTTTTCATAGGATTCCTAAAGTCTTTATGAGCTACTTCTTAAGATAATCTCAGAGTTAACCTAAGTAGAATTTGACTCTAATATTGCTAAATTCTCTAAATGTACCACAGCTTCCCGATCCACTCATCTGTTTTTGGGCATTTAGGTTGTTTCCAGGTCTTCCCTATTGTAAAGAGTGCTGCTATAAACATAGGG
>JAGFMF010011456.1:4145029-4264817 GCA_019455555.1 Galemys pyrenaicus
TTCCTTCCTTCCTTCCTTCCTTCCTTCCTTCCTTCCTTCCTTCCTTCCTTCCTTCCTTCCTTCCTTCCTTCCTTCCTTCCTTCCTTCCTTCCTTTTCTCCAGAAAATCTCCAAGATTGCTCACTGCTTTCTGGTTATTTGGACAAGTATCTTGGCAACTGCTAAAAATGATTCCATATTTAATGAGGATAATTCTAGTAAAAATTTCCCTCATTTCACTTTATTAACATCTTTTCCGTGCTTTTGTTTCAACATCTCAGACTGAAGGTTGAAAATGTGCTGAATTAATATAAAGCAGGAGGCCAGCACTGGTACAAAGGAAGAGGGTAGGGACTTACATTGCTCTTGCTTGACAAGTTTGGCCTAATTGAGCAAAGTAAAAATTTACTTGGAAGAGAAAAATTGATCAAATGCCAGCTAGAAGGCAAGTTGTATAAGCAAAACTTGGAAAGAAACAGAACCAACTCACGAGTTTCCCATTTTGATTACAGTTTTTTAAAACAGAGAATTAAATTTAAAACATATTTTTTTTTTCTCTTGCACATGTCTCCATAATGAAGTGGGCTAAGGTACACACTTTTTTTCTGGTCTCAGTTTCTTTCAACCTTTCTCAAATTGCCTCCACACTGGAGCATCCGTATGTCCAAACAAACAGACCAGTGAGGAGATTAATGAACTGACCTTTAACCTTCTAAGTATTTATTGCAGGGCTCAGGGGGAAAGCATGTCTGTGCTAGTGAAAATCCCAAAACTGTCTCTGATAATTTGGAATTAAAGATAGCTCTGTCAAATGCCTCTTGAGGCATGGTGAGCATCGCCCTTCTCCTGACCCCAAGCTCCTTAGCCCTTGCATTCCTCTCTCCCCATTCAGAGGGATTGTACCCTATCTCTTTACCATTCTTCTTCTAAAAGAGCTTTTCTTTAACAATTATATTAGCTGTCATTTGTTAAGCACCTAAATAGATAACATGTTTAACTATTTTAATCATCATCAAAACTATCAAACATTTTTGACTATTATATGAAAGGTAATCTCATGTTCTCTAATTTAATTATTTTTACTAACTATATGAAATAGTTATTTCTAAAAGATAGAGTCAAATAGCTATTTACTTATAACCTAAATAGATGTCAGAAGAGAGAGTTGCAACTGGGTTTCTTAAAAACTTGATTAAATGAAAATGGCTGTCAAACATGTTCTTATATGTCCTTTTCCCAGTAGCCAGAGAAAAGAATGATATGCCAAGCGAAAAGCTAGTATAAAGAGAAAAGCATTCTTTCTGGCCTTCCTTTCATTCCTTAAAATCATATGATTCTATATAGTCATCACATGCACATATATGTGATCGCAAGAGGGCAAATTCACTCTTTTCCATCCATTGCTCTTACAATAAGACAAAACTCTACAGTACAAGAAAGAAGGCACAAACATGGATCAGGACCAGAACATGGGAAATCAAATGACTTGTTTTTTATGAATGCTAGTGTCCAAAGATGTTCTCTCCCAGTATCCTCTGTCATCACGTGGTCATCTTCTCCCTGTATCTTTGTGTCTCTTCTCTTCTTTTAGTGACAACACTCATATTGGATTAGCCAGCTGGAGCACATGGGGATTTGAAGTTACACAGATCATAATGTAAGAGCACATGGGGATTTGAAGTTACACAGATCATAATGTAAGAGCAGTGAATACCTTTACAGGCTTATCATAAGGAAAGAACATGAATCAGTTTCCACGTGGGGTTCTGAAAGAGTGGATGTGGGCGGGGCTCCTCCTCAGATCAAAAAGTAGAGCTTATTTTCCTCCCCTTTGAATCTAGGTTGGTTCTGTAACTATTTTGACCAAAAGAATGTAGTTAAAATAATATTCTAATACCTTTAAGCTCAGGCCTTAAAAGACTGACACATTTCTGAATGTCTCCTTCTGTTGTTTCTTTCCTTTGTGAATGTTCTTCCTTGGAAAGAAGTTGCCACATTGTGAGGAACACCAAACAGTTATGTGTAAAGACTCTGTTAGAGGACAACCAAGAACCTATGCACAGCCCCTGCCAGACTCCTAGGTGACAGGGAACATCAACTGCCAGCTATGTGAGTGTGGCCATTTGGGACTTTTCAGTCATTCTAAGACTCCTACCAATGCCAAAAGTAGTAGGACTCCCATATAGCCTCAGAATGAGAAATAATAAATTGTTGTCTTCATTAGTCATTATATTTTGGTTTGTTATGTTATCTCTGATAACCAGAACACTTCTGTTTCTTCATACAAGATTATGTTCTGCAAGTTTTCTTATGGGACTGTCTTCTTTTTCCTTTCTAAAGCATCTTTCCTTTTGAGTTCATATCACAGGGCTAATCTAAAAGTCCTTCCTACACTGGAAACAGACCAACCATATTTTTCGCTTCCACCTTGTAGGATCTGTTGGAACTTGGATGGATTTCAGGGGAAATGAGGCAGGCAGCCAGTGACCTAGGTTTTCATTTCTCAACAGAGGGGTTTTTGTTTACCTTGGTTTCAATTTTCTACACCTCTGCTTGACAATAAATGTGATTTAATTTGGAAATCATGATTAAGGTGGACACCTGGAAGGCCTGCAAGGGCACAACTTTGGAAAAAAAGTTATCTGTAATGCTGACTGCTTGTGGCTCCCAGGGATGCAAGGTTTCTGAGATTATATGGGGAACCATGATGAACATTTGCTATGTTTGCTATATTTGTACTCAATCTTTAGAATTTCAGGAGCTATATTGTACCATAAGGACAGCTACATATCATTTGATTTCATGCCATTTCAGTCTGATCATGCTATCATTTTATTAATTTATAGACTTTAGATTACATTTTAATGGTCTGCTTTACATTTCCCCTCCCTCTATTTTTTCTGGTTGATAAAATTTTAAAAGGGCATCTGTTGTGCTAAAGATGACTTTTTACTTAGGATGCAAAGTCATTGGAATGTGTGGTAGCAATTTTTCTTAGGTAATAGCCTCTCCTATCTTATCAAACCAGGCTTTGGTTGCAGGACTCTTTTAATTCAATTGTTAACTTTTCCATTTGTTGACTGGCTGAATGAATAACTCCCTCTAACACCTCATTCTGATTTCCCACACATTTGTCTTCAATTCTGAAGAGGGAGTCTGGAGTCTGGAAGCTTGGTTGGAGACTAATAAGAAATTCTGATGTTATTTTACAAGATTTTTAAATAAAGAATCTATTTTCTTTAGTGGAAAGAGGAAGTTAGAGAAGCTGTGTGCCAAGATATAATAGCTGTCACCATCAATGTTAAATATTTAATGGATATCTCCTTCTGTATATAAAGCCTTGCGATATGTCTATGGCAGTGGTACTTAACTGGGGGTCATTTTCCCTCTTCTCTCTCCCCAGAACATTCATCAATGTCTAGAAACATGTTTAATTGTCAAGACTGGAGGGGGGTGACTACTGGCACCTAGTGGGTGGAGGCCAAGAATACTGTTAAACATTTTTCAATACATAGGACAATCTTCCATAGTGAATAATTACCTAGCCCTAAATGTTAATAGTTCTGGGGTTGAGAACCCCTATTAGAGGTATGGATAAAGAATATTGAATATGGTCCCTACATTCAAGGAGTGTAGAAGGACAAAGAGAAATAGGAATAAAATGTGGATGAAATAGAGATTACTCATTCACAACCACACATCATGTTTCATAGAACAAAGTCATCCATAATAAGGAAGGCACAGACAGAGGAAGAAGAGAACCATAAGACTTCTCTGAATTTTGGGCTGGGTCCCATTCCCTATATTCTTCTCTTTCAAGAGAGATATTTCATAAAGCACCATGGACTTGAAATAATCTCCTGAGGCCAAGGGCATCCAAATTTCCACTTGAAGACAAGGCTTTCCTCTGATATTTAGGCCCATATATCCAAATGAATGATTTTATATTTCCAAGTGAAACTCTCATCGATGTCTCTAACATAATGTACCCAAAGTACAAGAGATTTTTCTCTCCTGAATTTGTATTCCCTCTTCCAGCAACATGGCACCATCCTATCAACTGTTCAGAACAAAAATGTGATTCCTCTCATTTTTCTGACTACCTACATCCAATCTACTGTCAAATGTATGGATTTTTTTCTTCTAAATACATCTGAAAATTTCTTTCTTTAATCCAGTCTCCGCTGTCACTCCCTAGTTTAGGCCACCATAACACTTAGGTAGGTCCCAAATTTTAAGGGGGTAAATTCTTAAATGCCTCAACCCAACACTCATATATAAATTGTTTCATGTTATTTCATTATCATCAGCCTGAGGTAAGCAATGAGCTTATGCTTCGTCTAGCTCTCAAATATCTGCGTTCAAACTGCATACTTCAACATGACAAGTGTCATTCTAGGGAGAGAAGACACAGAGACATGAAGGGAGAGGAGGATTATATGACGACAGAGATTGGAGTGGTGCATCTTGACATCAAGACCCAAGGGTTGCTGACAACACCAGAATCAAGAAGAAGGAAAGAGATATTCTCTATTCCAGTTTTCAGGTTGATGTTGAAACTGATTTCTGACTTTGAGCTCTGTAGAGAGTAAACTTCTGTGGTTGTGAGCCACCCAGCATTTGGTACTTTATTATGCCAGCTCTAAGAAACTAAACCAGATGCCCCACTCTTAACTCCCACTCTTTTCAATCACACTGGTCATTTTTTCTCCAGCACATCAAGCTCATGCTTCTCTTTCTTTGGGGAAAAAAATGTGTTTTCCTTTGATAGTCACAGGCTGGTTCATTTTTGTCGTTCAGATAATAGTTTAAATCTCACCTTCTCCGAGGGGTCTTCTCTGACCACCAGATCTTCATTCCACACCACCTTGCACCCTACTTTGTTTCCTCTGCTTAAAACAATAACACTAATGTGAACAGTTTCTTGTTTATTGCCGGTGTTCACTATTTCCACCTGGAATAGTGCTTGAATACTTTTTTGAATGAATGGATTAGTTAATTTGTTTTAAGAAGGTCTGTACCATAGTGAAGTTGGTTTGAATAGCTGGCTGATAGGGAATAGATCCTCAGGAATGAAATGCATCTTAGGGCAGAGATGGTACAGGCTTTCAGATGAAAGGAGCAGCAGCAGTTCTCAAAAGAAGATTGCCCCTTTACTGGGGAGAGGAATCCAATTTCTGCTGGTGTTTAATGCTTGTCCTCTGCTGGAAGGGAGACGCCTGCTCTGTTGTGCTGCATTGAGCCCGCTCCTTTCCTCTACAAACATTTATGCTCTGAGCGCCCCTCTCCCAGGCCTAACGGGAGTTGGGGAGAGGCTATGTTCGAGCACAGGGTCTAATGGAGACATTGCAGCGCTATTAGCACAGATGGTTGTCATATGTATGCAAATGAGAAACAAATTGAATTTGGTGTCCCCTCTCACCAGCTGTCCTATCAAGGAAGGCTCCCACAGCAGCAAAAGAACGGCTGCACCACTGCTAATCTGTCACCACAGATTAATTACAACGAGCACATTAATCACCATTTGTTTCTAGTACAAAGGAAAATATCTTGTTTTCCAAGTACGTCCTGTTAAAAGAAGGTGTCCAGCCTTGTAGAAACAAGGCTCAACAAGGGTATGAGTCTTCATTAGTTAGGAACAAGAGGCAAATGGAGGATGAAAGCCTTTGGAGGCTTACTGCCTTCAGCGCTATCTGCCCATGAGGGTTCAAGGAGAGGCAGGAGCTGGACAACCAAGGACAGTTAGTTGGCTCTCCTTTTACCTCCCACTTGAGTAGCCCAGAGTTTCAAGGGGTTGATTTTCTTAGTGAATCTCCAAAGAATCAGGTGCCCATGGAAATAGATGTTTTAGATGAATTATCATTACCATCATTGTGATGAATTATCATTATTATCATGTCTATTATTACCTTTATTTGGTAGAAAGTGCCATGGACATGGTGCTAACCAGGGTTTTAAGTTCTGGTCATATAGCTAGTTTAGAAATTGGGTTAGACTAATGATCTTTCATCATTTTGGAGAGTCAGGACCCATTTGAATATTCAATGGATATTGTGGACTCTGTCACCACAAGACAAGTATGCACAAAACCTTCCATTCAGATACAGTAGGTCCATTGATTCTCTGAAGCCTTTCTAAGAAGCACCTTTGTTAAGCAGGTTTTGACTAGATGGTCTCTGCTCACTGCTTCCCTTCTTCCCCTGACCCCACCACAAGGATAGTTCCTCAGCTACTCATCTCAGGTTCTTAACACTGAGAGACTACAACTCTCAGCGTTAGCATTCATTTGCTCATTCCTTCATTCACTCATTGATACAACAAACACTTCTTGGGCTCTCTACTTGATGACAAATATGTAATGATGAAGGAAATAGATGTCACCCTCTTTTCTTGAGATACTCTGGTAGGAGAGACAGACATTAAATAAGCAGGGAAATACATATGGAATTTCAGTCACGGGTAAGGACTAAAATAGAGAATTGTATGACTGGACAAAAGCATTTGATAGGGAGATTTAGCCTTACTTGGGGTGTAGGAGGCTTCCCTCAGGAAGTGAGAATTATGTGAAGGTCTAAACGATCATCTTTACTGAACTAGTTAAAGAGGGATGTCAATAGTATTCCCATAAAGGGAAGAAACAGATAAGAAGGACAGTTTACTTAACAAAGTAAAACAAGACCAATGCAAATGTTTCCAGAGAGTGTACGGTTGCATGGAGAGATCTGTGATGGAGAGCAGGAGTGTGCTGGTAGGTACTGTGAAGGAGACCTGTCTTCATCCCAAGTGCAATGGATAAAACAGCAGTACTTTAAGTCCATTCTAAGGGTGCTGATCGGATTTCATTTTGAAAGACTCAGTTATCTTTGGCGTTACAAGCACAACACAGGGGTCATATAGTGGCCTTGACTACTAAGAGTTTCAAAGTAAGAGTCAATCATCTTGTACTTAAGGGATTCAATAGCATCATGTCCTTCTGCAGAATTGCTTTCAATGTAATAAGATGGGGGGGGGGCTTAAGGGTTCAGCGTTATGTTAACAGCTTAGAAACGTGTTTTGGTGCAGAGGAATCAGGAGTTTTTGATGCAAGTGGCACAGGTCTTGTCTTCATAGGAGAGGGTTTAAGGTTAGTTTTTGAGTCAAAAATCTTACAAGTGAGGCATATAGAAATAAACAAAGGAATGAAAAGAAGAAGTGTGTGTGTGTGTGTGTGTGTGTGTGTGTTGGGGCACATGATGAAGGAGAGGAGAAATCATCTTTGTAAATTTAAACTGCAATGGCTTTCACTTACAGAAGCAGCTTTTATCAAGGTTGGCTAATCAACTCCTTGCTGATAGTTATACTGGCAAAAAAAATGAGTAGTTCTTCTTTATTTTTTTTTCCCAAAGGTTGTTTAATCAATTTATTCCACCTTAGATAGGTATAGAGGAGTCCATTGCTCTACATTTTCCCTAACACTGGGTCAGATGATAAATTGAGATAGTCTTTGGATTGGATTACAACACAGAAACCAAGATGATATACTCAAGCGGGGTGATATGGTGGGTCCCTGGGATATTTTGGTTAAATACAAATGGGATGGAAACATAATGGGATTTTCATGTGAAGTCAAATATGTGGTAAATAATGACACTAGGGATCTAAGTATAGAGTATTTGTACTAATAAAGTTTACTGAGAATTTGAAATAATGGAAAGTATAGTATTTTTCAAATGCCTCACCAGAAAAACAAAATAAGCTCTGGCCAAATCCAACCCATCTTGTGTCGTGGAGCTGAGAATACACGTTGAGGTCCATACATCATTAAGAGGCATGTGGAAAGATTCTATTAATAGAAAATATGTCTTGGGTGTTGCAGAAGACCCAGGATGTGGTAGAAATAGTAGGACTTTTTACTTTTTCCAATTTTCTACCTCACTCCACAAAAAATGACAGTTACAAACGATGAACCTGTAACAGAGTGGTCCCCAGGAAAGTGGGAATTTCGAGACTCCTGGTTCCTCCCTAAGTGGGTGGAGCTGAGCAGGGATAAGAAGATTCTACAGAGAGGAGATAAGAGGAGTGATGGAAGGGAGGAAGAAGAAAGCATGATGGAGAGCAGCAAGGAGACCTGGAGGAGGCACGTGGAGCAGAGCCACATGTGAAGAAACTGCGCTTGCTTCTTGGTCTTGGACTGGTTGGAACAGATGCGGGTGAGGACCCGTGGGGAGGTTAACAAGAGTAGTTCTTCTTTAAAGTAAATAATTAAAATTCCACAGGAAGTCCTATCAATCTAAATGTGTGATCACAATATATTAAAATTCATACAAAAGGTGATTTTTACAGAAATTTCATTCTTATAAATCTATCCCTAAGGAAAATAATTTAAAAAATGTATAAAGATATTGATCACCAAAAAGATAGGAGAAACATCTACTTGTCCCTACAAGAGTAGTTGTTAGAGACATAATTCAATTATACAAAAGGATACATCATTTAAAAGAATGATTAAGATGTATATTCATTGACATAAAAAATTATCTGTGGTATAGTCAGTAAAGTGATCTAAATAGACTTTAGAGTAAAAAGGTTTGCATTCTTCTATTGATACAAGTAAGTATTTACAGAAGCCATCAATTTGGGGACTCCCTTGCAACCATCCCACCAGGAAATTACAGACCTACCTTGGTTAGTTCACACATTCCCCATGTTCCATCATGGTTCAAAGGAAGAGGGATTCCTCCTCCACCAAGACCTTTCACTCCTCATCTGGACTCCATCTTCTCTTGTTTTCCAGGGAAATCACTGCTGCAGTTATCTTGCTTTGCTCCTTCATCATGAAATTCTTCTTTTCTATTAAGCTATTGCCATCAGTGTAGTAAAAAACTCCATTTTCCCTACATCCTACAGCAGCTAGTACATTATGTGTGCTCATCTATTCAGAGCAGAAATCAAAAATGTTGTTACAATGCCTGTTTCCACTTGAGTTCACTCCAATCTGGTTTCTGTCCCTATCACTCTTGTCAAGATTACAAAGTGCCTCCATGTTGCCAAACAATTTGGTTGCTTTTCTAACCTCATCTGATTCACTCAGCTTCACTGGAAACCACTGACCCCACCTCCTCTTATAACCCTTTCATTGCTGACTTTCTTTTTCTTCAATGGCCTCTATTTCTCAAGTAAGTATCTAAAAGTGGACTACCTCTGGGTTTGAGTAAGTTTCCTTTCTTCTCCCTTGGATTGGTGGCTCAAGCTCTCTCATCACATTTGCATTATCTGGGAAGATTTTTAGATGCAGTGCTATCTGGGCTCATATAAAGAGAATTAGATCTCTAGGTCTGGAGTCTTGGCTTTGGAAGGTTTTAAGAACTCTCCAGGTGACATTCATGGCCCCCAGAGCTAAGAACCTCTGCCCAAGGTGATCTCCTCTAGTTTAGTGGTTTTAGAGATTATCATCAGGCCAGATTAGTAAATGTACATGTTAGCTCCTGGATAGAACTCCCTGGAAGGATTAGGCTGGTTCAGACTGAAGGAAAGCCTTGGTGGCACAGGACTGTGGGTGGGGTGATCAGCCCTGACATATTAAGAGAACCACACAAAGGTCCTGTGATGCCCAGTGAGTGTATATGACAGAGGTGGCATTCAGAAGAGCAGAACATCTTGTTCAGGAACTTTTGTGCAAATTTCACTAGTCTCAGCACCACTATCTCAACAATGGTGTACCTGGACAAGTGATGAATAAAACAATCATGCTTTCATTTTAAATCCTAATTGATTGTAGAAGCATATCTCATACAACCTTCTGTAAGCTGACAAACCTGGCATATTTTGTTTGTCCTAGTGTTTACCTACATACCCCAGCCAGCCGCCCATCGATGGTGCCAAATAAATTTTCCTTTGGCAGCTTTATAGTTTCATACTGCTAAGATCTATATTACTCTTTCTTCCAGTGGTTCCTTCCCATCTCATCCCAGACTGTCAGGGAGAAGTGTTAATTGTTTTTCTCATCTATTCCCTGTTCACTCCTGCAGTTTTGTGTGATGGTTAATTTTATGTGTCCACTTCTCATCTATTCCCTGTTCACTCCTGCAGTTTTGTGTGATGGTTAATTTTATGTGTCCACTTGCCTGGTTCATGGGATGTCCAAATACTTAGTCGGACATTATTGTGTGTATTTATGTGAAGTGTTTTTGGATGATATTACCATTTGATTTGGTTGACTTAGATTGCTCTCCCCAATGTGGGTGGGCCTTATCTAACCAGTAGAGTAGAACAAAAAGGTTGACCCTCCCCCAATTAAGGTAATTTCTCTTGTTGACCTCTTTCAAACATTCTCTTACTTTTAAACCCAAAATGAAACATCAGTCTTTCTGAGACTCTAGCCCACTTTATTTCAGACCAGAACTGTGTCATTAATTCTAGTTCTCAAGTTTATACTGGGTCTCTAGCTTGTTGACTGCAGATCTTAGGACTTGTCAGTTTCTGTAATTGTGTGAAGAGCTTCCTTACAATAAATATCTCTTTCTCATACACATACACACACACACACATATATTCACATACACATACATATACATCTCCTATTGCTTTTGCTTCTCTGGAGAACGCTGACTAATATGCTTCGCCTCTGGAAACCACTGTTTTAGCATCTCAGAACACCATGATTTTTGAAAACACCTACCTCCCCCACTTTCATTAGCTGATTTGACAGCTGGGTCCACATATCTCTGTGGTTGTCTTGCAGTTTCATTATAAACCTCCCTCACGAAGCTCTTTTCCCACCTGGATTATTAATCTTAAAATGTTGCAAGTCCTTCTCACTTTTCTGCCCTAAGGAGACTTCCACAGAACTTCTTAATTAACACATTCTTGCTTTATGATCAGACTATTACATTCCTTTTTCTCCTGTCCCTGGTATATCTATTCCCACACCCAATCATGAATAGTTGTCAGGAACCAGTTCAGTACAGCAGTTGTGATTGGGTATGTGCTGCATGTTAGCTTAGTCCCTGCCATTCCATGGGGGTGTACTGAAAGAAGGGACTCCTAAATGCCTAGTCTTTAGGCCAACTGATATGTTGGTTTGAAACTCACTGTGTGCATTGTAGGAAGGCAAAATGTTGCAAAGAAGATTCAGAGACAAGAGTTGCCTTCTCCTTCTTCAAGAGAGAGACATGATGTAGAATAAAGAAAAGAATGTAGACTTCCCAGTAGGGCTAATGCAATCTGAATCCTCTCTCTTTACTCTCCATAGCTGGATATATGCTTTGGATTCCTCATTTATAAAACAGGCACATTAAAATCTGTCTGCCAGCTCTGTGAGTAGTAAGTGCCATAAAATGTAAAAGGCAGACAAAGGAGTGTAACTGAATGAAGATATCTCCTTTACTCCCACTGATTTTCTGTTCCTCTCAGAAAGCTGAAGACAGCAGACAGTATTGCACATAAGGGGTAGAAAAGATCTTTGCTTGGAAAGAAAACAGAAACGGCCTTGGTCTTCCTATTGCTCTGTTCAAGCCTCTCCAGATTCCAGAAAGAAACACATGACCAATGTACATAGAGTGGCCAGGAGGCTGGCCCTGTTCATCCCTTCTTTGCTGCATGGGTCTAGGTCCGTGCAAGCACTAGTCAGAGCCTGAGGTGACCATCACTGTCAAGTAGTGCACATGCCATCTCCCCAAACACTGATAGGACTTCCTACAGTTAACTTATCCATGGGTAAATAGGCTTTTTAAATCTGTCCATAACACCTACTGCTTATTCAGGCACCTCCTCCATGGCCGCTGTTTCACTCTAGCACCTCCAGTCCTCACACAAAAAAATGCAAGAGTCGCTGTCCTTGGTAGGTCAAGGTCACATAGTTGAGCAGCAGAGCAGGACTAAACACAATCATGTGATTTTAAACTCTGTGCTGTCTCCAACCTTTCCTGTCATTGTTTTTCTCCTTATCCGGGGGTTTGGCCACACATACACATAATTCCTCTTATTTGTAAATTACCTTCTTCCTACCCACAGCCCCTGCTGAAGGATGGGGTTTCAGAGGGTGGGTTCCCATGTGCTTCACATCCCTCTGGCTAGTCCTTGAAGAAGAGTGGATGTTGGATTTAGTGGCTTTGAACCATCAGCCCCCACCCCGCCTCCCTTTGGGATGTGAACTCTGACACAGAGTTGTCAACTGTGGAGCTCACAGTGAGGCTGGCCATGTGCGACAGCAAGTGTCAGGGTGAGGAGGTATGAGAGCTGCACGCAGAGCAGGACCCACGGCCTCTGTACTTCCCGTCAAACGCAGCGCCTGCCCACACTGTCTGTCTCTCAGCTAAATGCCAAACTTTGTCCTTTTCACAACTTTGTACATTTAAAACACTTATTTTGAATAGAAAATACGTCCCCAGATTGAAACTCCATAAACACTGTACACCTTAAACACTGTACACCTCCTTCGCCGACCCTGCCTGTGAGGGTCAGACAAGCTTATTCTGATGTATGTTTGTGTGGGCGCACACTTATTATTTTGACATTAATAGGGGCATAGAGATCTATTTCTTTTTCTTTTTGCACTTTGCTTTTTAATTAATAATTACTAGGTTTATAATTTATTCGTGGATATGGCATGGAAGAAATTTAGACTATTGTCATTGGATTGGCTGGTCCATATTAGCATATTTAGGGACCATTTGTTTTAAAATTACTTTGTGTCCATACATGTTCCAAATATATTCAACACGTGTCTTACTGATGGATATTTAAATTATTTCAATTATATTTGTAACTATAAACAATGCTATAATAAACGATTACCGATTTTATTTCACAAGTTTGTGATTCTATTTGGTGACTGTATTCCTGGAGGTATAATTGCTGAGTTAAGGGCAAATGCATTTTAATTTTTGTTTTTTTGCCTAGTTGCTGTCAATAGAGGCACAATTTTCGCTTTGCCCAGCAATCCAGGTAAATTCCTCTCTCCCCACAGCTCCATAAGACATGCGTTATCTAATGTTTAGTCTTTCTAGCTTGATAATTTGAAAAAGCACATTAGTATTCTTAATTTCTCTAATTGTCTGTGAAGCTGAACATGTTTTCATAGTTCTGAGAACCATGTGCTTTTCCTTGAAGCGTCTGTTCATAATCTTTATCCATTTTTCTTTCTTAAGTGCTTTATCTTTATCCTATTGATTTATGGGGCTTTATATACATTAAGAAAATGATCTCTTTGTAGTAGAGGGAGTCTTTCTTTTCATCTCATTTTTTTTCTTCATTATACTTGATGAACTTTTTCCAATGTAGAATTTAAAAAAAATCATTGCAAGTGGTCAAGTGTTTTAATTTTGTCCTTTATGGAATGCTTTTTCCTTGTAATGAGAGCCTAGTGATTTTTCAGTCATTCGTTTTAATGTTTGCATTTGATTAATGTGAAATTTACTTTCAGTGGAAGTAGGGATTTTTCTGTCTCCTTTTTCTGATGTTGTTAATCATTTTATTGTATGAGTTATAAAATGTTAGGTTGATTAACCTATTTTTATTTTTTCTAGTTTATTATTATATAGCTTAAAGATTTTCCTCTGATTTCTGCATTAGTTGTATTCCATAGGTTCTTGCATATAGTATTTTATTGTCTTTATTTTCTAGCTATTTGCAATCAACTGAATATTTATTTGAAGGCTTTAAGTTTTCCAAATGGTTGAATAGCTTTTGCTAGGAATTTTGTAATTACTTTTAAACTTTATTTCATTGTAAGTAGAGAAAGATTTCTGAGCTATTTCCTCTTTCAGGAATTTTCCAAGATTTACGTTTTGGCCTCATAACTGATCAGTTGTTTCTTTTTTTTCTTTTGCCAATGACTCATGAACATTAGAAGTGAAGATCTATTTTCTGCTTCTGTGTATTACGTGCTTTTCAGCTTCTTAAAATACTTTTTAAAAATTAATTTGCTCTTTTGTGGACTGAAAGAGGTAGTTTCCTACAATTGTATCTGTTTACCCAAGTAAATACTGAAGCAGTTTCAGTTTATTCCCTTTATTAGTGATTATACTGTCATTTTGTAAATATTCACTGATAACTATTAGTTCTTTATTGTGAATCAAACCTATTATTTTAAAATGTTTTTTTTTAATTCAGTGATGCCTTTTTACTACAATATAATTTTGGTTGTTATTAAGATCACAACCAGTTCTTTGGGGTTTCATTTGTCTGTCCTGTGTTTTCAACCTTTCTGGGTCATTTTATTTAGATTTGTATATTTGCACAGCAAAATTTGGGTTTTGCTTGATGATCTGAATCATTTTTCTATTAAAGAGTGAGTGTTGCCCATTTATATTTTGGTAAATAAGTTTGTTTTCCTGTTAAGTTTGTGTTTTTCTTTATTTCTTGATTTTTAAAATATGTTTCTGTAGTTGAATTTTCTTAGATTTGGGGATGATGTAGGGTTTTTTGCTAATCATAAAAGTTATGTTTTCACTCAAGAGGTTAGTTCTGTAAATATTAATGTACACATAACACTTTTTGCATGATATTTAAATGTGTAGGAATTAAATGTCTAAAAAAGACAACATTGATTTAGTATTTTCTCAGTATTAAACTCACAGTGGTTCAATGCACTTAAAGTCTAATCACTTGGTAGATCATGTTCAAATGCTATTTTCTTTTCTCCTGCACATCTACAGTGCTGGTCCCCAACATCTTTCTGTTTTTGCCTTCAAACTTGTGTGTTTCAATTCATTGTTATTAGAGTTTTAAATTTCATTGCTAGTAGGGTTTTTAATAGTTATATTCAATGTTAAGCCACTATCCACATTTGTTTCCATCTTAGTCCTCTAATTCCATCTGTACCTTTGTCGTATTTTTTCTCATTTATCTCTCATTAGCTGAATTTCATACTCTGATAATTCCTTTCTTTGGAAAGACCATTTATGTGGATATTGTATCATCTGTCTTTCTTGTCTGTTATTTTCTTTTCCACCCAATTTTATCTCTAGTTATTCCATTTCATGTTCCTTGATTTGCTCATTTCTGTTGCTCGTATTCCTTGTTATGTTTACAAAGTGCTTATTTTCCTGCGTGCTACTCTTAACTTGGACTCCATGATTTTATTTCTCTTTTATTTTTTCCTAACTCCGTGTTTCATTCCCCTCCATCATATATTTTCTGAAACCCTGTATCTCTGCTTTATAACTTTAAAATTACAAAGCACCTTTAAAAAGGCGATTGCTTTGTTAGGATTTTTATTAAGTGATAACATGCTTGGTTAATTTGCTCAACTTCTTGGCAGCATTTTGTAGGTGAGAGCTTTGTTCCCATCACTCGCTTCTGTGCTTGTCCTTTTTGAACTGTTCATTGTGGAACAAGTGAGTCCTTCCTGGGCTGGCTGTTGGCATACTGGTTGTGTGGGGAAGAGGAAGGATAGGGTTCCAGAAGGGTAGGCCATCATGTGATAGTGGGTTCTAAGAACAAGAGCTCTTCTGGTGTGTACTTATCCCCGCCAACCGGAGTTGGCAGGGCAAGGGCTGCTGACAATGCAGAGATGTTTCTCCTCTACGCTGTCTCATCAACCAGCCTTTCCTTGCAAATGGCTTATCTATGCAATCCCTCATTCTGTCCCATTTTCTCTCTTTCTATTTAGCATCAGACCAAGTTCAGAGAAACTCCCTCCACCAGCCTGATCACTTATTCCCATGTTCCAAACAAAGGGATCTTGGCTTTTCCCCCTCATCCCATTTCAATTTGTTGTCTCTCCATTTTATCTGAGATGTACAGTTTTGGGGTACACTCTTGCTCTTTCTCCCAGTCCATTTGGCCTTCATTTTACTTTCAATCCTCATTAATCAATTCTTTATTCATATGCAGTTAATCCTGTATTTGTGAATTTCCTTGATCACTAAAATTAATTTTTAATCCCCCAATATTCATGGCACTTTTGTGGTCATCCATGGACATGCTCAGAGTGGTGAGAAATGGGAGGCGCCCAACACACACACACCGGCTGTGACTGTGTAAGGGATACTGTGCCTTCTGGCTCCAGTTCACCAACTGTACACAGTGTCCTTTGTCATGATCTACTTAGTGCCCTGTTTTTGCTTTTTTTGAATTTGTTGTTGATGACTTTGGTGTTAAAAATGACCCCTAAGCATAGTGCTGAGGTACTGTCTAGTGTTACTAAAGAGCAAGAAGACTCTGGTGGGCCTTGTGGAGAAGCTTCTCCCTCCCCCTTCTCTACCAAGTGTCCCCAATTTGTCCTTGTCTTTTTTGTAATGAGAAGTTTTGAAACAAGCATCTGCATAAAACAGGGTTAAGTCTTGACATGGAGGAAAATATCATGAGCAGAGGATTGCAGGACCCTAGTCTTACATTGCCCCTGTGGCCAATGGTTCAGTAATCACTGATTAAGAGGCTCAGCAACTTTGTAGAACACACCTACTGCAGACAACGAGCACCAACTGCATTGTTATCACATATTACTGCTGTTTCTCAGTTTCTCCCAAGATAGAATTGGGGGCCATCTTTCCCATCTGATTGTTTGTTTATTGTTTTGGGGTGACTGCTAAGAAATTTGGGTTAATTGCTGCATCTTGCAAATTTAACATAGCAAAAACTCTCTTTTTAGGGTTTGTTTCAAGGTCTTATTTTCTTAGGCAAAATTACCTTCAACCCCATATTTTAAAAAAATGGAAGGTATCGAGTAGGATTCTGAGTTCATAAAGCTGAAGGGAACGAGGAGAGAAAAGGGGGAGCTGGGACAGCAGTCTGGTCGCTGGTTCCTGCTGAGTGCTAAGCCCATTGGGTAGATCTCAGCCCTTAAATTCTGATGTGATTCCATCATTCATAACTGTGAGACTGACTGCTCTGGAAGTTTGTTTCTTCCTTTGCAAACGCTGACCCTGTTGTGACAATATGTATCGCCAGGTCATATATGTGAAGCATCTGGTACACAGTAGGCACCTGCATTCATTACTTCACTCCTCTCCAGCTCAGAAGGAAGCATATTTGAGAAAGCTCATATGCCTGCATTTCTGATTTCTCTCAGAATCGGTTTATGATCCGTGCCCAGAAAAATCAATCTCAAAGTCACATTTGTTTATTACCCAAAGTGCTATTACCCTGCTTGATCACCCTCCTTTTCACCAGGCTTGGCAATGAATAGCTCTTAGCTATTTTCCCAAATCAAATCCACTCTGAGAAAATGAAGATTTGCCACCAATAACAATATTGTAGAGGACATGCTGTGACTTTGAGGGCACAGAGACATCTCTACCAAGACAACATCACCAATTGTGTACAGCCTTGCAGGGCTCCTTCTTTACAGGGTGCTTGAAGTTCTGGCATATTTGTTCCTTAAAATCAAGCCTAATTATTTTCACGTTACACCTGGTAGGTCTCAGCTGGTATGGCCCAGACAATTAAACTCAGGTCTCTTCCTGGGATGGTGAGAAAACTGGTGTGAATGAACTCTTTCCTGGGGATGCCCTAGTGTCAGCTTACCACACAGGGCTAATGAGTCAGCCCACAGGGATCTATGTCAGAGCGCTGACGGGGGAAACTGAGGCATGCCTGTACTTTTACAGGAGATGACTCGGTTATGTCCAGGCAGGGAAGGTTTGGATTACCTTGTGTTCTGATCAAGAATTTAGAGTCACTGAGTGGGAAGAGAGAAACTGACAAAAGATGAGGGTCTACTGTTATAATAAGAATCATAAGGACTGAGTCTTGCACTTGCTGCTCCCAGCTAAAGAGTTTACTGTGATTGGGGAGGGTATGGAACGTGGGGGAAAAAATACTCAAATAACTCTCTGGCTTCACCACCCAACTAGTAGTTTTACTCAACATTCAATGTGTTGTCTTCCTCTGCCCCCCTTCCCTAATAGTGATGGTAATGATCCTTCTGCATATGTGGCTCCTTCACATCCACAATGCTCCAGAAATTACACGAGATGCTTTCACAGCTGATCTAGCAGTAGAAGTACAAACCCCTAACGTGACACTGTTATTTCATGCCTTTAACAGATGAGGTAACTGAGACTTGGAAATGCCTAGGAACTTCCTCAAGGTCACACAGCCAATAAAAAGCAAAGCTGGGTTAAAAGTCCAGGTCTATCTTTTTGGCACAAGCCTAGCGCATCCCACACACCAGGTTACAGTGAGGTCCCACAAACATGGGACTTGGCGGGGGAAGGTCTTAGGAGTCTCTTCCTGATGGGCTAGGGCAATGGTCCTCGCCTGGCCTGCAAAGGAAAACAGGACATCACGCCGCCCAACCATGATGTCTCCTGGAGGGAGGGGCTCCTTAGCTTTACTTTGAAGTCATCATTGTTACTCAGATTAGATTCCTCCTTGTCCTTGTAGGTTGTGAATAATTTGAAACTGTCTGGAGTTTGAACTGAAATAGGAGAAAACATTATTTAAGTTCAAGAGACTACATTCTCCACCCAAAAGTCTTCAAAGATGTTTGGGGCTGAGAAAACAGCAAGCTAACTTCAGGAAGAAAGGTGATGAGCAAAACAAGAAAGGTGCTAAGATGTAGGATTCTAAAGTACAGGTTTTATTTGAGACTCTAGAATATTTGAAATTTACTTTGACTGGAATCACATCCAGCTGGACATAGAGGATTAGGGTATATGAACCACCCCCATCACCAGATACCATAAATGGGGAGCAAATGTGAACTTCAGAGAAATATCCCAGATTTAACCAATGGGATTCTGCATGGGGGTTTGATATAGGACCACTGTACTTTCCCTTCAAGTTCAAATACCTATATCCCTCCATTGCTGGAAGGTCTGCACAATAATCTGAGATCTGAGGTCCCAAATAAACCCATTTTTAAAATAGTAATGTGAGAAGGGGAAAACATTCCTGAAAGAAGAGCTTTACATCGTCTCCCTTGAATAACAAATCCAATGACCACATTATTTTTTTTAAATTGAGCCTTTTTTTTATATGCCTAAGTCTTCTCCTTCTGAGACTCACTCTCTTTCTTGTTGCTCTATGCACTTCTGATCTACTTTCTTAGAGTTTATTGAGGCAGCTCAACTCTCCCTCAGCCCAGACCATCTCTTATATTATTGTACTTCTACCAGTGCTCCTTTATTAGGCTCTTGCAGCACCTGGCTACCTAGGCTCTTGCTTTCAATTCCTTTATCTCCTGATAGTTTCTCCTTTTCAAAATAAATGCACATTCCAAGTCTCACTGCCTTTTTCTCCTTCTCCCATTTCTCCTTCATTTTCTTCTTTCTCATTGTGCTGGCAGTCATATTGAGAATCCTGTCTTCCTCCTTCCTTACCTCCATAAGAATATTCAAGAGTCTTCTATTTACTAAGAAAACCTTCAGACTGTTATCTTATCTGGGAAGGGTAGGAACAACTGATACAATGGGGAGCTTTTCATCTTAGTCCCCACAGGGTACCTCATGATGTTTTAATGGTCAAGACCAAACTTAATTCAAATCCAGCAGGCATTATTAGAAGTCATGTTGGCTGGCATGTCTTTATTGCTCTCATTTTTAATTATGAAGTGTAATAAGGTCACATTTCTAGAAATAGAACTCAGTAAGATACATTGGCTTAATTTATAAAAGTAATCTCTCTTCATAGATGATATGTTTCATTCCACTTCTGCTAAATCCATATCAATAACAGAAAAATAACAGGCTTCAATTAGCTTCAATAATCCTTCTGTACAATAATGAACAAGAAAAAAGAGAAATTGAAATTTTTCATCTTTATCATTTAAAGCCTTTGATGATACAAAAGAGATTGGTTCTATTTATTTCTCTGTTGCAGTCCATATCTTCTTGAAAGGTTGTAATATGATAAAATGATTTTAATAAAATGGAGGTGAGAACGATTCCTTGGAATTGAGTCAAGAAACTTTCAACTAAGCAGCAGAGAAAATCCAGGAGCTCTTTTACAAATGGGAGGTTGTGTCTGATCTTTGCTTGGATGGGCCTGACTGGAAGAGGTGAGCAAAGCTCCAAATGGTATCTGAGAAGAATCCCTAGCCCTAAGGAGCTTAATGTGGCATATATCAGTATTGAAAATCTTTCTCATTAAGTTGTTTAGGATCAAACAGTTTTCAGTTGAGTATGGAAACACAATTTTTAAAAGTCTGTTTAGAATTAAAAACTATGAATTAATAGGTGGTTCAGGTAGTGAAAGGAGTGAGCAAAGATCTAAGATCTAGAAGTAGACATATTTCATGGGGAGCATGACCTAAGTTCTTTTATGTCCCATTTATTCAACTGTGAAGTAGGAAAATGGACAATGGAAGGTTTTGTTTTTTCATTTCTGTGTTAGGTTATAAATACCATGCATAAATACTGGGTATGAATGATACCAGATCTATAGCCTTTTTAAAAATTTTTTTACAAAATGCTGCCTTCTATCCAATGTTATATAGTCCTTACAAGAATTGTATGACAGAGATGTTACAGGAACCACACCCATTTTATAGGTGAAGAACACTAACTCAAATTAAAATTGAGTTATATCAATTAACACAGATAAGTGTGGCACATATGAGTCAAATCTAGATTTCCTGATGTACAGTCATTGCCTTCAACTGATTTCCAGTTCAGTTCAAAACTCATTGACTATGTACCAAATTCTAGAGATATAATATGAATAGGATAAGTTCTAGACCTTTACATAGAGTTTGTCATGAAAAACCTAAAAGTTCACATAATAAGAGTTCACATAATAGTTCACATAAGAACCAGACAAAGTCAGTACTATTTTATAGGTCAAATAAATTCAATATTGGGAATATATGGCATCAGAGGAGGTTTGTTCTTTCCTTCCCCAGAGGACCATCTAGATTATACCACAGAATAAAGCACCCAGAGCAAACCCATGACTTGTTTCAAAACCAAAATATCTCTTGGACAACAAAAACCAGGCAAACTGCATCTTTAAAGACATGGAGGAGATTCACACTTCATATCAATAAATACAAAAAGTCAATCTTTCAGATTTTTTCAAGGCTACATACTCTGTGATTCCAAGTATCTGACATTCTGGGGAAGACAAAGCTATGGAAGAGATAAAAAGATTGACTGGTAATTTTCAAGGGTTAGAGGGAAGGGAAAGATGAACACAAAGTACTTTAGAGTAGTGAAACTATTCAGATAATATTGTAATGGTGGACATATGTCATTATACATTTGTACAGAATATACAACACCAAGAGTGAATACTAATGTAAACCATGGATTCCAGGTGATAATGATGTCTCAATGAAGCTTCATTGATTGTAACAAATGTAGCTCTCAAGGAGGAAGAGATTGATAATGGGGGAGTTGTGTGTGCCTCTGTGTGTATGTGTGTGTGTGTGTGTCTGTGTCTGTGAGAAATAGACAGAGAGAGAGAGAAATAAAGAGAGAAAGGGAGAAAGAGAAAGAGAGAGAGGGAGGGTTAGAGAGAATGTGTGTGTAAAGGGAAAGGCATATGGAAAATCACTAACTTCTGCTTAATTTTACTGTGAGCCTAAAACAGTTCTAAAAGTTGGGGGGGAGGTGATAGAGAGATAAGTCATATGCTTGTAAAGTTAGTAGGGTTCAAAGAAATTTATTTTTCTGTTTTTACTTTAAGGGAAGGAAAGATTGAGAGAGATATATTTGACCAGAGGGGAGGGGTCTCCTTTGAAAGAGAAAAAAAAAAAAGAACTGATACTGATTTAAAAGTACATTTTAGGAAATGAGCAGACTGGTGACAGATGAAGAGAGGAACTAATTAGGGAGGATGAACCTGGATTTGCAGAAAATGGTATTGTCTAGTAATTTATGGGAGGAGAGATAAAGGTGTGACCAGGAGGTTGAGAGTAAATGAAATGAGTTTGAAACAACTATTGCAAGAAAGGTAGCAGGTAGTCAAGAAGATGAGGTAACTGTATGGATAAATGAAGTGTTAGTGCATATTATATAGAGATTATTTTAAAATGGAAGGAAAAAAACCTTCAGGAAAAGTCTTGGTTATATCAAGAGTATTTTTACAAAGTAACTGCTCCATTTTATTATGTAGCCTAGATGTCTACTATGCCTTATTTGTCTCTTTGAGTCTCCCAAAGTTGGTGAACAATGAAGAAATTCTTAATTGTTAAGACCACAGATGCAAGAGAGAAGTTATTAAGGTAAGTAACACTAGGTTCTGTAACAAGCACCTCCCAAATCTCAGTGGCTTAACAAAATAAGGTTTATTTCTTGTTTATTCAAAGACATTCCCTTTTGGATACTGTCTTGAGCAACAAACCCAAATGACTCTCTTTCCACCTTGTCATTCCACTTTTCCCTGGGACCTAAGCATTCTCCAGTGGATCTCCTGTATTCAGGTACAAGAAGAGAAGGCACCTAGAAACATGAATGTCAAAGTAAGACCCATGGGTGGTCAAATCCAGCCCATCATCAGTTTTAGTATGGCCTGCAAGCTAAAAATGGCTTTCCTATTTTTCAGGGGTTGAAAAAAATCAATAATAGCTCATGATATGTGGAAGCTATATGAAATTTAAATTCCAATATCCATAGTAGTTTTTTTTTAAACATAGCTGTACCCATTTGTTTATCTGTTTTCTATGACTGAACTGAACTATTGATTGATTAATTGGGCTAAAATGGCAGAGTCAAGCAACTGCAATAGAGACTATATGACTTGAAAAGCCTGCAAATATTTATTGTCTGCCATTTATAAGATAAAAAATTTGCCAATCCTGACCTAGAGAATCTAAGACCCAATAGTTAACAAACCCATGCCAGAAGGTCATACCTCACCTCTTGACAAGAACCTATTGATAAGAATTAGACATATGGACCATCCTCACTCCCTGACATGCAAATGGAATCCCTGACTGGGTAGCTACTTCTCTGCACCAATTCTACCTTATTCCACTTGGTGGGGAAGACACAAACTTAGCAGGTCATTATGTTTGCAGCAGGGGATTATATTGTATACTCTCAGGAAACAGATTTAAATTGCCAACTGTGCCACCAGAGAAGAGGGGTGTGTGTGTGTGGGTGTGTGTGTGTGTGAATTCTTTCTATCATTCAATATATTCCCTGTCCTGAGTGACTCAGGTTGGTTTTCCTCAAGTTATCACACTGTGCTTTCCTTTGTTATGTTGAGTGACTCAGTAATGCCTGAGCCCCCAGTCCTAAACCACATACCCCTCTCAGCAACACCGAAGGTCGGTCTGATAAGTAGAATTCCTGTTCTTAGAGGATATGGTCACCAGAACTCATTTAAATACATCTTACAACCATAAGAAGCATTTCTTCACGGGAGAAAGATGAATTGGGTGAAAATATTTCATTCAGTGGCCTCCTTGGTGGCTCAAGGGGTTAAGCACTGCACACACTGTTCACTGCAGCACGAGTTCAATCCCTGGTCAACGAGTTGATCCACATGGCTCAGCAGACCTCTCCTGTCTCACCCACTGCTTCCCTCAGCAGTGTATTTCCATCAATCTGCCTTTTCTGTTCCCCACTCTGTCTCTGGTGAATCCTTTCACCTCCCACACCTCTAGCCTCTACCTTAGTTCTTGTATGCATAAATAAATAAATCTTAAAAAGAAAATATTTCTTTCACTCCCTTAACATTTAAAAAATGTCAGGTAAAATATCAAGGTGTTTAATTCAACCAATTATGTACAAGGTACTTTGGGGATTGTTGGTGCCATTGGGGGGTAGTTTGCTAGAGACTTAATATTCCACCATGACCCACCCACACACAAAATCTGTGAAAATGTGTTTGCAATGAAAATTCAGTCCACTGACTCTTCTCTTTCATGACTTGCCTTAGATTGTCATTCCGTAAGCCAATGTTATATAGAAATTCTAGAGTTTCCACTTTGATATGAAGTAAGTTAAACTAGTCCCTACTCCCAAAGGAATCACAGTCCATTGGAAAGAGACTTTTCTACACCTTTGGATAATAGAAGGCAGACAATCAGTGCACAAATTGAGATCCAAACAAAGTACTCTCAGCAAACACAGGGGTGGAGTGATTAATTGTGGCAGATGTTAACCAAGAGTAATGATTTTAAGTGTCAGAAATAGAAAACCTTTCTCCATCACACTTGCAATGCTAATCCCAGCTCATTCATCATCGAGCCTCACCTTGCCTGCCCATTTATCTTGAATGCAAACCCAGCTTTATTCAGGAAAATCAGTCATCTCCATCTATCCTTTGATTGCAGACACTCAGGAATGTATCACTGCTGCCTGTCATATTTCATGCCCATCCGCTCTCACGGAAGGCCTGTATTTTGCCAGGTGATCTCTTAAATTGAGATAGTTTTTAATTCAATCTAAAAATGAGACTGGTGATAAAGCAGCCCTAGAGCCCATAATACATCCTAGGACACAGACTCTTGGTTGTTTCTGAGCTGGTGTTTTAGTGACAACACTGTAAGGCAGCTTCTCTTTGGAGCATACCCTATTGCTGCATGTAAACATGGAAAGATGCTTGACGGGATTGCTTTCCCTCAAGAAAGGCCAACATTCAACCAAGCCATGATGATGCACTGCATAAGCTGATGTCGAGAGGATGAAAATCTTCATCCACTGATGTAAACTGTAGTCATTGGGTGAAACTGATCTTCCCTCTGTTTTTGTCAGTAAAGTTTAATTGGAACACAATCATGTGCTGTTCATTTTTTGTGTTCTTGATGACTGTTTTGTGCAACAATAGCTGAACTGATGGCAACAGAAACCACATAGACCCAAAGCCTAAAATATTTGCTATTTGGATTTTTACAGGAAAAAAACTTGCCAACCCTAGAATTAATCTGTCTTTGGTCTTGGTTCTCTTTACCTTTGGTCATCCACTTTTGAGAAGAATCCCTGCCTCAGAAGTTGGGAGATTCCTGATCCATGGAAGGTGCTCACACTTTGATTAGCCTGGGCCACATACTGGGCAGCCTCTGTGTCCACTTCAAACAATGGGAAAAGATGCAGATACATGTGGAATGTAGAGAAATCAAAGGAAGGGTCAGATAAAGACAGGCTTAAAAACTAACCCTGGAATGCTGACAATAGACTGGAAGCATCCAGAAAGGGAGAGCAAAGAGGGGAGGGAGCATGTGGATGAGGATGACTTGGTGGCTGGTATTCCACTGCAGTGATACCCAAGGGGGGCACGGGGGCCCTGTACTTTCAAAATACCAACAATACTGTAGGCCAAAGTTACCTCAATGGAAAGAAAAAAGCACTCCTGACTTCCTCAAACAATTTTCTTCTTCTCCCTAGAAACAATCCTAATTTCTTGTTATGAGCGACAGATAATCGAGAGACTCTGAGGGCTGCTAACTCTTCTGGACTGTGGGTAGTTCTGGTGAAGGTAGGGTGCACAATGAACAAATACTCTGGAAAATCAGGGTTGATTAGAGTCACATGGGCAACATTACAACCAGTAGTACCACTAAAAATAGAGATACTAGAAATGTTGACCTCTGAGGAGAGTGCCTTTTATTTTGATATCTGTTCTACTGCAATCTTTTCCCATATGGCCATGTGTTATGTTGAAAGTCTTTGAACAAATCATTTCGATTCTGTTTCTCTAGCTTAGTGATGGAGAAAATCATGTCTTCTCCCCTACCTTTCTAGAAACTTAAATGTCTGTGAAAGTATTTTGAAAAGATTTGAAACATACTTAACAGGACAAATAGAGTGTAGCCAACAGAATTGTAATTTAACACTTTCTAGAAGCCACCTAAAGAAAGGATATTGAAAGTAATTTTAATAATGTATTTTATTTAATCTTATATACCTGACATTATCACTCTGACATGACCATGATGAAAATTCTTGAGATAACTTACAGTTTATTTCTTTTCAGTTGAATTTTTAACTCCAAAGCCTTATTTAATGGAAATGGCCTAACTCTCATCGGACTAGCCACGTTTCAGGTTCTCCACGGCCACAGGGCCTTAGTCCTATTCGACGGCAAAACTCTACACTGTGTCTAGTTGACAAGCATTTTCCAGTTCACCCGATAACCATTTACGTATCTGGCACATGGAACATGCTTTGCCAATGAGCCAAAAGAACCATAAATTAGAGACCACCTTCCTGCAGGGTGTGATCTGTTTCCCTAGACCCTAAAGCAATCCTAATAACATTATTAATAAAGCCTAATATGTATTTAGGATGTTCAGGACATGGCACAACATGCTTTACAAGATTTTTTCACTTATTACCCCAAACCTGTGAGAAATTTGCTTTATCACCATTTTAAAGGCAAATAAACTGAGGATAAAAAAAAAATCACAATTTGCTGGAGTCACAGACTTTTGAGTGGTAGAACCAGGATTCATAATCACGCAACTGTTTCCAGAGTCATCTCTAGTAACCATCAGCCATGCTGCTCATTTCCTGGACTTCTGAGACTTTTATTGCTATCATTGCCCACTCCTCATCACCAAGGAATGTCTCTGGTCCTGACCTGGAATGACTATTGCTGAGGTATGGAAGTGGAAGAAGTGTTTCTCTCAGCTCTTTGTACCAGCCAGGGATGATGTGCTGTTTAAATCAGACCAGTTTTGTTTTTGTTTTTTTTTTTAAGATTTTATTTATGCATACAAGAGCTGGGATACAGGCCAGAGTGGCAAGAGGTGAGAGGATTCACCAGAGACTGAGTGGGAGCAGAATAGGCAGAGTGACTGAAATACACTGCTAAGGGGAGCAGCCGGCGAGGCAAGAGAGGTCTGCTGTGCCACGTCGGTCCCCTCCCTGAGCCGGGGATTGAACTCACACTGCTGTGCCATGGATGCTCCACAGTGTGGTGCTCAACCCGCTGTACCACCAGAGAGGCCCCAGACCAGTTTTTTAATATAAACATATTTATTTTCTTACAGTTTTGTTGTTTTAGTTCCATATTGGATTTCTCCCCTCAGGTGTAGTCCCCGTAGTTCTCCCACCACCACAGCATCCGTGATTCCTCACCATAGTCCCTTGTGTTCTTCCCTCCCCTTGTTTTGGCCCCTCTTTCTCCTTCCCCCCTGCTGTGTGTCTCAGATCTATGCAACCCAATTTCTCAAACACCATTTCTCCCCAACACAAACACAGATTCACATTTTCAGATCTCCAGTGCCCTCTGAGGAAGAGCCTGCATCACTTCTCTGGAGAAAGAGGGCCATTCATAAATCTAATGCCACTCTCAAACACCACTCTGATTAAACAGTTCTGATTAATCTCACATCCTGAGATGAAACGCAAACTAATCAGCCTTCTTATATGACTTTCTTTGCTCTTCCAGGATTTCTCACTTTCTTCTGCGTTTAGGACAGAATTTGTTTCCCCTCCACCCAATGAAGTATTGGAGACACTGATCAAGGAACCGACCTTCCCAACCTCCCTCCTTCCTGAAAGTCTCACTGCTCTTACAAGAAGATACAACTACTTGTACTGATGCTAAAATGCATTCTTCATTCTAAAGAATTTTCCCTCTTTCCTTTTTTTATGTTTTGCATATCTCTTCCAGGTTTTTTTAAACATGAAATTCTTAATTTTTTAAATTAATTTTCTCTTTCCCCTACATTATTTTGAAAGAAACATTTCATTTTCTACTTTAAAATGCACTTCCATTTTAAGGACACATACCTAAATTTATAAATATACTTTTTATGCAAGTATCAAATAATACAGAATTATAGAGAGAAAACCTTGCAAGTTCCCTTTCATTCCTGTCTTCCTTAGAAGTCATTTCTGCCCAGAGACCTGGGCTCAAAAGTCATTTCTGCGAACAGGGTGGACCATGGTCTTTCAGGCCCTTGTCTAGGTATACATAGCCATATGTGCCTAGATAGATAATACTTTCAAATTATGAAACTGGGCCATACATGGCGCATTGTTCTATAGTTTGTTCATCTGAAAATTTGTCTTTATGATTTTTCCATCTCAATATATTCTTCTAACCACTGCATAATAATTTATAGTAAAGCTATAGCACACTATTTCAAGATGCCCCCTATTGATGGGCATTTAGTTGTTGCTTATTTTACACTATTTTCAACACTTCTACATTAAGTGTTATACTCAAAGATTTCTTTAGCATGAATTCCTAGTTTATTATCAGTTTTGATAGCAGTAACCTTTGATTATCTTGTCAGTTTCTCATATGGACATTCAAGTTTTGCTTTCATTCTTAAATATCTTCTACTTTCCTAAGAAATCACTTTTTCCAGCCATAGTTTCAAATTTGTTGGCATAATGTAACATGAGTCATAAATTTAAAATTTCCATTCTAATCATTATCATATCACTTCTATTGCTTTAAACATTGCTTATTTTTATCTTTTTTCCTTCTTATACTTACCAAAGCTTAATGAGTATTTATAAACAATCAATTCTGAGTCTATGTATCAGCTATAAGTGTGTGTGTGTTTATTTTCTATGTCATTAATTCCCACTTCTACCTTTAATTGTTTCTTCCTTTACTTGGTTGTATTTTATTACTTTGCTGATCATTTTTAATACAAAAAGTGAGATGAACATAGGCAGGAAAACAGGATAGACACTGTAGTTGAGTGAAGGCTTGTCACTGTGAGGCTACCAATTGAGAATTGGTTCATACATGGAGGTAGAACAAGAGTGGGACTTCATGATTGAAAGATGAGTGAGTTGTGGGAAAGGGTTCCCAGTTAATCATACTTATAAAATGGTTATTTTCAATGGAACACTCATGAGGAAATTCACATATAGCACCCATGGAACTCTTACAGTGATTGCCTCTCGGGAAGGTAAGTGAGGGCTTTGGCTTATACCCCTTTTTGTTGCCTGCTTTCATTTTACCATTTGTCTATATTATCACTCAATAAAGAAGTTTAAAAGGAAGTAAAACAAGGTCATTTCACTGAATACAGAAAGTCCTAGAACTGGAGGAACTCTGAGATGAGCAGTTTACACTTCTTCCTTAGTCAAAGATATTTTTAAACATCAGGAAGGAGCTCTCAGAGGCACTCAAGTGCAGGTCTGATATCCGTATTAAAAGCCAGACTGCATGACTGCACAAAACCTGCTGTCTCGTCTGCAACCGCGGCAATGGTTGTAGACGGCCGCGGGGTCTCCAGAACTGCCCTTGCAGAGCTGGGAAGGAGGTCACGGTCAGATCCAGCCGCAGCAGTGTAGGAGGAGGGAAAAAGGTTTCCTGTCTGAGGCAGGTCTGTGCTTTTGTTTCAATGTCCCTTATCTCTGTCAGTGTGTCTGCCTCTACTCACCTAACAGCTTGGCTGGCTCTGGTTTTTTGCTTCTGAATCGACTCTACTCCAGACCCCGTCCCTGTCTGCCCTGCCTTTGACCTGCAACATCTCTTTATTTCTGAGTACTCCACCTCCATCCTAAGTTTAGCCACTTTACTGCTTCTCCCACCAGGGAACAGAGGTCTTTGCAAATGCAGGTCTTAAATAACCACAGGGTCAAAGTGCATATTGGGAATTGTGTAGGTGGGATATGGAAAATGGAATAAGCTGGATGTAGGGAGGTATCTGGGTGAGGTAGAAGACCAGGCTTGTGTGGGATGGGGAATGACAGAAGGAGCAGGATAGAAAGTAAAATTTGCAAAAGGTAAACACAAGACTTAAAATCTCAGAGGCTGGAGCTATGAGGGGGAAGGAGGAAGAAAGACACATGTATTTATTAAATTGCTGCTGTGTTGCAGGAACCCTATAAGTATGATTTCATTTATTGTCTTAACTTTCCCACATTTTACAGATGAGGATTCTGGAACTTACAGAAATTAATCTTGGAAGGATCCACAAGTAGAGAGATAGGGACTTAAGGTAGATGATCGAAATATGGATATAGGCTGAATGGTGAGACTGGGAAGAGAGAAGCTTGATGCTCCCTTCTAGTTCTCACTGATCCATGGGAAACAAGCAGTGAAGTAGTGGTTGGAGCAAGAAAGACATAGAGAAAGTCTGATTGCTTACACTGCAAACCTGCCACATGTTCCAACCATTCTCCAGTCCTTGTCAACTCTACTTTTAAATAGACCTTGAATTTTCACTCTCTCCATCTCTATTTAGCCCAAGCTGCACCTAGAAAAAGCCACCATTTATCATCACTTAGACTCTGCTGGTCTTTTCTTCCTTGGAACCATTTCCATATTTAGATGGAGCAATAATATCTGACCTTGCCTTCCTTTAAAACTTTCGAATAGCTTGCCACCACCTCTAGGATAACATTCATTATCCTCCAGATGAATAAGGTGTTGACTCATCTATCTCAAGTTTGTCTCACAACACTTTCCCCTTTACTTCCATGCTCTTGTTATGTTCACCTTTTCATTGTTCCTCAAACTCGTTAAGTTTCTTTCAGTCTTAAAATTTTGAACATCTTCTTTTTCCTGTTTAGAATTATTTTCTATTGCCTTCTTTTACTTGTGCAGCGTCTTCATCCTGTAGGGCTTAGGTTCAGTGCAACTTACCCACCACTGTTCTCTTACTTGTGCTATGTGAACTGAGTCTGGGTTTGAATCTCCAATGATCCAGCACCTAGTGGAATCATCTATTTTAACTCATGTCTAACACTGGATTGAAGAGCAACAAGAGTAGATACTGTTTGATTGTTTACTCAGCTAGTTTTTTTTTTTATAATTTACTGATTTATTTTCTTAACAATGTTTTCTTTCTTTTCTAGATGTAGTCCCCATAGAATTTCTACTATAATTCATGCATGCACTATCACCATAGTCCCTTGTGTGTGTCCCATCCCTGCCTTGATCCCAGTACATCCCTCTTTCCTGCAGAATGTCTCAGATTTGTAGTTGTCTGCTTATTTTTGTTTTGCTGTGAGTTTGTTCTTGTAGTTCATGTTATTATTGGTTTTTTCCTTGATCCCCTATATTCCTCCTGTGAGATCATCCAGTATTTTTATTTTTCCTTCTGACTTATTTCACTGAGCATTATCCCTTCAAGCTCCATCCATGTTTCTGTGAATGGCAATTATTTTATCTTTTTGATTGCTGAATAGTATTCCATCATGTATATATACCACATCTTCTTGATCCAGTCATCTGTTTTTGGGCATTTGAGTTGATTCCAAGTCTTACCTATTATAAATAGTGCAGCAATCAACATATGGGTGCATGTAATCTTTTGAATTAATGTTTTGTGTCCTTTGGGTAAATCCCTAGAAGTGGGATTTCTTACCCAGCTAGTGTTTCATGTGCATTTTGTATGAAAAGTTAAATGAATTGTAAAAAGTGTAACATTAAAGCAAGTCTTTTTTTATATAAAGATTTATTTATGCATACAAGAGCTGGGGTACATGCCAGAGTCCAGGGAGGTGAGAGGATTCACCAGACAGAGTGGGAAGCAGAACAGGCAGACCGTGTGGGTCTCCTCCCTGGCTGGGGTAGGGATCGAACTCGTGCTGCAGCGGCTGTGGTTTGCTTCACAGTGAGTTGCTTAACCCACTGTGTCACCAGGGAGGCCCCATTAAAGCAAGACCTAAGTGTGATCTTAAATTATATAACAAAATGCTCATATGAAAGATGTAAGGTCCCTTTACAAATTCCTGTGTCACTCACCCTAACTTTGAGGTAGTGACTTATTGGGGTAGCTCCTTCCACAGACCACCCTGTTGGGTTTTGGTCATGACTTTCTTCTCCTTTTGATCAATGGAGAAATGTGACTTGTTGCCTTTGCTTTCTGCTTCATGGTTCTCTCTCTCTACCTAATCTGTGCCCCTTCCCTTTCTTTCTCTTTACTTTGGCTTGGAATTTAGGAGCTGCTGAAAGGCTCTTCTCTGCTTCCTATATACTAGTTATCATAATAGAGGCTTTTTGCTTGAAAAGAAACAAGGGACTATGTGGAGGAGGGAGGGGAACAAAATCCCTCTTCTCTGGAATCTCCATAAAGTCACTCCGGGCTGTGTCCTCATTTCTCCCCATGCAGCTCCAGGCTCCATGCACCACAGCACCCCCACCATGTCACAGACCCAGCGGTGATGTTGCCAGGCTCGGCAAGGGGCACTGGGCTCTGCCAGAGGGATCTGGGTTTTTTCCATGTAGTGAGTCAATCTGGGCAGACAAATCCTGCTGAAAGGAGTTATAAATTGGGGATTGTACACCTCTCCTGCTGAGAGGCACTAACAGCTTATAAGAGAGAAAAATTGATAAACCCCTGGGTATCATTTTTTGTTTTCATTTCACTCTGGGACCAGCTGTGAAAGGGAAATGACTGTAAACAGCCTATTAGTAAAACCGCTTTTGTAGAAATACCACAAGGGAAAGTCATAAGCAATTGTTACGTCAGTCAGGGCTTCCCACCTCGTTTTAAATGGCAAAAGAAGTAGAATTAGGCCCTGAGGTGTGCCTATCTTTCCAAAAACAAAACAAAATAACATTCAAAGCTCATTCTGTGAGTGGAGATGGATCCTCACGGCAGTCTAATGTGGCAGTGTTGAGGCCTCTCGTGATTTCCTAGGATGAGACCTCCCATCACCCTGCCCATGTCCTTCTTGCTTGACATCTTTCTATTGAACACTTATTATGGGCAAAGCATACAGGGACATGGTAGAATTATACAACATTAGAGAATACATTATAATGGCAAGCCATAGGTCCGACCAGCTCTTTTTGGGAAACAGAACAGAGAAAATCTGCTCTTTCTGAGTTAAGAGAGGAGAAAATGTGAAGGATGCAGCTTCAGAAGAGGGTGGTAAAGTGTGTGGCTGGGAGGAGGAGGAAGAAGACGATTCTGCATAGAAAGGGCAGAGGAACACAGCTTTGGGGAGAAAACTGACTCCCTGACGGGACTGGTAGCCATTCTGAGGTTAGCTTGCCACTAGTATGTCAAGACAGGAATGGAATTATAAACCAAATCTAAAGGTTTAAAAAATTCAAATTTCAGTGTGAACTGGTCTGTGTCTGAAGTCTTATTTTGATTTGGTCAGATTTCACAGAGTACTAGGCAGCATAAAGAAAGGACTACGGGCTCAGAAGAGCTGTGAGGTGCTGGATTCCTGGGGCCATGTCCCCAGACTGTCCCTCTTGCAAGTGTGGATTAAATAAAGCTCCCCAACAGCTGCCCCCCAGGCCTGTCTGCTCAGAAGGCATTCCAAAACCGAGGCCCCGGGGGGAACCTGGAGACCACTGGAGACCTCTGTGAGGCCAACGTGAGGCCTTGGTCTCTTTGGCTGGCTCTCAGAGCCAACAGCTTGGGTCCCCGGGAGCCTGGCATGACCTGGTGGAGGGTTTGTTTATTAGCTGTTCTGTTAAAGTTCCATTCATTTATTTAAATAAACAACTCGATCTAACTCAAGGCTCTCCCCCAGCAGCCTTAAATCAAAGGAGGCTTCTGTTATACTTTATGACTTGACTTTGCAAATTTGAGTTAAAAGAAGGGGGCAGCCAAGACCAAGTTTCTTTATGGCTCAGCTGCAGCCACGTCGCAAGTTCAGCTAAAAGCCAGAGTTTGCACCCCAAATCCCACCAGTGTTTTCCTTCTTGATCCCGTTCATTGTGAGAGTTGCAGAGGGGCAGGATAGAGTGTCTGGCTGTTACTGTACATGACCATCTGTCTGGATATTTTGGGAGACTGGAGAAGGTGAGGACTTTGGGAAGCGCCATGCTCAGAATGTGGGAAATCCAGGTTCTGGGCTGCACGCAGTCAGCTCTGTGATATTGGGCTGTTGCTTTTCATCTCTGACCTTTGATTCTGCTTTTGGCAACATTTAGGGATGGGATAAGACAATGTTCTCTGTAGTTCTAAGATTCCAGGGACGTTAGCACCCAACTGGAGGGCAGTTAGATGTAAAGGGGCAGCCAGAGGCTGCCCTCAGCAGGAATGAGCAGGCATTGTCTCGGGTTTACAGGGAGGGAGTCTCCTGCGAAGGTTTGCAGCAAGCCCAAAACAATTTCATCTGTAATAAGAAATGGAGAAAAGCAGATAAGATCTGTGAGATAATAAGATAAACAGACTGTGTGTTTTAGATTTGGGGTTGCAGAGTCAGAGTGGAGGTCAGGCAATTCCCAGCTTTTTGGCTTTTGCCACCAAAATAACAGATATTGAAGAAGGCAGAGATTTTGGTGATGAAGATAATACATTTACTTGGGGATGTATAGAAAGCCATTATCTTGATTTTAAGGGTTGATTAGAATCATAACGAGTATGTTAATCCTTATTAATGTGGGGCCTCCCTGGTGGCGCAGCGGGTTAAGCAATGCACTATGAAGCAAACCACAGCTGCTACAGCACGAGTTCAATCCCTGCCTCCGGCCAGGGAGGGGACCCACATGGCACAGCAGACCTCTCCTGCCTCGCCCGCTGCTCCCCTCAGCAGTGTGTTTCAGTCAGTCTGCCTGTTCTGCTCCCCACTCTGTCTGATGAATCCTCTCGCCTCCTGTGACTCTGGCCTGTACCCCAGCTCTTGTATACATAAATAAATAAATCTTTAAAAAAAATCCTTATTAATTTGGTACTGAAAGCAACATATATTCCTATTATAAAAATAATCAACACAGAACAATTAAAATACACAAAAAACCACAAAGGAAAACAAATTACTCATAATTCCACCACACCAAGATAATCACTGTTTGTGCTTTGTATGTAATTATATATACTATTATCCCCCCTCCTAGAGAAATGAAAGTAAGGTCAGATCAGGAAGATGGGTTTACAGAATGCTAACAAACACACACACACACAAACACACACACACAAACACACACACACAAACACACACACATACACTTTTAGTCTCACTACTTGAAATCATTTTCCAAAACTCATAGTTCTTAATGACTACATAATCATTTTGAAAATTTTATGTGTTTCTTTTTTTTTCTATGTTAACAAATACTGAATGAATATCCTTATAATTAATTCCTTAGTCAAATCATTAAAAAAATAAAATATTAGAAATCAAATTTCTGGGTAAAAATTTGACTGGGTAAAACATAAAATATATTTTTTATATTTATTTTGCAATTTCCTTACTCTTTATTGAGGTAACATTAGTTTACAACACTGTATGTGATGTAGGGCTAAGGTTTCACACCCTTTCCAATGTATGTTAGCACACCCTCCCAGCACCAAAACACCCACAAACCTCTCCCATAATCTTCCACCTCACCCTCAAGTAACCTCAATCTTACAGTCAGATTGGATGAATGTTTTTACAATTTGTTGTAATTTTCCAAAATCTTTTCCAGAAATTAAACTAGTTTATGCCCCCATGGGACAACATGCCACCTATCATTCATTTAGTCTTCATTCTATAGAGGGGCACAATTCTTTCAGTGATAAACTACCTCCAGTGAATTATATCATGTAGCTATTGACTCAAAATTTCTTTTTCATCATATACTAAATATTTGGGTTATTTGCAGTCTTTTGTTTTCACTCGTCTGTCCTGTATTTTGCCTCAGCTTGTAGGACTTTATGTTTCAGTGTGCATTTATATTTAATGTGATAAGTGCTATTTTATTTCTATGATCTTATTTTGTTATTTTCCCTTTACTTTAAAATTTTTTTTGTTGCAAGGTCTATTTTCCTTTGAATAAATACTTTTTCCTCTACTGAGGAATGCCATTGATAACCTATTGGCATTCACAAGATCAAAATATTTGCGAGTCCTCTTTATGCAAAATGAAGACATTAGCACTCTTATTTTAAAGAGCAAATTCCTTGCTCTTTACTGCCTAGGTTTTTGTTCACAGAGGATGGTAGTGGCCAAAGTATTTATGTCCTCACTAAGCCTAAATTGTCCCATCTGTAAACTGGGCATGATAGGATCATGGGGTTATTGTGGAAATTAAATGAGATAATGTATATGAAGCATTTAGGAATATTGCCCCTGATTAATCATCAGTAACTGTAATGATAAATAGAATCTACTATATCCTTTAAAATCTCCAAATTATATCATCGCTTTGTATCTGTAAATTTTTTTACAGATATATATATATATGTATATGTAAATTTTTCATTTAGTAATTACTTTTTAAAAAATTAACTGGATTTTCATGCATATTGTCAGTTCTTTCATACAGTGTTTTTCTATGTATGTCCCTTGTTTTGCTTTGTCCGTTAGTTGATTCAACTAATTTCTTCAATGATGTTATATAAGTCTGCTATAGTTCCACTGTTTGCAAGAACCAGACAAAACCCAGCAACTTTTACAAGTTTGGACCTTATTTTTTTTCTTTCATGTTTAGAAATAAGGAATCTAGCTTTGCTCTGCAAGTTTAGTTTCAGACATCAGAAATCCAATTGTCTTGTCATTGGCTACATTCCTAAGAAACAAAATGAAAATTTCATACCATTCATCATGTCTTCATTCCATCTAGCATGAGAGAGAAAAACCCAAAGATGAACATGACCTAAGATACCATCTTGACATATCTATTGGTCGGAATTCAATTACCTGGTCTTAGTGCAATGGAAGATACAAGATACAGTCTTCATTTAAATAGTTATGGGCTCAGCTAAACATTTCTTTCTGAGAGAGAAGAGAATAAATAATGGGGTCAACTAGCATCTCTGCCTGCTTGGCCACTTGTATTGTTTTTCCACACATATAACATTCTCCTCTCCCACCAGGCCTCAAGTCCTACCTAGTTAGTTCCTCCAATCCAAGCGTCATTATTCCTGGATGGTGGGTAACCTTTCCATGAAGCCTGCTACAATGCCTGACAAGTCACTAATTTATAATCGAAAACACAAGAGTCCTGTTCTTCCCATAACTACTTTTAGATCAGTGTAGAAGAAATATAAAACCCAAAACAAAAACTTATTTTTAGGAGAACTGGAAACACCAGCAGTTGCTGACAGTGATTACTGTTGGTTTCCAGTTCTTTCTGTGTCCCTCTTTGGCTCTCTAACAATGATTCGCTGATAAAGACCCACTGGCCTGCCAATGGGCTGGGTTGCCTGGTGTCTATCTCCCAGTGTCAGACTCTGTTCCTTGCTATGTTCACACCTGTGGTTGGTGCTGGAGGGGTCACTCTTCCTGGTGACTGTATGGCTTTTTAGCTCTATTCCTGCTGGTACCGATTTGAAAGCTTGGAAGTTGCATAGAAGTTGAGTTTAATGGCTTTTCTAGCTAAGTTAGTGATTTCTTTGGATACAATTCCCTCAACATTTAGTAGGTCCTACCTACTTGCTTCCCATCAGCTCCATGTACAAATTACTATAGCCAAAGATCTTGTGCCGATAAGGCTTTTAAGCCAGGTCTTTTACCTACTGGCCTCTGCACTCTGCCCAGTTCTCCTTTCAAGTTAACAATGGTGACCTTGAAGTTACTGGAAACAATAGGGCTTGGTGATGATCCTATGTGACCTGAGCACTCCCCTCACCCATTCCAGCAAGACAGAGATGACATTCGTCATTTGGCAGAGAGCCTAATGGAAATATGATTTGAGTCTAGGGTTTTTGGTTTTTTTAAAGGTTTATTTATTTATGCATACAAGAGCTGGGGTGCAGATCAGACATGTGGGGTGAGGGTGAAAGGATTCACCACAGACAGAGTGGGGAGCAGAACAGGCAGATTAATTGAAGTACACTGCTGATGGGAGCAGTGGGTGAGGCAGGAGAGGTCTGCTGTGCCATGTGGGTCCCCTCCCTGACTGGGGATCAAACTCATGCTGCAATGACTATGGATAGCTTCATAATGCTGTGCCATAGCCCCTTACCCCCTAGGTTTTATCTCTTGCTGAGTTTAGGGCTTGGAGTCACTGTTAAAACCTCCCCAGTTTGAATTTAGGAGAAATTGTGCTTTTGTTATAATGCTGTAAACTCCATGTTATTAAATTTTCATCAACTCAGGCTGAAGACTATGGGCAGAATCTGCTTCTTCTAAAAGAGCTGTATTCCCTTCTGTCTGGCTCACTGCCTGGAGAGTTACAGGCTGAAGTTTATCTCTCTCTTATGGGACATTGCTGAGAAAAGCAAGAAGCAGCCAACATATACACCAACATTCTTATTTTCTTACCATCTCCCCTAATTCTTCTTCCTCCTCTCTTGTACAATAGTGCCTTTCTCTTATTATTATTCTGTTTCAGTAATGTCCAAGTGTCATATCTGTCCCCTCATGTTCACAGCATCTTCTTCTCAGGTCTTAATCTAGGAGGTTGGTTACCAGTTCAGAAGTTGAAGACAGATGGGAGTTGGTAAGATTCCAGACACTTCAGTCCTGGCAGAGTAACTACTCTGCAGCTTTTCTTCTCTGTTTCTGGCCAACTGCTGTGTTTGAGTGGTGGTCACTACCCGACGCAAAAAGGAATAATTCATTGGAGAGAATCCGCTACCTACCTCCATTGCTTTGCTGGCTCCTGGCTTCATGCCTCGGTTTTCTAGCCAAGCTAACTGGATTCCACATGATTTCTTTCCAGGTACCTCCATCCATCTTGAAAAAGAATGATGCGGTTGCTTTGTGGAAACCCTCTATTCTGAAATGCACAAAAACACTGCAGTTCCACCCATTTAAAGTGGCCAAGAAGAGTCCTTTAAACAAAGCATTCCCTTTGAGAAGTCCCAAGTCCCATCACTCCCAGCCACTTCAAACCCAGAAACAACAGAAATAAAGGAGGCCACAACATTTTCCCTATATGTTTCTTTTGAGGTCAACACTGCCTTCTGAGCAATATTAGCTACAGTTCTGCGAAGGTTGTCCTATCTTGTACCTATGCATCAGGCATAATTGATATTCTACATAAAATTGTGCCTTCTCCTTGAAGGTGATGTTTAGAAAGACTTTGTTCTTGTTTTGTTTTTTTTTTTTTTGGTTCCCTTCTTCAATTCAGGCAGGAATTGCAATGGTGGGGAAGGAAAGGAAGCAGGGTGGTATCATTATCAGGAAGCTCCCAAACTAAAGAGAGATTTTACTCCCAGGGAAGGGAAGGAAGGAAAGATACAGCAAGCAACCTTCCTTGTAAAACAAGAAGTGTGTGTTGTTCTGAAAGGATCTGCTACAAATGAATTTATCTGAATAACTTTTTAAGATCTCTGAGTGGACAGGGGACAATAACTAGACCTAAGAAGACCTAAAACCAAAGACTTAGTGGTTTGGGTAAGGGTTTCTGTTTGGCACACAAAAGGCAATTTCTCACAAAGAATTGACTAGCATGAAAGTTATGTAGACAGAACTACAGATTCTGTTCTACTTCCGGAAATACACATTGTCATCTGCATGCCACTGCTGTTCTAAAACACAGATTAGCATCACATGTTGTCATCAAAGCAGAATATCTTCTTCCTTTATGAGCTGGCCTGGAATACAAAATTAGAAACAATTTTCAATGTAAGATTCCCCAGTTCTCATTTAATTCTCTCCTTCTCTTAACTCCTTTCAGAGTTTTGACACCTGCCTTTACCCATTTGGAGAACAGTTTATGACCAGGTTTTAAGAGGAATCCTTCATGACTATTTGGCTGCCTGTGACAAAAAAAAAAGAAAGAAAGAAAGAAAAAAATAAAGAAAGAACAATATCCAGAGAAAGCCAATAAAATAACCTTTAAAGTGTGTGCGTGTGTGTGTATGTGCGTGTGTGTGTGTGCACACTGATCTTGGGTCCTGAAGTCTTTACTCTTTCCTCTCTTCTGCAGGGTCACTGGACTTGCCAAATGCTGATGCAGAGTGGATCCAGGCTAGCATCTGTCTACAATTCCTTGATGGGCCCCTTCTAGAAGGAAGATTGATGTGAGTCAGCAAAGCCCTCATTAAGTGAGTCACACCATTAATAAAAGGTGCAGATTGCAAAGTGGTGTTTATTTCAGTGTTGATAGAAACCAGGACACAGTGGCCTTGAATCAAAAATAACCTTGGGCCAGACACATTGAACTTGGATCAGATCTGAAATCCCAGGCATTCATTCTTCCCGAAGGCAAACACACATCCAGATATGGCTGCTGTCTTCTTTGTCCTACAGATGACTTGCTCCTCTTACCAGTTTTTGCTCTGTGCTTGACAATTTATAAAGTCCATCCACTTACAACTCCATTGTCCCAACTCTAGTAAGCCTGAGTAAGTGATATACTAAAGTTTGGGTGGGGAGGGACCCTAGGTCTGAATTAAGTCATGTGAATTTAGTTAATTCATTTAAGTTCTCTGAGTTTTAGACTATACTAAATAACCTGTAAGTACTCCTTTTGCACTAAAAAACCTTCTCCAGTTTTCTCACTTAGGCTCAATATCTTTAAATTCTCTAACTTACTGTTGAGCATAAAAGTAGAATATCCACCAAAGAGCATGAAAATTAAATCAGATAATATAATTAACAAAATAAGCTCAATGTGTGGCACATAATAAGAGTTTAAGAAATACTACCTGAGATTTGAAGAGTGTAGGTATTATGAAAATTAATAGGCGAGAAAACCAGAACAAGTCTATTAGTTCAAGGTCATTGAGGTGAGGCTGATGATGCCAAAGGTGGAAATAAGCTCTTGAGAGTTCTGAGCCACACACAGAAGTTCAGATCTTTGAAGGAAGCTTTTTCTTGCCTATTTACTTTTCATGAAATGAAACTATTTCATCTGGTTCTTATTGGTGTGCTTTTATGTCCAGTTTCACTTTAGTTTATACGTCAGCTCTCGGGACACCTAGTGAACAATACAAGGTACTTACTACCTACTAGCTGATACGATCCATTAAGGAGACCATTGCAATTAATATGACCACACATATGAAGGGTAGCCTGCCACCAACTCTAGCTGGGAAATGGAGAGAAGAGGGTGATCAAAGAAGATCCAGCATTTAGTGGGGGGCACAATAAATATCTATGAACTGACTGCTTGTTTCTCCTCTAGGAGGCAACATTGAAAATGAGATCTGAAGGATAGTGGGAATCAGTCAAGTGTATGTGGGGAAGAAAACATCATACATGCCTGCCAATGGCTGTCAGGGAGAAAGGCTAAAGATAAAGGGTGCTAAAGATGAAATGGTGCAGAGCAAACTGATCTGATAAGGATTCAGGCAGGATCTTATTCCAAGGGCAGTAACTCTGGTTCCAAGAAGAACATTTGGCATGTGTGATTTGATGCAGTTCTCTTGACCTCACTGTGTTTTAACATAGGTAGAGTTTGATAGAGAAGTAAAACATACCCCTTCATAGGTAAAAGTTCTCTCCCATTACCAAACAATGTATCCACAATCACTTATGATATACATGATTCTTAGGCCTAACAAGTCAGTAGATCTGTTTTATATATTTATAGTACATTTTAATGTTGAAAGACCAATAATTGTAAAAATATTAGAAGGAAATGTGGATAACTGTTTTTTGTAATTCTAGGATAAGTTGGTAGAAAGGGAGAGGGAAACATTAAAAGATATGTTTCCATAAAATCAAAATTTTCCTGAACTGTTTCTGCTGGTGCAAAAAAAAAAAAAAAAAAGTTGGGGGCTATAAAATGTAAAATACAAACAAAACTTTAAAAAGCTGTAACAATTATAACTAATAACAATTAGATTTAATAATTAAAAACTCTAGTGCATACTTTCTAATGACTAAAAGGAAAATATGATAAGTTAGGCAGATTAATGAATAACTTAGAAAGAAGAAATACATAGAATTCATGAATTGTTTGATTGTATTTGGTACAGTGATAAATGGATGGATGGATGGATGGATGGATGGATGGATGGATGGATGGATGGGTAGGTGGGTGGATAGACAGATGGGTGGATGGACATATATTCCAAGCACATAGTGCAGACATGCTAAGCACTATTTATTGAATGAATAAAAACAGGCTGATTTCTAGTTTCACTAGTGTCTTTATAGAGAATATTTTTTAAAAAACACAAGATTTATATTATAATCATTAATTTAGCCAAGTTTAAAGTTATGAATAATATCTAATCAGAGTTAGAGAACCTGTAGGAAATTTCAACTCTGATGGTCATTGAAGTATACTTCATAGATTATAAATTAGAAACAGTCAATCCCCATTAAAAAGGGGGCTGAGTAAGTTAGTCAAATATTTATATAGCTATCTATTAATTTAGCATGAGAACATATATGTGACATATTTGAAGTTGAAAGTTAAAAATGACAAACCATAAAAAGAATATTTAAGTGTCTCACTATTAAGTATAATATCTGCTATAATTTTCTAGGAGTTAATGAAGTTAATGAATTAATGAGGTCCTATATTCAGAGTTTGCCACAGTTTTTTTTTAGTTTATTTTTATTTTACTTTATTTTTGAGGTACCATAGGTTTACCACATTGCTTGTATTTTAGAGCCATAGGATCTACCCCTTTAGGTATTATTAACACACCACATCCACCACCCAAGCTAAGTGTTGTTTAATGTTTTTTTCATATGCCTGTTGGATATTTGCATTTCCTCCTTTAGCTCTTCTGCCCATTTTTTGATTGGATTGATTGCTTTTCTTGTTGTTGAGGTTGTATGAGATCTTTGTAGGCTTTCAAACTATACTACAGAGCCATAATAATTAAGACAGTATGGTTTTGGAGAAAAAAAAAAAAACAGACACACAGACTAATGGAATCAAATTGAAAGCCAGAAACAAAACTACACGTATATGGTCAACAGTGATAAAGGAGTAGAGAATATGTACTGGAACAAGGAAAGTCTGTTCAATAAATGGTGCTGGGGAAACTGAACTGCCACATGCAAAACAAAACAAAAAATTGAATTAGACTATTATCTCACACCATATACAAAAAGTTAACTCAAAATGTATTAAAGATTTGGATATAATATCTGAAACCACAAAATTTGTAGAAGAAAACATAGGCAAAACACTCCATGACATCAACTTCAGGACATCTTTGAGGACACATTTCCAGAAGGAAGTTAAACAAAAATGAATATAAATAGCTGGTTTATACCTCAAACTAAAAAGCTTCTATACACCAAAGGAGATAGCAAATAAAATGAAGAGATACCCTACTGAAGGGGAGAAAATATTTGAAAACTATACATCTGATAAGGGACTGATAGCAAAGATCTCCAAAGCACTCACTATTTTTAATATTTTGAAAAATGTCCTACTGTCTTGTATAGGGGCTGGACCATTCTGTATTCCCACTAATAGTGTAAGAAGACTCCCTTTTCTCCACATCCTGACCAATACTTGTTTCTGGTCTTCCTGATAGGGGCTATTCTCACAGGTGTGAGATCTGTCATATTAAATTGTCATTAACTTCCTTTGCTATATTTTTTAGGAGTTAGAAAAAAGTGCACAAATAAGATTAACTAATGCACCGCTTTCCTACTAAAACAAAATATGATCATGTTGTCTATGGTACAAATTATAACTTGGAAAATGCATTGAACTAAATAGGAAAGCAAAAGTAAGAGTCTAAAAAATTCAAACTCCTTATCCCCACCTCCTCACAATTTTTTTTTCTTTCTCTGCTCTTCAAATTCATTTCACCTTTCACACAGAGGTAAGACTAATGACAAGCTTAGGCAGGAATGAGGGATGTATAAAGAAGACAGAAATTTTTAAAAAGGAAAAAAGTCTCAAAATTCAGTAAAATTTCCCTAGTTTTGTCACAGAGGGAGAACATGGAGAGATAAGCTAGCTTTCACTTGCCAAAAGAGGGTTAACTTTATGAGCAATATCATGGCCATTTCAAGAGAAACAGTGGGTCTGATGCTGTCACATTAGCAGTAGCCATCATAAGTACCTTGTCCATTTCCTGCTCTCTTCTCCCCCCATGGCTTCCAAGAATAAGATGAAGGAGAGGTTCATCCCTAAGTTCCATAAATTCATCATTATTCATTCCCAATCACTGGGGTAGGCTGGAAAAAGAATTCAAGAAGAGAGTCTCTATATGCACTAATATATAAATAAATTAATCTTTAAAAAAAAAGCTATTGAAAAATTCAGACCTATTCCTTTCACACATATCCTATGACACAGTCACCATGTATGTCACAAGAGCAATGGGCAGAGGGGCACAAAGGCCCAGAATCTAAAACCCAAGAATGAACAGGTATTTCAATGTAGAATTAAGCAAAACAACCCAAGTCCTTCTAGCAGCCATGAACACGTTGGATCAAATGTAAGTCAAATCTAGAAAAAAACAGCTTAAGATCAATTTCTTGCTCTAATTAAAAGTGTATTGCTTGAACTATGTCCAACCCAGGTCTTTCTGGCTTTTTTAAGTCCTACCTTTCCAAAACTTTTCATCATTTATCACACTTTATGACTGCCCACCTAGGAAGGAACACAAGGTTGGCATGTATAAGTTAAATACACAAGTATGTGCCAGTGTCGTTGTTTTTTCATTTCCCCTAGGTGATCCAGGAAGAAGCTTAGAGCCCCAAAGTAGCATATCACAGAGACTAGTTTATTGCAATCAATTTTTCAATAACTCCCAACTGGGCCAGATTCAATCCAATAACAAAAGATGAAAGTGTCTAAGTCTATTAAACTACCAGGTGCCTGAATTTACTTAAATCACTTATTAATTTCCTTCCCTGATCTCACTGCTAAGCTGTCAAAGCTCTATCCATGTGTCACCGAGTCAACTATTCTGGGGTCAATTATGCTGAATTGCTTTGCTATTAATTGGATCACAGCCCAGCCAACTTAATTCAGTCTTTAGTCTGAAATGGTACATGATCCAGTCACCCCCATGTCCTTTCTCTCTGGAAGCAACACAAAGAAATGTGTTGTTTGATTATCCTCCTGAAGGTCAGCCTTTAAATCTAGACATATACTCTAACAACCCAGTCATAGTAATGTAGAGTGTAACCATTTGTGAGCTAAACTCTGGCAGGTCCCAAGAGCTACTATTTTACTATGTCATAATGACTTAGTCTTACTTTTACTCCTCTCTTCTTAACCTAGCACCATCAGTGTTATGGTTTATTGCTTCTTGAGACCTCCTCCCAATTCCCGTTCTTTATAACCTTCATTCTTCCAAAGTGGAATTTTCTAACACCTATCCCAGACTTCTTTCTTTACAAAGTTAAGTCCCATTCATCTTTAGCACTTTTGCAAGTGCCCACACTCTCTCTTTCAAGCTTCCTGCTTTTAATGTTCTCAAAAGCCTGCTTTCCCTCCTAGGTGACTGGACTGATTCCAAGAGACCTTTCAAAAGCAGGACGTAGGTATCCATTTTCACTGAAGAAGTGTGGCATCTTGAAGGAACAATGAAAGATTCTTCTTGGCCGTGATATTTTTGCAGTTTTTAAAAACACCTGGATGTACTCTATGATATTCTTAATGCTAAGAATTTCTTCCAAATATGGATCTAACCCACAGCTGGAAATAGCATGTTCTCCAAATCCCCTTGCCAAAGAGTTAAATATCTTCCCAGGATTTTAAATCATTTAAAGGCACTTAACCACTCAAAATGGTATGAATTCTCCTTCCACTCACATGGAATGCATTGCACAATTGACAAAGAGCATTAAAGGGCCTTCGAAACCAAAAGTACAAAAAAGTCAGGAAAACCAAATAGTCCAGAGATTTATGAATGAAACATTTTAACTAAACCTGAGTGGGAAGCATATCAGGAATGAATGGTTAGAACTTCCTTGGTCTCACATCCAAACAGATGAGAATTCATTTCTGCTGACTAGCCATGCAAAGACACAAGTGGGCTTCCATAAAACAGGTAAAGCAAAAACATCACAAGAACAAATGAGTTTTTTTAAAGTGGAAATTAAACCCAAACACCGCGAAATATGTCAATAGAACATACCATGGGAGAGGCTACACCCTTTTCCAGATCTGCTTCTCATCCCAAGCCACCATCATCTCTCACCTGGACAACTTTCATAGTTGCCTAATTGGACTTTAGCTCCCACTTTTGCCATCATAATCCATTCTCCAAAGAGCTACCAAATCACATCACCTCCCTGAGAAAACCTTCTAATGACTTTCAAATATTCTTAGAATAAAACCTAATCCCCTATGCCACAGCTAACAAGGCCTGCATGATCTAGTTCATGCCCGTTTCTGCAATTCCAATTTGAACCATTCTTATGTGCTCCACGGTACAGCAACTGTGACCTGAACTTAGAGTACACTAAACTTGTTCCACGTCAGGTTTTCTGTACTTATAATTTCCCCTGCCTAGACCTTAGTTTTCCTGGTTATTTTTGTTTTGTTCTGGAGATTCTTATATTTTAAATCTCAGCTTATATCTTACCTCACAGAAATCTTTCCCATTAACCTACTAAAGCAAGCTGCCCTTTATCCAATCATTTTCTGTGGTTTTGATGCTGGATGTCCTTGAACCTCTGTTTAAGCAACAAAGTTGTGGATATAAAACTTGGTACAAAGCTTGTAGATTCACAAACGGTAAAATACTTGGTGTTTTAGATACCAAATCCAAAATATATGGTTTTATTTCTTTACAGCAGTTATCACTATAAATTATCCTACTTACTATTTTTCTATTTCATCATAAGAATAAAAATGTCATGGAAGTAGGGATTCTATCTACTAATAAATAGTAAATTGTCCATAAATACAGCCTTTGATAAGTATTTGTTGAATGAATAAGTGACAAAGTTAATAGTCAAAACAATTCATTAGTGAACCAAGGGCAATAAATTAATAACTGTGCTTCACAAAGTAGCTGTTTAATGAAGGCCATGGCTGAGAAGAGTCCAGCAGCACATAGTTTAGAGTGATACTACTTCCTCCCTTAAGTGCTCAAGCTATTGAACAGTGTTTTCCAAAGGATGATCAGAATTACCTGAGGTAATTACCTGGGCTATAAACATATAACCTCAAAGATTTGGCCCTTGGAGATAATGACATAGTGAGTTCAGAATGAAACCTGAGAATTTGAATCTTTAACAAGTACCTCCAGATGCTTTTTATCAAGGAAGCTTGAGAAATACTCAATTAGAGATTCCAAAACTTTTCTATATATTAGAGTTCCAATGCCCAGGCTGTACCTTCATGCCAATTCAATCAGAATATTTTGAGAGTCTGGGACCCAGTCTTTTCTAAAACTCTCCATTATCCCAACATCTGCCCAAGTTTGAGATCATTCCTCCAGAACACTATTTCTCAAACTTTAACTTACATGTGAATCACCTGGAGAGCTTATTAAAATGCAGGTTCTGATTCAGTAGGTGTTGATAGGGGTCCAAGACTCTGTTTTTTAATAATCTCTCAGAGGTGTTGATGCTGGATGTCCTTGAAACTCTTTAAGAAACAAAGTTGTGTATCTAAAACTTTGTTCAAAGCTTGTGGATTCACAAATGGTAAAATGCTTGGTGTTTTAGACACTAGCTGTAATAACAGGATGTTCTAGATTAGGTATAACAACAGAAATTTATTACTCACAGTTCTGATATCTGAGACCAGGGTATCAACAGGGTTGAATGAGGGCCCTTGGGTCACAAGCTTATCATTATATCCTTATATAGAAGAAGGTTCTAGGGTATGCTATGGAGTCTCCTTTACAAGGGTGCTAATCCCATTCTTAAGGGCTTCATCCTCATGACATCTTCATCTCCCAAATGCTCCATCTCTTAACATTATCACATGGGGGTTAGATTTCAACATAAGAATTTTGGGGGCACACAGGTATTCATACACTAATAAATGGTATCATTGTTCATATACATGAGGGTGACACCTTTAGGATCCTACAGTGAAGTACCTGGTAGGGCTGACCTGTATGTCAAGTTTGTGTACCTGCCTTTAACACCTTATTCCAGCTAATTATATTTTGTTCTAGATAAATATTCTCCCTGGAATTTTGGAATGAATAAACCAGTATATTTGAACTTTCTTGACATTTTTACTGGCAAAGACATGAAAGTTAATGTTAAGGGCTGTGCTTACTCTTCTGTGCATCCCTATGAGACAAGAACTAAAAAGATTGCCTACAGAAAGTGGTATTTCAGTGTTGGTATCATATCACAGTTACCTTCTGTTCTAAAGCAAATAAAAGTACTCAAAACTCTTCAAACTTTGGAAACAGATTATTGTGATGGATGACAATCTTCCAAACATATTCATAGTGCATAATTACTTGTGATGGGGTTCAGAACACACTACCCCCAAAACATAGCACCCTGGCATATTGAAAGTCTTTAGATGAAGGAGTTGGAAGAAAGAACAGCAGAAACAAGGTCATGCTAGCCTCTTCCATTTGCATTTCTGAAATAGATGAAGACTCCCTAATAAAGCACCCTCTCTGTATTAGAAGGAAGTAATTCACATCACCAAAGGGGAAATTTAGGGCTAAGAAAGCTGGATGAAACAAATTCTTATTAAACAAGCCTTTTTTTCCTACTTCTTTTCTATTAACTACCCCAGTCCAAACCCCTTTGTCTCTTTACTTATTATGAATTTATTGTTTCTTTATCTAAAAGGCATAAAAGTTCCCTATACTCATCATTTCTTGATCTTCATTCTCTTCTGAGGACTCATGTGTTCGTGGAAACATTCAGTAAAGTGTGCCTGTTTTTCTCTTATTAACCTGATTTTGTCAGTTAAATTTTCAGATCCAACCAATGACACTAAGAAGGTTGAGGAGAACTTTCTCTTTCCCTACACTTGCAATCTTGGGTAAATAGTTCTTTCCACACCCCTACATCTGGGTCTTGAGTGTAGGCTCACATGGTAAAGTTGATGGTCAATTTTTGTATCTTCTATTATCGGTCATAAAAAAAGACCTTATTACAAGCTGACGCTGTGATTGTGACAAAGAAGTTTCCCTTGACTGGCTTTGGTCAAAGGCCATGTCTTTATATTCAATTAGTTAGACCTTTGGCAGTTTCATCACTGAGCAATAGATCTGATTATCTTCTTAATGACTGACATATTCGGCCCCTTTATTGATAAAGCCACTGCTTTGCGCTTGACCGTAATGAGAGTTGAGGAAAAAAATTGATCCCTTTGATGAAGACTTTTCTATGCCCTTAAAATATGGAGTCTTTTGGGAAAGGGGGAGGTGACACAGAGCCTTTTCAATTGTCCACTGACACCAAAGGCTTGAGCAGTCCTATTATTAAAGCTTGAATTAAGGGTACAAAGTTCTTCACTATGAAAAGCAACCTCATGACTTGAGATTCCAACAATGGGAAAGTTTCTTTATGATTTTTTTTAAATCAATACAAAGTACCAGATAAAGTCAAGTGAAATTTCAACTTGTAGAAAGAGGTGGATGTTTAAGATGGGGATATTATTAGAGAGTGGAAATAAATCCAGTCTTCCCACTTGCTAACAGTTCAGCAATTATCATACTTCCTTAGTAATTTAGGAGTCAATTCCCCTCTGTCTAAAAGAGAACCTCAACATTTTCAAAATTCTATGAATTTATGAGTGGTGTACTCCTAAAATGGTTCAACTTAGAAATTGAAGGTTTGGAATTTTTAGTTAGCAGGCCTTTGTCATTCTATGGTCTCTGGTGATGGGCAAACTGATTACCTGTAACCAAGTCTGTTCTTTCCTCTCAAACTGAAAGTTTTCTCTGCTTTGGAATAAAGTGAGGATATTTGCACTCTGAGCTGGGCTCTGCAGGTACTTTTCATTGGGTACAAATTCACTTAGCAAAATAAGAGGACACATAGCCACAGAGATGTTTATTCAGACCCTTGCAAGTCACCCCCCTCCCTTTCAGCACCTCTTTCAACACTGTTGTGAAAACAGCAAGGTAATTGCCAAGTTCAATGGGCTTCCATGATGTAATAAATGGAAAGACCTGTGAATTGCTCCATTGCTAGACATTAAGGCAGAGAATGATGTCATTCCTTAAAAATAAATAAGCATAACCTAATGTCTTTTTACTAATAGTCTACTAATTGCTGCATCAGAAGAAGGAAAGCTTTGTAGAAGGGAATGAGAAACTGCCCCTGACATCATACAAACAGCACAAGAGAAGCTTTATTCTCTGGGTGTACACACATACACACATGGGTAAAATGGCTTCTTAAATAATGAATCCCTAGATAACACTGACATGAAAGGGATGTCAGCCCTCTGATTGGTGCACAGCTGGAAAAAATTAGACTGAAAAATGACAGAATGATAGGATGTGATGCATGCTAACACTGCTGGCTGGGAACGAAGGAGAGCAAGGCCATTCTGTTTTGAGAGTCATCCCTCCTGCTGCCGCTGGGATCCCTTTATCCAAGACCCTGTAGCTCAACACTCTTAGCTGTACTCTCCTGTTTGTTCAAGTGTGTGCATCACATCTAAAGTCTTGGGAAAGTGTGGTTTAGTTGAATAAAATCATTTTTTTAAACATTCACCAACAAGTAAGGTTTAAAAGTCACAGCATTATAGAAGAATCAGATTATCCAGAAATTATGTCCTGAAGTATTTATGGCTAAGAGACTGAACTTTTTCCTATCAATGAATTTAAATGCAGTGTGTTTTTTCCCCTGGAGTTTGGATTTGGCCCTTTCTCTTTTACTCTGAATGTGTTTTTTCAATGGCTTTTGTAGCACTTGAGGGGGAAAAAAATGAAAGGTTCTTTCACAGCTTCTGGAGTGTGTCCATCATATTTCCTTTGGATAGACGTCATAAAAAATTTGGTCAGATCGAAATACATGATTCACTGTTAATGGAAACACAATCCCATGTGCATTACCATATATAATGTTGATGGCAACATGCCCCCTATTTTCAACTGGAATTTCTTACTCTTTATGTAACATCAACATGCCTATCAGTTAGGTGGGCATTTCTGCTTGGGTCATTGCAGAGACCCAATGCAGAGAAAGAGGTTTGGGAATTAAGCTATTATCAGGAGAAAATAGCATTAGTATTAGATTCTCAATTAGTGTCCCAATGACTTTGGATAAACCAGGTTTTGAGGACCATTTCTCCTTAGATAACCTTTAATATGGAGGGTTTATGAGTTAACCAGAATAACTTAAGTGTAGCATATAAAACCATATTTTTACCCTTCTTGACTGGGGCTTATAAACACCCATGATTGTTCAGCTCTCCTAACTGTCACAGAGTTTAAATGAAATTGTGAGATCCCATGATCTAGAGGAACCACTGTGGTATGATGAATCCTAAGCAGAGTATCATTCGTAATTAAGCATTTAATAAGAGCCTCCTGGGGCTTCCCTGCTGGACAATCACCAGCCACTGCAGCATGAGTTCAAGATCTGGCCAGGGAGCTAACCCACATGTTGGGGCTGACCTCTCCTGTCTCGTCTGCTACTTCCCTCAGCAGTGTATTTCAGTGGATCCACCTGTTCTGCTCCCCACTTTCTGGTGAATCCTTTTATTTCCAGCATCTGTGGCCTACACTCCAGTTCTTACATGCATAAACAAATAAAATAATTAAAAAAAAGAGCCTCAGGGATGATGGAAGGAGGGTCACTATGAAACACAGAATGATGAGGGAGAAAACCTAGTGTAGATGCCTAAAAAACCTACTGTTCGTGAAATACAGTGATGTGTTGAACAGATCACCAGACTTGAGAATGCTGTTGATAATAAGTAATCATTGACCATAGTACTATTGAGAGTCAGAGACATGAATTTAATGTGCTTGCGTGAGAGTCTAAATTTCAAAGTGTGGTCACCTTGTTAAAAATTCAAATACTCAGATCCTATCAGTGCAATCACTGTGGTTTGTTCAACCACAGATTGCACTCTGACAGAATGTCAGAATGTCAGAATGACAGGTGTTCTGTAGGCTATGCCATCCAAATTTGTATAATTACACTTAACATTATTCACCCAATGAGGAAATGGTCTAAGAACCCATCTCTCAGAGCATATTACCATCATTAAGCCACGAGTTATTGTATCTGAATCAAAAAGTATGGGGATAAAGCCCAGCATAGTGTGTCTTTTAATAAACACTCTAGGTGATTCCAACACATGCTAAAGTGGAAGAACCATCAGTCCTAGAAATCTACTAACCCTAGGTCAGTCAATAATTACATATTCTGAAAGCAATTTTCCTATGTGCACATGGTCCTCACTCCCCACACCACTCCCATCCTCTTTAATCAGAGCTCGTGACTATGAAAGGCAGGTACAAGTAGGAAATAGTTTGTACCACTTAATAGCTAGGGCCTTTGGGCAAGTAGTCACTTTTTGGACCTCAGTTTCTGTATCTGTAAAATGCTATATTGTCCTAGAATATCTCCACTGTCCCTTTATATCCAAATATCATATGATTCCGTGAACTGTCAGTGCTGTCCTTCTTTTTTAATGATATATTTATCTATGCTTACAAGAACTGGGGTGCAGGCCAGAGGTGTGATGGGGTGAGAGGATTCACCAGAGACAGAGTGGGGAACAGAACAGGCAGATCCACTGAAATATACAACTGAGAGAAACAGTGGGTGAAGCAGAAGTCTGCTGCACCATGTGGGTACATCCTCTGGCCAGGGATAGAACTTGTGCTGCAGTGGCTATAGATGCTTCATAATGCATTTGGCGCATTATGCCACTTGGGAGGCCCCTGTGCTGCCATTCTAAATCCTAAATATCCGTCTCTACTCTCATAATGCCTGTAATTGAGTCATTCAGGAGGATAAGGGAGTTTGATAATACTCCTCAAGATAGTAGCACAATAAACTATTGGACCCTTGTAGATAATGAGATCCTTAGCAAAAAAATAAATAAATAAAAATGCCTATGATATCACTGGTTGAGACAGGGGAAGTGATATATGACAAATACACGTCTAAATTTATCAGTCTGCATTTTTGGAACATGCACTAATAATAATGTTAGTAAAGGCAATGAGTCTCCCACTTGGATTATTCTCAAACAAATATGGAAAGATTAACAAATCTGTGTGAATGAGTATTGTCATGAGGTCTCACAATAGAACTATTCAATACTAATGTTAATGGATTTTTTTACTTTGTTTTCCTATAGTTTAGGAAACTTAGTTTAGGATGCTCAGCATTCTGTGCTTCGACAGCACTTTGAAGTAATAGCTGACATATTAAAGGAACAGACTATAGTAATCACAACTTGTGATCCATAAAAATGAACCATGTTGATAAGAATAGTGAACATCATTGTCCCCCAGATGTCTTGCATTTGTGATGAGTAAAACCCAACTATCTCCATTTTGACCACACAGGCTTTTTCTATGTATGAAATTGCCCTTTCTTTTCTCAAAAAATTTTTAAAATATACATTTATTAATCATCATCCTTTATATCTGTATGATGTATGATTTCCCCATGAAATACCCACAATCAATTCACCCATGCATCCCCCCCCCCATAGTCCCTTGTGCTCTTCCCACCCCAGAGTGAATAGCACTTTGGTGCTATTCCCCAGAGACAGAGTGGAGCGCAGAACAGGCAGATCTACTAAAACACACTCCTGAGGGGAGAAGTGGGTGAGGCAGGAGAGGTCTGCTGTGCCATCTGGGTCCCCTCCCTGACTGGGAATCTAACTTTTGCCTCAGTGGCTTCAGAAGCCACACAGTTAGCTGCGCTCAACCCCTTGTGCCACCAGGGAGGCCCCCACCCCTACCCTTTCTTTAAGAGGCTAGTTAACTGTGGCCAGCGTCAACTAACTTATTCTCTCTTCCTAAACTATTTGAAGGACTTGAGTTTGTCATGTTTATTTTGTGGGGCCACAAGGACTTAGCTAGAAGATATGGCCTTATGTTGACTTCAGGACATCTTGGTCACTGGGTAAAACTATCCCAGATACTCTCCAACAACCACATGTAGCCCTGTTTGGGTTGAATAGGCCTTCAACTGCCTAATCGTTTTCATGGTTTCTTTCCACTCTGCAATTTAATATTTCTTTTGCTTTCCTGATTCAACACAACTGTGTGTGGAGAGTGACTTTGTAAACCCGTCTGGACTGAACTTAGGCTGAAACTCCCAGTCCCTTTAGCCCTTTAAAGTTTACTGGTCATGGGAGGGAGCACATTTTCTTGCCAAATCACTGCTCTCAAAACAAACTTCACCTTATGGCTCCCCTTTACCCCTGCTGTGATGCTCTCCTCCTCTACTCCACCTGCTCCCCCTTCTTCCATGTTGAGTCTGTGTATGTTTTATTTCAGTCCCAAGAGGAGCTATACTTCATTGGTGTTAAAGTGATCATTCTAGAATGTTTACATATTCTTCAGTTTTTCAGAATCAACCTCTAATTCCTAAACATCTAGGACTAGAAGGGCCTGAGACTGAGCATTCCCCAAAATGTCTTGAGAGAGTGAAACAGAAACTTCAGCAAGACTAAGTGATGGACCCAAGACAAGGTTGCCCTTTCCAGGGTGTTCATGCTGCCACTGAGGTTCATTCATATTGTTCTGATGGTGCTTGAAGAAGATCACCCCAAGATCCTCAAAGCTGGTTTCCTCAAGACACCCTGCTCTGGCACAGGGTTATGTTGAGCTGAGAGCAACAAGGTGCTGAAGTCTGAGGAGAAGCTCTGGCCTTTTCCTCAATCCCCTTGTCCTACCCCTATTCAAAGAAGCAATCGCTGTTATATTCACCTGAAGGAATATAACTGGAGGGCTATCATCCAGGTTGTATGTTTATCTGTTCCTATATTCTCTTGGAGACACCATCTTTACTTTTAGAGTAACGATGCTGTTATCGCTCCCCATCATATTAAACCCCCTACTCTCTCCTTGACATGCTGGGCCCCTTCACTTTATTTACTACTTTAGCATTTCAACCCTGCTCTCCCTGAACTGAAATATGGATCTACGTTATCCTGGTAGCTTTCCCCATGCACATTTTATTAATATATCTTTTTTCTCTGCTAACCCATCTGATGCTATTTTCATTACTTGACTAACCTGAGAAGGGCCCAGAAGGGTGGGAGAACTTTCTCCTGCACATTTACAATTAAAAAAGAAAATTTAACTTTTCATATGGAGAATTTTAAGTTTCTATAATAATAGATAGAAAAATATAGAAATTTCCCAAGCCCAAATTCCACAACTATTTGTGGTAGATGGTCATTCATGGTCATCCAGTTGGTTCGTCAATTTTGGTATTATGGTTAATCTTGCTCCACCAATACTAATCTACTTTTCCTCTCTCCCATATTTATTTGAAGCAAATCCTAGACTTTCTATTACTTCATTCATAACTATTATGTTCCTTTGAAATAACTCTTTTTAAAAAATATAACCATATAACATTCGTATTATCACACTTTTAAAAATTCACAATACTTCTCATATATTCTGAAACATGTGATATTCAAATTTTCAATTGTCACCAATAGAAATTTTTTTTCAGCATTTTAATAGAACCACTATTTTAAGGTATTATGAAATGTAAGCTATAGCATGTCTGGAGTTTAAAAGCTGGTTGAATGACTTCACAGCAAAAACTATAATAATGTCAGAAACTGTAAAATGAATGTCACAGACCAAATATGTTTTATGAAATCAGACAGCAGACTCAACACAGAATACTACGCTCTGGAAAGAAGATGAAGGAATTATAATTCAAACAAGGCCTTGAAATTTTGGACTCAGATCAGTGGAATTTAAAAGAGAAAATACAGAATAGGGAGAGGTATACCTAAGATCTCAGAAGCAAAATGTATAAGGACTGCTTGCGAAATGGTGAAACAGAACTTTTATTAGTTTTTTCCTTTATAACAAAATCCTGAATGATAATGTAGAATCAGTCTCCCCCAAAGGGCCAGTAAATTTGTTCTCAATCAGCCCAGAGTAGGCCTCTGGAGTGTCACCCTGGAGTGAGAAACTAAGTAGACAGGACCTCCCTGGTGGTACAAGGGGTTAAGCACTGCACTATGAAGCATCCACAGCCACTGCAGCAGGAGTTCGATTCCTGGTCAGGGAGGGGACCCACATGGGATAGCAGCTCTCTCCTGCCTCACCTGCTGCTCCCCTCAGCAGTGTATTTGAGTAACTCTAACAGTTTTGCTCCCCACACTGTCTCTGGTGAATCTTCTCACCGCCCCCACACCTCTGGCCTACACCTCAGTTCTTGTATGCATAAATAAATAAATCTTTAAAAAAGAAAACCACTAAAGTCAGTGGAGGCCCTAGCAGAAGAAGCTCTTGTCTTTGTCTCAGTCCTTTGCCCTTTTCCTTTTTTTAATCAAAAAAGCAATCTCTCCTCCCCTTTTTATGACCTAGTAGGATATAATTTGGGGGATATTATCACAGCCTTGTCAGTGAAGATGTCTTTTTTATCTATGGAACTCACCTTTCTAGCTCTCAGAGTAAAATATGAAGTCATCTCTTATTTTTCGTGTAAAGTCTCCCTCTCCTTTCTTCTTGAGGCCCTAGATCCTTTAGCACAGGATATATATATATATATATATATATATATATATATATACATATATATACCTGGCTTATCCCATTTTACTTTAGAATAGTCAGTCATGTAAATTGCCCACACATTTGATAGTAACTTGACTTTTCCTTTGCTAACCTGGCTATGCTGTATTGATTACTCTTCCAGTTTGAGAAGAATCCAGGGAGGTGGGGGATTTTTCCCCTGCATGCTCACAGTAATATTAAATATTTAGGTGGAATATGATTCTGATAGTCTTTAAATCTCAAACCTGGTGTTTAGAGCTCATCTTTGCATATTTTTGGGAACATGGAAGGATTTTTAGCTATTATAAAAGCAATTTGACTTCATGGATAGTGACAAAACAAGAATTTAAAATTTGCTATTACTACATAAAATAAATGGAAGCAGAAGTAAGACCTATCTATCTCCACACCATCATCAGAAAATATAATTAGGGGAAAAAGTATGATTTAAATAATAGCCACTAACACACTGAAGATATTAAGATTTTCCAGGGACATTCTAGCATCATTTGTCAACAGACATCAAATTAAATTGGGAAAAAAGAACATGACTAGCTTATGTCTCCAGTAAAGATATTTGAAGTTGTTTATTGAACTGGAATTCAATCTCCATAATTTTGTGGCTCCCTCTTCTCATCCATAATAATTCATCTCTATAATTAAAGCCTAATGAACCAAACAATTTCTCTCTTCATAATCAACTTCATCTGTGTGAGTGTCCAACATTAAAATAGAATCTTTCCAGTAAATGGATTCAGCACTCTTGGCTTAAAAAAATCCTACTCTTTCTCTTGAAATTTTACATTTACCCTCGTTAATGAGCTTTATTTCCTTAAGAATGCTAGGAAGTCATAAAAAGTACTAATAGGGAGTCCTGATAACCTCCAAAACTAAAACAAAGCTATGTTATTATTAAATTAATTAATTGACACTACTGAAATGTAAGAATGTGTTGTGTCACCCGTGAAATATTAAGGGACTTCGGTGTCCCTGAGTGCTTTGTCTCCTGATAATGCTCTGGTTCTTGGGAGGAGGAATATGAAGAAAGAAGACAGAATTTCTCTTTTTGAGTCCTCATTTAAAATTTAAATATCTCTTGGAAATGCAGTGCTTTAGGCCATTATCAGCTAATATCTTTGGACATGATTAGCTGACATCCAGCTGGGACCAAAAAGAAGATTCAGTTTGGGCTCCTGTTGGAATGAAGGCTTAGTCAGGAGAAGTATTTGAAGAGTAATGACATTAAGGACAGCTTTTTCAGTCTGTAGACCCTTGGGTAGAGTCAGTTAAGTTACTTCGAAAGAAATCACTTCCCTCCATTAAGCATAAATGAAAGGGATTGTTAAGCCCTCATCACTAACATATCAGCTAGAAATATTTGTTGTTGGATTGATTGTAAATAATGTTTTAATCAATGTTTGATTTATATAGAAAATACCTTTTCTGCTGAAGACTCAATAGCTAACTGATGCCCATAGGCTCACTGTCATCCACAGTTGTGACTTTTTGCCTTGTCTTATGATCCTTAAAAGACTCAGACTAACATCTTGAAAGTAGTTTTATTGAGGTATAATTATTAAACAATAACTTGCACATATTTATAGTGTAAAAAGTGAAATGACTTGAAGTTTGTATTTTTTTTTTAAATTATGCTCTTTGAGAAAATGATTTACAACACTGTTTATATTTTAGGGGTATCAGTTCACATCTCTACAATTGTATGTTATCACACCACACCCACTACCAAAGCTTCAATAATTCCCCACCATAGTTCATTGGGTCCTCTCAACTTTGAGGGGATGCTTTAAGGATCCTCTCACCCTTTTCCCTCCAGTCCATAGCCAGTTCAGCAGTCAGATATAAAAGGTCAAACCAAGATTTAAAAAGATAACTCACAGGAAAATATGCCCGTTTACTTTCTCTTAGAAATTGAGGAAAGTCGATAAAACTGTCCCCACTTTCCCTCAAGACATTATTGCAACTGGACGCATCGCTTCAGTGGGGGCAGAGGGGACACATACCCAGGTCACTAACAGTTCCTGCCACCAACATCTCAGGTGCCTTGGATTACAATTCCTAGTATTCCAGGAATTGGACTTCCTTGAATGAATGGGCTGCTGGGAAGGAAGGAGCAAAGGAGCCATAACATGAAAGGGGAGGAACAGAGGGCTATGGGCAGGTGGCTCGTCATCTTTGCTCCTCACCGCTTTACTGTTTTTTCCAGGTGGAAAAACAACTGTTTCTCTTCTGAGACAATAACCATCATCTTGACCTCATGGTGATTATGCAGCTGGGATAATACATTGTGAATTTTTGGTCTCTCCCCCCCGAGCCTTCTCCCTGAGCCTGCATTGAGGTTCCTTGGACTCATGGCAGTATGGCTGGACTCAGCCACCACAATCTGGGCCTAGCTTGTTTGGTTGGTTATTTGTCCACAGAGGGATGGGTGATTTTGGAATGTGTCAGGAGTCTCTTACTAGAAGTGCTTCTCTCCCCATTTCCCTGACTATTAAAAATTTTGAGCACACTAGAATCTAATTGTTCTCCTTCATGTGTGAGGATGGTGCAGACCCTTAGAACAGGCAACATATTTTTTTTTCCTTAACAGTTTGGAATTCTTGGGCACTTCTTGGATATCCCCCCCTGCATATAAGTTTCATTTCCTTCACTCAGAATGAGCTTTCCAGTGATAGTATCAACTGCCCTCTTTGGAAGGGGGACATGATTAGCTGACATCCAGCTGGGACCAAAAAGAAGATTCAGTCTGGGCTCCTGTTGGAATGAAGGCTTAGTCAGGAGAAGAATTTGAAGAGTAATGACATTAAGGACCAGGGTCTCTAATGCCTCCAACCCCCAAGGCTGTGTCATCAGTCATTACCGTTGTCCTTGAACTGATATTTTCTATTAGAGAATTTTTTTTTACATCCATGCCTCCATAAAATGTAAGACAATTAAAGACAGTAGAAGGAACAGCTGACTTTTCTTGTACCTTATCTGCCTATTCACTTAGGTTCCCCATGAGTTTTTCATCCTGCTTCAAGGCTTGATTGGGAAGAAAAACATTTTCCTAGATCCTCTTACTGTCTCTAACTGAGTCTGAAAATTAAACTAACAAAGACAGATTAACAGGAGAAAAGCATACACAATTTTCTAATGTTTTTCATGACAGTTTTCATAAGGAAATGAATACCCCAAGAGGCAATTAAACCTGTGTCTGCTATGCTAAGTTTGATAAGGCGTGGGCAGTCCTGTAGAAATGTGAGACATCGGAGATTATTGTCACAGAGCACTGTGGTCCAACCTCCATGCCAGTGAGTGATGCTTTTAGCAAAGTGCAGTTTTCTTTTTCTTTTTTTTAATTATATTTAATTGCATTTGACATAGTTTGTTTTCCCCAGTGGGTTCCCACCACCATTTCACCCGTGCACCATCACCTCAGTCCCTTGTGCTCTTTACATCTCATCACCGTCTTTGCCTTCCCCTCCCTCCACCACCCCCATGCTCCCTTGGGTTTATCTTTAATCTTTTGATCTTGTTGAGTTGTTATTTGATTGTTTGATTGTTTTTGGTTATGATTGCCCATTTCCTTTAGTTTTCTCTTGTTGTTTAAACAAAGTGCAGTTTTCTAGACTCAAACTCCTAACGCCCTAAAAGGCTGCTGCTGGGAGCTAGGAGCAGAGCTGAGCCACCATGTTAACCTTTCAAGAGGGGTCACAGGAAGTAGCCCTATTCTTATTGTGATGCTGGTTCAGAGTAAAGTCTAGCTTAGTATCATTAAAAGTGCATTCAATATTTTTTTCTGTAACAAAGCACTTCTAGAATTTGAATGACAAGTGTTGAGGATTGAACCCAGGGAAATATGAGGCCCCTTCCTTTTACTTGGCATATGTATAATCAGTTGCTTTTGATATATCTGCTTTCTCAGAGTCAGGAATTATGTATGTGAGGTTTACTCTGTACTCCCAGTGCCGAACACATAGTGGCTGCTCAGTACATACCAATTTTCTGATAATTTAACACTGGGCTTAATCATGAAGGCGAAAAAATTTGACCAGCTTTTTAAAATAGTTTATAAAAAGTAAAATTCTAATAATATTTTGAGGATCTTCCAGAGGTTCTCTCCAATCTGCTTCAGATGCCTTTTGGGAATCCAAGAGTCACTTAGGAGCTTTGATCTCCTAAAGAAGCCTAGATCTACTAAAAGCAGATCCCATCTTACATAGAACTTTGCAAATTTCATGAAAGGCAATTATGAAAACAATCCTTCACTCCTCCCCAATCCATGTCTTATGCTACATGACTTCAAGTTTCCTCTTGTAAAGTACAATTTATTCCTTATTCTTTATTCCTTGACCTGGCCTCACTTTGGCCAATAGCAAGCAGCAAAAATCATGGTGAACCAGGTCTCATCCTAAGCCTCTGAAGATTGTATGTGCTTCAACTCAGTTGGAAATCTGCAGTATCATGTGTATCTGCGTTATCGGGCTAGCCTGCTGTATAGTGGGGGAGAGGGGTACTACATGACCCAGCCAATTCATTTCTCCAGGAAAAGCCAAACAACCACAGACCTGTGAGTGAGGTCATACTGGACCTGCCCTCAAATGACCTGAGTCAGCCTGGCACAAGCCATGAATCAACAGAGCTACCCAGACAACTGTCTGAGTGGAGAGCAATAATAAATGCTGACAGTTTTAAGCCACTAGGTCTTGGGGTGTTCGTTATACAGCAATGGCTAGCTGATACAGCAAGGAAAAGTGATTCCTCTTCTCTGGTTTTCCTCATAATGTATTACTTTTTTCTTTCTAGAGGCTCTTTCCCACATTTTCCCTTGGTGCCTCCCTTTCATTAGCCTTTCTCTTTCTAATATTCATCCCCTTAAACCTGTAAGGATATTATATATAGAGTTACAGATCACTGCTGAGAATTGAAAATGGGATCTGAAAACATGTGAAAGGCATATATTTTTTAAAGAAGTGAGAAGCATATCGTGCACAAGCTAATTGTGTGTGCACAGCTGAATGATTAAACATGCCCTGGAGAAGTTTTTCAACATTCCATCATGGGCTGCTCATAACAGGAAATACAGAAAGGGCGTGTGCAGCCTCATGTGAAAGAGGAGGTTCAGGTCATTCAGTTTCCAGTTTGCTATTCACAGATAGAAAAAAGCAAAAAACTGCCCATCTCTTCAAATGGGCATAGGTTGCAATTAAGGCAGGAATGCCTTGATCCAGATGAACAAGCACTTGAGAAATAGTAACAATGGGAGTTTTGATGTCAGAAGAAGGGATCCACAGAACTGCATCTCTGTCCTGAGCAGCCATTTCTCAATGAGCCCCAGAATCCATTGCTTGGCATTGCCATAAATCTCCTTCCAGTTTTATCTCTGTGGTTTATCTACAGATTCAAATGTAAATTATATGCAGTGAGAAAGAAACATAATTCTTTTTAAACTAAGATCACAATGGCTTATAACATTGCATAAACTTCAGTGTACAACTTCATATTTGAACACTTGTACTTATACATTGTGATCACCATCCACATTTAGTCTTCATTTACCATTGTACAATTGATCCCGTCCACCTGTTCCACTCACCCCCAACCTCTTTCCCTTCTAGTAACTACTATTGTGTGGTCAAAATCTAAGAGTTTGTTTTTGTTTTGCTTTGTTGGTCCATCTGACATTTCATTTAAGATAATGCCCTCTAGGTCCATCGATATTGTTTGCAAATAGCAGGATTTAATCTTTTTTTTATATAGGTGAGTAGTATCCCATTATGCATATAGGCCATATTGTTATTCATTGTTGATGGGCACTTAGGTGGATTCCACATCATAGTGATAGTGCATAATGAATGCTACAATGAACATGAGACATGCAATTTCTAAGGCCAACTTTAGCTCAGGTAAAAGTATGAATCCCTCCGTTTCTGACAAAAAGAAATTCACTAATTTTATTTGCAATATGGCTCTGTGTCATTCAATGACAGCAATATAGTCTGAGAAATGCATCATTAGGGGATTTCATCACTCTGCAAAAGTCACAGAGTATAATTACACAAACGTAGATAGTAGAGACTCGCCCTCATCTACAAAGTTGTATGTATAGATGCCAAGGTAGATGCAGACCAAGGTTGATGGAAGCATCATTAAGTGATGCATGATTGTATTAAATACTATGTTTTCAAAGCATTTTATAAGGTGAGAGAAATTGCTGATGTTCAAAGAAATTAAATGACTGATTCCAGGCAGAAAGCATTTTAGTGACTGTGTGGCTACACCTCCTCCCACTCTCTAGTTTCCTTCAGTTTCTTAATTTGACAAACACTTGCTGATCATTTATCATGTGCCATTTGTGAAACAGGACTGATGGTTTTTCGTGGGATTCAAGTGTAGGATCCTTGGGTTCACTCTGGAAAAGACTTCACCAGAGCGCTCCATTTAGCAGCATGCAGCAAATTTCTCCACAAGGCAGAGATGTCAGTTATATTCTAAAGAGCATGTTTATTAGAGAAAAGGACAGAAGAACAAAGGACACTCACATAGACACAAGCAGGCAGGAAGAGCAGCTCCAAAAGGGACAGATTTGCTGAGAGAGGCCTACATGGTTGCAGGTGGGCGGCCTTGAGGAGAGCTGCCTCTGCTGAGGGAGGTCAGTGAAGGGAAGCCCCCAGCTGGGCACGGGTCAAGGGCAGGCAGGAAGGCTGCTGCCCTGCAGAGGAGAGAGTTGGTGAAAATAAACACCTGCATAGTCACAGGTGGTCAGGAGGACAGCTGCCCCTCGCCAGTGCAGAGACTGCACTTGTTACAGGGCAACCCTAATATAAAATGGGTTTGCCTGACTGGGTCCTCACCCACGCGCTCGAATGGCACTTATAATGCCCCAACTGCAGGCACACACAACAAAGGTTAATAAAGGGTTTTATTTATAAGGGAAGGAGAAATAGCGTAGTGAATAACACAGGGGGAAGAGAGGGATACAGATCTGTAAATATCCTACCAGTTCCTTGGAGCTGGAACCCAACGGTGCGCTGAGAGCTGACTCCCAAGAGAGAGACCCCCCCAAGGCCCACGTGTCGGCTTTTATATTCAGCCTGGCTGCTCAACTCCACCCTCAGGTCCCAGTGATCTGCTCTTCAGTAATGACCTTATGGGATTTGTAGTCCTTGGATCTTGTAGGTCTGGAATGGGGGTCGAAGTCCATAACCTATTTGTATAATCCATTCAGGAGGGTCTTTCCCCCTAACACACTGATACAGTCTTCTCTTTGGGAGGGGCTCACGCCTTCATGGTGTGGCTTGCTGGTTGACTTTGAATCAACTATGTAGAATCTGAAAAGGACAGGGGATTCTACAATGGGCTCAATCTCCCTATTTTTGCCTTCTAAGACTTGCTCCAGCAGTCTGATACCTGCTTGGATCTTTTATTTTGTGATATAGGCACTGGTGCCTAAGGACCTTTGTTTCTATAGTTGGGTTAATGGCTGTTGATCCCTTCTACCCCCACCTCCTTGTGTGAGCCAGGTCTCTGGTCTTATGGCACCTCCTTTCCAGTTTCTCTATTCTTTATCCTTCTTCAAAAGAGACACAGGAGAGAGGCCCCGGGGAGCCTGACAATAGCAGCCTTTACCTTGATTTTGATTTTGTCCTTTTCTTTCAAGATTTGCTGGACCTTTTCTGTCCCTGTCCTGTGTGTCACCATCAGAAGGTGCCTTAGACTGGTGGCAAGCTTTTGGGCCTCAGTGCTCATGCTTTGGGCCAACCCTGTTTGGCTGGACATTTACCCATGAGAGGATAGGTAACTTTGAGTGCTTGATTTGGAAACTATATTCTTTCTCTTTTTCTTTTTCTTCTCTTTTCTTTATTGCATACCGATTGTATTAAAGTTCCTTTTTCATTGAAAGTTTTATGCAATAGAAGCATGTCTTGTCTTGATGTGGCAGATGACAGAACCCGTTTAAAGCAAACAGGTTGGGGAGTTCCAGGACACCCCTCACCCTAACCAGTAACAGAGGTACAAAGTTTGCCTACAGATTTGTAAGATCTATCACCAGCAGGTTAACCTGAGTCTATTTTTGTTCCTTTTCAACAGTCATTGACTGGAAACAATTGTTCAGAAAATGTCAATGTCAAAAAGCCAGATGTGACAGAACAGAACAGAGATGAGGTAGACAATGAAACCAACTGGGGGAAGAAGCAGAGCTAGTGCATAAAATCCAGAGATAATAGCAAAGGTCATATTTACCTGTTGAGGAGTGAGGGTTTCTGAAAGATGACCTAGGTGGAATCTTGCAATTCAGGAGGCCAGAGTGCCCTTAGGTGAGAATCAAGTGAAGCCTAGGGCGTGGGCCTCCTGGTGGGAAGGTGCTCAGGCTAGAGCTTCAGAATCTGGAAATGTCAGTCCTGAGTTCTGTGTTCTCCACAGCTCCCTCTCTTTCCTCTCACAGCCCCTGCCTTAGTGGCTCCTCTGGCTTTGCCTCTGAGCATCCTTGCCTGTCTCCCTTGGGCACCAATCTGGGACTTTTGTAATGGAATGACCCTTCACAACTCACCCCACTGAAAAGGCGAGCCCTACCCACTTCTAGATCCTGCCTGTGGATCTTCAACAGGAAGCCCAAACTAGAGCCTTAGGGAAAGAGTCAGGGAACTGAGGCCAGAAGTCCAGAGAATGCTTTTGAGGAATAAGGAGTCTGAGTAAGAAGTTCTGGGCAAAAGTAACAATTGAAAGGCTTTAATGAGCCAAAGGTTTTGCAATGCAAAGCACCCTGGTGAGATAAGACCAAGGCACTACCACAAGCTTGCTAGAAGCTGCTAGTTACACAGTTCACACAGCTGCAGTTTACACAGTCTGCTGGGTCCCTGGGAGAGCTGACAGCATAACACAGCCTCAGAAAACAAGATGACTGCACCCCAAAACTAATGACACCTAATCCACAGAAATCCCCACAGGACATCTCTAAAGAAGGGCAGAAAAAGGGGAGGCAACCAATCCTCAGAAAAACCCTCCCTTTCCTGACATACAGAAACATCCCTTATTTTCATAGCCACCCTAGTGCTCCCTAAACACCCTCCCCACCCCCCAGAAGATTTTGAGCTCATCCACCATAACCTCAGGTCATCTTTGGAACTTTTGTCTATGGAGAAGTTCTTTTTTAAATGCTTTTGCTTACTACTGCTATTCTTCTCTTGATTTCTATCTCCCAGGAACTGAAGGACCCTCCTACACACTTGCTCACAGCCCTGGCACCCTTATCCCATCCATATTTCTCCTGTTTCAGTCAAAAGTGGTTTTTACATTTATCAGTGTATTGTCATGGGCCAGGATCAACTGAAGTAAATGTGCAGATGTCTATGCTTAGTCCATGTCTAACTGAACTAGATATCTGAGGGGAATCTGTATTGTTAGCAAGAAGTCCAGGCACACGGGTTTTTGAAAGGCCTTAAACATGTCACAGTTGTTGATTTGAAGTTGGAGGCAACTCCAGTGTCCCATCTGCCTACCACCCTTCATTTGTCAACTGTTAACACTTTAACACATTTATGGAGAGACTGCTATTTAACAGATATGATCCAGGCCCACAGATACTGTAGGGGAAAATTCAAATAAATATCCTTGCCCTCGTGAAGCTAGATTTCAAGTGGAGGAGATCCATGTCAAAATAGTAAAATGGATGGTAGTGGGGGAGTGGTAACAGGTAGGCAAAAATGAAGCATGAAAGGGGAGTGGCAGGGCTGAAGTAGAGTGTGGGTTGGTGTCAAAATTATAAATAAGAACCACAGAAAGGCATCCCTGGGAAGACAACTCTGAGCAATGATCTAATGAAGAAGGTGCCTCACCTGTGTGTGGGCTGCCAGAAAACATGAGACATTGTTGAAGTGAATTTTGTCTCCAAAATTCACGTGTTGAAGCCCTCACTTCTGATATGACTGTCTTCGGAGATAAGACCTTCAAAGTGGTAATTGAGCATAAGTGGAGTCCTAAGGCAGGGCCCTAATCCAATAGGACTGGTGTCTTCATAAGAAGGGGGAGAGACACTGGGTTTGGATGCACACACGTGAGAGGAACGTATCAACACCTTGATAGGAACGTGCCCACACCTTGATTTTGGACAGCCAGTCTCCTGAAGAATGAGGAAATACATTTGTATTAAGTCACCTAGTCCATGGTAATTTGTTAAGGCAATCCTAGCAAACTAATATAGATTTTGGTACCAAAAAGTAGGGTGCTTCTGTGATAAATTAGACTCTTGAGGTAATCAAGATGAAAGTGAATGTATTATGCCGGCAAGAAGGTCATTTGGGGGGTCAGGAGAGGGTGGGCTATGATGGACTACGTTGTATTTGTCCTGCAAACTCCTGCTGAGGTGCCAACCCATAACTGTTTCTGGAGAGAGGGTCTTTGAAGACTTAATCAAAGCTAAGCAAGGTGCTAAGGGCAGGCTCAAAATAGTGGGACTGGTGTCCTTGCAAGAAAAAGGGACACTAAGCCTGCATATGCACAGAGGAAGGGACCACGGGAGGACACAGGCAGAAGTGGCCATCTACAAGCCTAAGAAAGAGATCTCAGTAGAAACCAAACCCACTGATACCTCTACCTTGAGCCTATAGCCCCTAGGAGGTGACAACACCCACCTATGTTCCTTAAGTCCCTGCATGTGTATTATTTTGTTCTGGCAGCCCTAACACATTAATGTATCAATAGATGCCATGTTATAGCATTTCGTATTAATTACAAGTAAACAATTACGCATGCCTCATATACTATCAGTTCACTGATTATCCAAAATTCAAATATTTTAATACTAAATCTGGCAACCCTGGCTATGTGAGTATTTGGGGAAAAGGAATTCTTTATTTATTTGTTTGTTTTTTAAAGATTTATTTTTTTATACATACAAGCACTGCACTGGGGTACAGGCTAGAGGTGTGGAGGGTGAGAGGATTCACCAGAGACAGAGTGGGGAGCAGAACAGGCAGATGGACTGAAATACACTGCTGAGGGAAGCCACAGACAAGACAGGAGAGGTCTGCTGCACCATATGGGTTACCTCCCCGCGTAGCAGGAATAGAACTCATGCTGCAGTGGCTGTGGTTTGCTTCATTGTGCATTGCTTGACCCCTTGAGCCACCAGGGAGGACCCGGAAAAAAGAATCCTAGACAGAGTGAATGAAATAATAACTGGTCTGTTTGGAGAAAACAGAATCATCGCTGAACTGGAGTGAGGCAGGAGAGTATGGGAATGGGATGAGTCAATGGAGATATGACCAGAGGAAACACAGGATATATATAAATTTATTAAACTAATAGGTCCTCTGCTGATTATCTGAAATTCACATTTAACTATGCATCTTGTTTTGTGCCAAATCTGCCATTCCACCTGGGGAGCAGATTCCATGGCATCTAAAAGACCTGATAAGACTTGAAATTTTACTCTATGTGAGATAATCCTCAGTTGTGACATTTTTGATGGTGATAGATTTCAAAATATTTTTAAGGCATTTAAAGCTTCTTGCTGAAGCTTTGGCCAGATGACACTTTATTTCCAACCTTGCATGACAGCAAAGTCTGGTTTCTTTTGTAGTTGCTGGCTACAGCAGGGCTGCTGTTCTAAGTCTAGGTTGATCAGGCCATGCGTGGAATTTGGAGCTCATGAAAGGCTCACATGGGGCCATTTTACACCGTCAGCACGTAGGTGGAGCCACCTAGGTAGACGGTTGAGATCTTCATGTACGTAGGAGGCTGTGTTTTCCGAGTCCCCTCCAGTCCTGCAAGCATGTCATTGGAAGGAAAGGAGCATGAGAGCTGTGTTGTTTAATTAAGTCTTTCTAATTGGAAACTTTTTGTAAATCAAAATCTGATTCTCCTGGTTAATTTTGCTTATAAAACTTGGCAAATTAAAACTTAATGGAAAAGAACTTAAAAAAAAAAATTAATGCTTTGAAATATTCCCAAACACCACAATGAAAAACTGTTCTATTTGTTCAGAAAGTTTACTGCTAGGAAAATCTCATAACTTGTTTTAATCCCCTGCAGCTGGGAAAAGCAGTTTAAGGTAGATGGAAGGGGTTGTTAGAAGCCTCTGCAAAGAACAGGAGGGATCGAATATTATATTTCATTTTGAAGCATGAGTGTTTTTAGCTTAAAGAAGAGCCAAAGCTTTGAGTAGAGGTATGGTAAAATATTGATTGGATTTAGTCCCTGCTCTGAATTCTAAGACTATGTAGGTTTACTATACCTAAAGGCTCTTAGAAATAATAGAACACAAGACAAGTTTTTTAATCATGTGCAGTGATGGTAGAAATGGTTGAACGGGAACAAAATGAGTGAATTTATTACTTGGTCTCTCTCATAATGCAAACTCAGGCTGACACATAATACTATTAACTTCATCATATTCCTAGAGTCAAAATCCTAACAATAGTTTGGACAGTTCATCAACACAATTATAATACAGACTCACATCAAGAAATGTGTGTTAAGTCATTTATTAATAATTTAAAAAATAAAGCAACTTCTGAATATTTTATCTAAGTGAAATTTTCTTTGAATTATTTAATTTTAAAATTAATCTAAAATGCCTGCAGTGAAACTGAGATTTTATTATGCTCCAAGTTCCCTTCCTACTTGATTCCAACAAGTATCATTCTTCCATTAGGGGTCTCCACCCAGGGGCCCTTTCTGGGGAAGCTAGTGGGCACACAGGAGCAGATGTTCTTACAGGTCTAGACAGGTAAATTAAAATAACACACTTGGACATTGTGAAAAACCTGGACAAAGAAACTTGGATGTTTCTCTTGGACTTTACCTCTGCTGGTTGGGGAAAGACATTCTGGTTTCTTCTTTCATTGCAGTTGCTAACACAGGATGGCATAAGTTTGTTGCTGTCTGATCCATGTGTTTTCCATGTGGAGCAGAACTTTATGGAGGAAGAGAAAAATGGCCCAGTACACAGACAAATAAGGATGAGAGAACTGTGTTGATGAAGATATTAGAGAGGAAATAAAAAGCAAATAACATGTTCTTTTAGATCTTAGATTCAACCAGACCTGAATCTATTATCCCTGTCCTTTATTTGTATGAACTTCTATGTCTTTTTTATGATATTTTGTTCTCATTTAATTTCTGTCTTTAATTAACCAAGAGCCCTGAACGAATAAGAGTTAATTCCCTTGTGATACATTTGACTCAGATTTAATATAAGAACAAAAATCTACATCTACATATTTTTGTATAAAGCATAAATATAAAGCTTTGAAATATTCCCAAACACTACAATGAAAAACTTTTCTATTTGTTCAGAAAGTTTACCCAAAAGTTAGAAAAAAATGGTGTGATTTTTTTTTTTGAATCCTTACCAATTTGCTAATATTGTATCTACTTTCTCAATCACTTTAATTTGAACAACAGCACCATTTGGGAAAGACACTTAGGAATAAACAGTTTCAATTAATGCTAATTTTGGATCTCTGTCGTAAGCACCTGACATATATACACACACACATATATATGCACATATATATGTAAAGAAATTTAAACAGACCTGATGATTAATGCAGAGGTGGCCAAATTTAAAAAATCAACCATTTAAATTTTATTAAAAAAAATCAAACAGCAGTAAGTGACTATGTCACACATGAACTTCTCAAGGATGAATGGAAAAACAAAAACCTGTCCTTATGAAAACAGGAACTCATGGCCTGGGACAAAAATATCATCCAAAGCTTCAGAGAATACTTTATCTCAAAAAGGAAGAGAAATACTGCTTTCTGGGATCTCTGATGACTGCAGGAAAGTAGTTTAATGAAGAGGAAGATATTGATGTCAAACTGCAAGGGAAAGTTTGAATAATATTCTCCATAAAATGTGAATATGAGAGAGCAATATTTTCAAATTAAAGGACCACCTTATCTGTACTTTTAAATATCATATGGCACCTAAAGAGGGAGATCATATACTTTCAGAACACTAACAAGGCTATAAACCATTGTATCTCAATTTAAAAAAAAACAAATAAGTATAAGGACCTATTAATGAATTATCAGGCAGAGATGTGGCTTTTTACCTATATCACTAATGTTTTAATTAACCACATTTTTTTTTTTCAGTACTCTCATTGAAAAAATGGAAGATCACATTATGTTTGGGGGTATAATGTGGGGTATGTGTGTGTGTGAGAGAGAGAGAGCGGCAGAGACAAGAAGAGAGAGAGAGAGGTTTGGATGAGCTTTGTATTGTACTAGGGAAGCCAGGAAGAGTTCAAGGGCTCAGAAGTACAGGGCAACTTGACCAACACTGTTGGCGAGGGTCTGTAGGCAGGCTGGCCAAGTAATCCAGAGTTTTGAGCTTGAACTCCACCTGAAATGGTTATTCAGGGTGAGGTTTCTCTGGTTTCACATAAAGTAAATTTAAAGGTAACTACTGAGTGGCAGGGCCAAGAAAAATATTATAAAGCACTCTGCACATATTTAAGTGTGCATACTCTGCCAAGGCTCCCTCCTCCCTCCCCCCATCTCCATTTGCCCAGGGAGAGAACAAGATCCAGGGCCTCACCCCGGCATTCAAGTGAAGTGAGCATGGCAGGTAAGTCCAAAACCCATGACTCCCGTGCACAGTAAGTGGTGGAAAAGGGAAGACATGTAAAGAGCGGGAGGTCAGGCTCCCGGTCAGAGGCTGGGAATACCGTTCCACCACAGCAAAACACTGTGTCTCTGTCTCTAGCCAACTGTTTCTTTGGCTGTTTTTGCAGCTGAATCCTATTTTTCCAGCTGTGTCTGTCACCATCTTTGCTACTTGTCTACATCATCACCAACCACAGGCACCTTGGAGGGGCCCCATGGTGTCCAAAGTTGTGCTGGTTTCTAGGTGCTTCATCTCACTTAATAGATGATTCATGCCATTAGTTCATCGACAGCATTGTGTTCATTTCTAGGATTATACACACACACACACCAATGTTCCTACCTTAAAGAGAATGCAGTACAGTAAGGAAAATACAGCGTGACAATAAAAATGAGCTAATGCTAGTGGTAGAACTAGATGATACTAAATGAGAGTCAGTGCAGACAATAAAAGTGAGTGGTTCACGCTGGATGAACCCATCCTTTGCAGCATGTTGTCCAGTCCCTACACCACTGTGTTGACCTGCATCACCGGAGAAGATCATGAAATGGGTACCAGAGCACAACACACATATCCAAACAACTCAATGGCAGAAATGTCTAAAAATACGCTTTGATAGGACTACCTTCCTGTGACTCATTCTTTAAGGAGAAATTTAAGCATCCTAAATCTCACTGAAATAAAGGGAAGTTTTTGTCCTCTGACATTTTATATTCTTCTCATTCTCTGTTGTTGTTTAAAAACACCTACGCTAAGGCAAGATTGCTTTTGCAGTGTTCACAGCACTGCCATCTCCCACCAATCCAACTAACAAAATAGCTAAAGCAAAATAACCCCAAGACTGTGACGTATCCTACATTTTGAGAGTGTCTGAGGATCAATAGGACTTGGAAGTTATCACAAAATCTCACTCATCCTAAGATATCGAAAAACAAACAACACTCCTTGCCCTCCAACCATTAATCACAATAAAATTATGTTTCTGAACTCAGTACACTGCTCCAGCAGAGAGTTACTGACATATTGGAAAGGGAGTGTAGACAGAAAGGATGTGAGAAAAAGAAAAAAATCATCGGGACCCTGGGCCCCAGGCTGCCAGGCAGATTCTTGGGTTGATTGTGTACAGTTCAAAACCTGGGAACTCAGAACAGTTTCTGAGAAATCACCCATCAAGTAATTCTGCCCCTGTCCACACTAGGTTTTAGAGAGGATAATGCTAGAGATACTTTTTTCTTCTGCAGTTTGCAATGGAGCCAGTTGTCTCAGTGTGTTTCTTGTGCAGTGCTTAACTTCCCACCCCCCCAACCCCACCAGAGTCATGCAAGCTGCAAGTTTTGTCATTTCTGGGTTGTTTTTTTTTTTTTGAGTATTTTCCTAGCATCAGTTGGGGCTGATTTAGGCTTTCTAGTGATGAAACTCATTCCTCCTGGTGTGAAGACTGCTTAAAGTTGGTGGTGAGAAAATGGAAGTTCTCATAGAACTGTTCTATTTACTTTCTATCCTCCTTTCTTACAGCCCCCCTCCACCCTCCACCCCCCACCCCCACCCCAGCAAGGGCCCAATGCCTGCAATGGCAAATCTTCGCTCTGGAATTTTTAAACTAGTGAGAACAACTTCCTAAAAGGATTTTGCCTTCAACTTTAGATTTGTTTCAGCAGGCCTGTCTTTTCCCAGACTAAAATAAAATGTGAGATTTTATTTTTGAACGAAAATAAAACTGTTGCTGTTTTAAACATCTGTGTTATCTGAACCCTTGTGTGAATCAATATGGCTCCTGCCACAAGTTTCACCAAATTTTTCCTCTCAGACCTTACATATTCCAGGTTCAGAAATATCTGGGGAATTCTTCTTATGCCCAGATACAACAAGCCTGATTCCTGCACAAGAGTAGTGGGACAGGACCTTTGCACGCACTCTCCAGGAACTCTCTGCCTCTGGCCCAACAACTGCCTGCTCTGATGGAGTAGATCAATCAGTGCCCTACTTCCTAGGATCTCACCTCTCCTTAGCTTAAAAAGAAAGTGGTATTAAGTTAATGTTATAAAGAATAACTTTTAAAATGATTAATCTACAGAGAAAGACATTAATCCCCCCCAAAAAACATTCTAGTATAAAATAGACATTAAGGTATAAGTCACTAACTGTTTGCTACTCTTAATCTGTTCAACCAAAACGGGTATAAAGGTGACTTAATGGGCCATACTTGCTATTGCAACTCAAGTAAGTACACAGTCAGAATAAATTGGCCAAAATAAAAACAAAGGGGATTAGAGATGAACTTTGTTTTGATAGATTGTTCATCTAGAGCACTCTTTCTTATTTCAGTTTACTTGACAAGCATCCACTAATCAAATAGCAGGCAATTTTGCATCATTAGCTATCACTTAATTACCCCCAAAGAAGCTATCTTTTCTCCAGTACCTTCAAATTCAGTCTTGGAAAACGGCACTTAGCACATTTAGTTAATGAGCATGGGATGCCACTATCCTATAACTTAATGGGGATGGTATCTGCTGTAACCTTCCTCACTGGTTGCACATGGCAAAGGTTAGTCATTTTGAACTCACTTCCTGCTGCTGTTAAGGGATTTTATAGTTCATGAAACAAAATGAAATGCCAGCCAGGGAACTGTGATATTTGTTATGCTTTTTAATGTGGTGACACTTCTTCCTTATTTTCCTGTCCCGCCTATTATCCTCTTTGGGAAACAGTTTGTTTCATTTTATGAAAGTTCTAATTAAAAGAAAAAATGGAAACAGGACAACTTGAGCAACTCTATAACAGATGAGAGTTTGAGAAATTGGAGACACAAATGTGAGATGAGCCTGCAGCCCACCACAACCACAGATTCTTTTTTGTATTAATTAATTATTCTTACAATGTTTGCTTTTTCTCAGGTGTAGTCCTCATAGAATTCCCACCACCCATTCACCCGGGTACCATCACCACAGTCTGTTGTATTCTTCCCACCCCTGTCTTGATCACAATCCCTCTCCCCTCGCCCCTCCACCCACCTCCCGCCCCTGGCAGAATGTCTCTGATTTATAGTTGTCTGTTTATTTTTGCAAAACCACAAATTCTAATGTACTGCATTGGTCACTGAGCAATCATGAGCACTAAACTAAACAGATGTTCGATCCAGGAACTAGTATTTGCTAACAACAGATGGTTTTTAGACCTGTCCTGACATGGTTGATCACAAAAAAGTGTGATGAACTCATGGGCCTTTGCCAAAACACTTTCAACACAGATAGTGGCTGACAATCAGAAAACAGCACCAAGCAAGAATGGAGAAAGATAAGTCTAGGAAAAGCTTCGTAAGCATTGCTCCTAAAGAAAGACTCTTTTTGGGATTAAGTCACATAACAAAATGATCTGACCTTTAAAGCAGCTGTTGATAAGCCAGTTTCCAAAGTCTAGGGTAATACATGGCAAGGACTAGTATCCATTCAGTAAAACAATGAATGAATTGTATTGGATGTCTTAGAATAGAACAAAATACCAAGTCTTCTGTCCAATTGCACCTTACAAGAGTGACCAGCTGATGTCCTCTTACACGTGTTATTGGAAGCTAATTCTATCCAGTTCTGTATGTTTAGTGACCAAAGACCTGACCCATTTACAAGTCACTTTTGACTCACTGGGAAGACAAGTTTACACGAAGAATAATAAAGCAACAATAATATTAAGCATGTTTTAGTAGGAGGAGTTTGGAAGGATCCAAGGCAAGTCTTAAGTCTCTGGAGAATTGTGTATAGAGAGAGCCAGGACTAGACAAGTAACTGGGAGCGGATGGGAGTCTTGGCTCTGTCCCCTTCTGGTGGCACTGAATGGACACACGCCCTGGGAACGCAATCAGTGTGACGACCTGTGTCAACAAATACCTGTGCCTGTCCCCGGATCAACAAGTACCTGTATCAACATTTCAGAGGGACTCCCTACCAGAAGCATATGCTGTCTGCTGGCACATAGCGCCTGGAAAGTCTCTCCTCCTGCATATAAACGTCATCCCCTTCCTCACTTCCTTGAGTTACCCACTCAGTATCACCCATTCAGTGAGGCCATCTCAGGTGCTCTTATATAGAAAAATAGCTGACCCTGCCCTCACCCCAACTTAACCATCTGGCAAGCTCCTTCCCCTGACTGGTTAATTTTTCTCCATTGAACTTTTCATCAGCCATGCTGTACTTTCACATGACAAAATATACTTATATTTGTCCTCCTGCTAGAATGTAAGCTCCCTGAGTGTCACTGTTCTGTGCCCAGTTCTTAGAAAATTTCTTTGAGAACACACAAAATTTTTGAATTAAATTACAATGGCAGATTTAAATATCAACTTTTCTCCTTAACATTTACATGCAATTTACAAATCTCATTATCTTATTTTAAAAATCTAATTAATTTATGCAAACAAGTTTTATAGACCTTTGATTAATGTTTAATGAATATTGTTAGTTAAATTCCTTCCAATATTTTCAACTGCATTTATAAATTTAATATATTCCATTTTTTAGATGAATAATTACTCTAACAACCCCCCCCCCCGAGTAAATCCAATCAATTAAGCATAACTACAGAAAATCTTAAGTTTTCTGTATACACAAACATAGGGAAATTCTTTTATACCTTTTAATCAACTGTTACATGTCTAAGCTAAATTACATGGTGAGGCAATTTGAATTGGCATCATAAGACTATTCTGTCAGATTAATATATATGGCAATATCTTTTAATCATCAGAAATATTTTAAATATCACATGTGTCTGGTTTATTCCTAAATTTAATCAAGTATATCATGAGACTGATTTATCCCTTCCCTCTAACTTTCCAGGTCATTGAAATACACACACTAAGGGAAACACTATCACAAAGAGTTGGAGTTACTCTATTAGTGGAGGTGCACACAGGTCAGAGAATGTTAAGTCAGAACATGAAATCTGATGGTTCCTAAGATGTTCCCTATTGGTTTTTTATAACTCATTTTCTCCAAATGGTAGGGGTCTCAAATTAATGCCATGACTTTGTATGTAAAGTTTACTGCTATGTAATCCTTCTTTTTGATTTCAGCATGTCCCTGCTTTCCTCCGTCCTCTCCTCCACCATCCTTTACCCATCTAGGTTGCTTTACTACTTGATGGGAAGATTCAATTTATTTCTTACCTGATCTTATTTTTATTTTTTTCAATAGTTATTCTGTCTGGTTTGGTCTTAATATATATATGTATATATATGTATATATAATGCATGTATGTATGAATGTACACACACATATATTTAACTGAATATAGATTTCAATGACATTCTATTGGTTTCTACTTGGTGTTTCTCTTAGGCCATGCTGATGCAGAGCATAGCCTATTGTGCACAGCTCACGGCTCAAAACCCTCCATCCAAACAGCCAGTAACTCTTCCGCCATGGCTTCCACACACAACTTCTCCCACCTTTCCCCCACCCCCCATTTTTTCCCTCCAGGGAAGCTCCAATTCTATACCCCACTATTTTTCAGAACCATTATACAGACCAACTTTGCCTACTAAGATTCCTACTGGAGTCTTATTCTCAAAGTATATCTCTGTATACAAGAAAAATTGTGGTGAATATAATCTTCTGTAGCTTATTTCAAATTAATAGCAAGAGAGACTGAAAAACTATATGACAAAAGTTAAGTCTGTTGGTAAGGTTAAGGTGATTTTTATTTTCTTCTATAGTGAATATTTTTAATTATTATAAAGAATAAAAATATGTAACATAGATTAAAGTTTGGGTCATAAGTTGTAGTTATTCAAGGATTCATACATATCTGGATCTGTTTTAGAAAACTGATAGACAGGATAACAACCATAATCATCAGAGAAAAATGATATCTGGGACATCATCTCAAACTTCCTCTGGGCTTCAGGCACACAGTTGATTTAGCTGAAAATGAGCTGCTTTGCTAAAGGTACCAGGATGTACTACCTTGTCATTTCACACACAGCCTCCAGAGACTACACATACTGTGTTGAACATGAGGACTTCAGGACAACATCAACATGGCAATGAAGAAACAGGGAGTGTCCTCAACTGACCCAGTCACTAAATGATGTAGAAGGCGTGCTCATAAATATCAAATGGAATAGGAGAGTAACAGATTCTCATGGTTGAGATAAGAAGTTCAGTGTTAAAGAAAGGAGAGGAATAAATATTTTACGAGACTCATGAACCCAAACCTGGGACATAGGAACAGTACAAGAAAATCTCAGGTAAGAAGAGGTAGACTATAAGCAGTATTGTGTGGGGACTGCAAAGATGTTAGGAGCAATGGAAATAATTTGTTTTGGAGATCCTATGAGAAAGCTCTTGGAAATACCATGAAAAACAGGAGGAAGTTACTTTAAAGAGGCAGAGAGGTCTAGATTCTGAAGGAAGGTCCAAGAGTCAGCACAATTATTTAATCACTGCTACCATGACCCCATCTTTATTCATGAACTGAAAAGATTGAGGGAAAAACAGATTTGATTTATTTGTAGAAAAACTTATTCTGTGTCTACTATATTAGCAGCAATAAGATAGTCATAGTCACACAAAGGTTAAATGAGCTCAATTCTTGACTCAAAAATCTTAATAGTAGCAGGGTGGCTAAGATGTGGAGGTGCTATGGAGTACCAGAAAGGGCAAAGTTACGGTTCAAACATGAACTGTACTTTCAGTGCCATACCTGGTTCAACTGCTAGGTAAAGAGCTAGTAGTGTGTGGGTGGTGGAGCAACTAGTGAATAAACAAATGCCTGATGAGTATTAAAAACAATAAATGCTCCAAGATCACAGAATACAAAGGACACAGGCTCACTTCCTTGGAAGTTCCAATCTTATTAAAATAACTGTGAAATATTCTTTTGTACGTGATACCTATAAATTGCATGCAGTGGAGAGAATGTCCCCAGTCACTAAATGCTGTAGAAAGTGTGCTCATAAATATCGAATGGAATAGGAGAGTAACAAATTCTCATGGCTGAGATAAGAAGCTCAATGTTAAAGAAAGGAGAGGAATAAATATTTTACGAGAATCATGAACCCAAACCTTCAGTGGACAGAAAACCTTGGCATAGTCGTTCAGTGACATGGGAAACAGTGTAAATAACACCAACAGGCAGGGGGAGGCTGGGAAAAGCCCCGCATCTGCCTTTCCATCGTGGTATCTTTGTCAAGAACTGTATGTTCTTGCCCTGATGTGAATTATCTGAGAGCAGCCTGACGCTTTCCAAAGCAGTCCATCAGCATCTCCATCAGCAGCCTTCAAGGAATGGTTCCTAAAGAGATGCCACGCTGAGTCGTGAGTTTCTTTTGTGTAGGTTTCTGAAGTCCTGGCAGGTAATTCAATCAAATTCTACTCTCCACCTGTCCCATTTTCCTCTCACCCTTGCCCTACCTGCCAAGAAAGAAAGATAAATGGGAACCAGAACTAACTGAAAACTATTTGGAGTATTACATTCCCATCACAGATCGCTTCAGCATAAGCCCCTGGGATTTGGGTTGTTTTGGGTCAATGCCAGTCCAGGGTTTCTTGGAGGAAGCTATGGACTCCAGCTGTTTCACAGGTTCCTAGTCTCTAAGACTCCAAAGAAAATGTAACATGACCCTTGCCTTCTGACCTAGGGTGGAGGAAATGAAAGAATTAGGTGGAATTGTATCAACCTCATAGAGTCCTTGCCTAGCCTGCCTTCAGTTTCATAAATGCCACTCTAAACCAGTGTTGGTGACCAGGTAAAGTATGTCATCTTCAGCAAGGATGAGTCTGGGCAGTAAGAATAATCCTATAATAAAGTACTCATTGGGTCATTCATGTAAACATTTACCAGGTACTCACTGTGTTTTTACCATATGATAAAAAACCTTGGCCCATAATTTATGGAGATCATAGCCTACAATTCCAATGAAATACAGAGTTTTATAGTTGTGCAAGATGTACAAAGTTGTACAAGATGCGAAGAGAAGTTGCAAGAGGCAGTAACTAACTTTTCTTATGACAATCAAGGATAGCTTCACATACAGTTATATTTGATTTGATACGTGAAGGAGGAACAGATATTCCTTAATAAAGAAGGGAAGAAGAGCCACAAAGAGGGAAGAGCATATGAAAAGTGGAGGGTCTTTAAGCAACATGCTGTTCTAATCCAGGAATTAAAAAGTTAACTTTGTGTGTTTTGATGATAACTTTTGTGGTGTAGAGACTGGGAAATTTGACATCAGATTGTGACATCCTGTGTCCTGCAGATAATGGAAAAATGGATAATGGACAGAAGCACTAGCAGATGTTAAGGAGAGAAGAGGCATCAGCAAGTGTGTGTCTTATGACAAGTGAAGTATAAGGAGACAGAGATTCTTAGGAAACTCTTGCAATAGATGAGCAAGATATGAGCTCGCGAAGGTGAAAGCAAGTAGGAGACTAAGAGGCTGTAGGTGTGATGAGCGTTCACCATTCAGTGAAAGTGAAAAAGACCATCCATGTAGAGTCTTGGTCTCTTACCATCTGTAAAATGTTACGAAATTCACTTAAGCTCCTGAAAGTTTCCTTAATTTAACTCTGTTGAATAAGATTAGTAGACATTCCACCTTCCTCCCAGGACTGGCAGGGGGTGAAAATAAGAGAATGAATATGAAAGTGCTTTACACTTTACTAAATGGAGGGTTGGGTGTGATCAGTGCTACAGGAAACAGTAGATACAGTAGGGGGGTAATAGAGACAATATTACTCCAGATCTAATATTCAAAAGTGCTTGTTTTTCTCACCAAAGTGGGGAGCTAACCCACCTGCACTTACATCTTCCCCTTCCTACTTCACGACTTCAGAAGCTATCATAGCTCCAACATTGCAGAGGTGTTGGTTTGGGCCAGTAAGGGAGCTCTGACTCTGGAAATTTCCACTGTTTTCAGAGACTCCAAAGGACCATAGACCAATGGTAGCAGTGGTGGTGACAATGAGGATGGAAGCACAACCTATCTCCACCAGGCCGAGATCTTCAACCTATCATATATACATGTACACATATACACATAACACATGTGTGACACATGCATGACACGTGCATATATACAAGTCTTCAACATGGATGAACCCATGGTACCACAAGCTCCCCCATCCTTGATGATTGTATTGGAAGAAAAATAGGATGCAGAAGCAACCTAGTAGTCAGGCAAGAGGACACAGGAAAAGACAGGTTTTTCTTTTTTTTTTCCTTCTTTATGTATATTTGACATAAATTGTAATCCCCATGGATTCCCTATCACCATTTCACCAGTGCACCATCACCTCAGTCCCTTGTGCTCTTATCTGCCCTCAACCCTCTCTCTCCTCCCCAACCAAGTGTCCCCAATTTGTCCTTGTCTTTTTGTTTTTGTTGTGTTTTTATCATTATCATTATTGTTATTATTATTATTGTTTTCCTTGATCCTTATTTGGGTCCCTTATATTCCTCCTAGGGGGAAACCATCTGGTATTTTTCTTTTGCCTTCTGACTTATTTCGCTGAGCATAATCCCTTCCAGCTCCATCCATGTTCCTATGAATGACTCTAGTTTATCTTTTTTGATTGCTGAGTAGTATTCCATCGTGTATATGTACCACAGCTTCCCGATCCACTCATCTGTTTTTGGGCATTTAGGTTGTTTCCAGGTCTTCCCTATTGTAAAGAGTGCTGCTATAAACATGGGGGTGCCGGTATTCTTTTGGATCAATGTTTTTGTAAGACAAGTTTTTCTTTTCACAGATTTGTCAGTTGGTCACAATGGGAAGTTTTCCCAGCTAAAAAGTGAAGCTACTGACCAATTAATTTTATTTCTGCACCTCTAATTAGTGGTAAAATGAACTGATTTTTGTTTAAATTAGAAAAGAAAGATTTAGGGCAAGAAAAGATGGGGTCCCACACAGAAGAGGGTACATCTCACCAATGACTGGTCACTGCAGCATGTGCCATGTCCCAGGAGACAATGATGGTGCCCAGGACACCATGAAGGTGTCTCAGAATGAATGACTCAGTGGCTGGAGATAATACCCATTGACCCTTGGGATCATTCTGAATGCTAAATTCTAGAATTCTGTGTTTTTCCATTATTCACTTTGTTTCCAAATTCCCAAGATGATAAACGTTTTCATTTCAGTTAAACAGTGACTCCACATCTGAGGTTGAATTTACGATTGACTAAAGTACAAAGGTAAATTGTCCTTGAAAATACTATAGGAAGCTGTGTGATCAAGATCAATATGGGACCTTGCCAAGCCCAGCACAGCCAGTTTCTTCTTCCAGGGCTGCAACAGATTATTATTTTGGTTTCCCTTTTTGTTTGTTTGTTTTTAAGATTTTATTTATTTGTGCACACAAGAACTGGGCTGCATACAGGCCAGAGGAGCATGGGGTGAGAGAATTTCCCAGAGATAGAGTGGGGAGCAGAACAGGCAGATGGACCGAAATGCACTGCTGAGGGGAGCAGCGGGTGAGGCAGGAGAGGTCTGCTGGGCCATGTTGGTCCCCTCCCTGGCCGGGGATTAAACTCGAGGTTGTGGAAACCCCACAGTGTGTCGCTCAACCCCCTGTGCCACAAGGGAGGCCCCAGACTGCTATTTTGGTGGGCCATCTTCAAAATAAGCAATGATGCCGACAAATTAGTACCTTCAACACCAGGTTCACCCTCATGGTTCTGATGCTTCCGTCAGAGGGAACTGGAGAGTCACAGTTCTGTCCTCACACAGTTTAGGGCATTGGTTTCTGGATAGGGTCTGGATGCAATCACCCCCCACTAATGAAAATGTAGTTTATTCTTCTCTCCCTCTTTTTTATATGCATCCTTGATTGGATTTGTGCAAGGTGAAGTCAACTACGTGGTGACTCCACACTAAATGAGAAAGTTTAAAAACTTCTCAGGAAATGACTATTCATTAATAACTCACAGGACAACAATAAAAGGAACCATTTGGTCAGCTATCCATTGTCCCAGGGCAAGCTCTAAAATAAGTTAGAGCTGCTAAAGGGAATTAATTTATTTCTAACTATAGTAAACCCTCACTACACTTATCTCTCATTTTACCTAGTGTTTCTTCATTCACTCTCCATTTTCCTCCTCTACCTCCATTTCTAGTGACTCCCTAACTCCCTCTTTTTGAAACCTTTCTTCCCGCTCTCTGTTCCTGTACTCTTACATGAAATATAAACCTGTTTCATTATGATTTGTGGCATTCTTACTCTGGTTTATAAGACCATAAAGCTTTCTTCGATGAAAGTTACTTGTAGAAAATTCCAACTTCTTCTGGGAAGACAACAATTAAAGTTAGTTTCCTCAGGGTAAGAGATAAAAAGCATTGACACTACTTCATTGAGTCAATCTTTCTCTTGACACAATTTAATTATCTAGTGCAACAAACCAGGTATCTTTCATGCCTGACCACTTTCATGGAGATTTGACACCAGGAATTTAATTAAGGTTGCAAATCCAAAACAAATTTAGAAGTCAGACAATCTCTTTCTGGAGCATTGAGCATAAAAATTCATCACTTAAGAGTGACATTATTAAATAAGGTTTATTTATTTATAAATGGACCAAAACTTGTTTCTGATGGGAATACAGAATTTTCAGTTATCATTTTAACTAGTTAGAGTTTTCTTTTAAAGATGCTTAACATTACCAGGAAGAATACTTAAGGATTAAACCACCACCAACAACAAAACATGCAGTTATTTATCTACAAGGAGAGGTAGATTTTAAAAGTTTAAAACAGACAAAGGAACCTCAAACATACACTGAATAAAAGAGAGTCTCTTTAACACAGGGTGTTGGGAAAATTGAAAAAATGGAAAAAATCAGAGTTGGACCACTTTAACTCCATGCACAAAAATAGTGTACATATGGATTAAATATTTAGATACAAGACCTACAACAATGAAATTTATAGAAGAAAACATTGGTGATACATTTTATCATCAAGGGTAAAAATATTTTTAGACACTTGACTCCTCCAGCAAGAGAAATAAAAGCAAAAATGTATACTTGGGATTACCTCAAATTAAAAAGCTTTTATGGGGTCTCCCTGGTGGCGTAAGGGGTTAAGCACAGCATTGTGAAGCACCCACAGAGTTCTATCCCTGACCAGGGAGGTGACCTATATGGTGCAGCAGACCTCTCTTGCCTGGTCTGCTGCTCCCCTCAGCAGTGTATTTCAGTGGATCTACCTGTCCTGTTGTTCCTCACTCTGTCTCTGGTGAATTTTCTCACCCCCCACGTCTGGCCTGTGCCCAGATGTTGTATGCAAAAATAAATGAATCCTTTAAATAAACAAACAAACAAATAAATAAATGAAAAGCTTTTATACATGAAAGAAATATAAGTATATTAAGTGACATTCTACTGATCTCATTTGGTGGAAAATATTTACATATTGCAAGCCAACAAGTAGTTAATATCCAAGATATATAAAAATGCATACAATCTACCAACAAAAAACTAAGCAACCCACCTAATAAACAGGGGACAGATATGGACAGACAGACAGTTCACCAAAGAGGATATCCAGAAGGCCAAATAGATGACCTGGAAAAATGCTCATCATCACTTTTGATAAGGGTGGTACAATTTAAAAATACAATGAATTCTCATAACCATGACAATGGCACTATTTAAAAAGAAAAAGAAAAGCCAACAGCAAATATCATACAGGATGCTGAGAAAAAGGAGCACTGTTACACTGTTGGTGGGAATGTAAACCTGTGTAGCCATTTTGGAAAGTGATCTTGATTTACCTTAAAAAACTGAAAACAGGGCCTCCCTGGTGGTGCAGGGGTTAAAGTCAGTGCTATCAAGCTATCCCCAGCCACTTCACAGCAGACCTCTCCTGTCTCTCCTGCTGCTCCCCTCAGCAGTGTCTTTCAGTGGATCCGCCTGTTCTGCTCCCCACTCTGTCTCCAGTGCTTCACTCTGCTCTAGCAACCCCCCTCCCACACCCTCCCACCCCCTACCTCCGTCCTACACCTCAGTTCTTGTATGCATAAATAAATAAAATAAATCTTTAAAAAAACCCTAAAAATCAGAAGCCTGTGTGATCCAGCAATCTCATTCCTGGGCATCTATTCAAAGGATGTGAAACCATCAACTCAAAAATGTACACATTCTACAATGTCTTTTGAAGCACTATTTACAATAGCTGAGACATGGAAAGAATAAATGCCCACTGATAGAACAGGGGATCAAAAAGATGTGGGTATTCACTCTGGATGATGTGTAACAAAACAAGTCCGAATGGCAAAAACAAATTGGATATTTACAGAGTAGATGATAAAGTAAAATATTTATAAAAACAGCACTTAGACAAAGTAAGGATTCTGAGGTTAAGAGGGGAAAAAATGGTCAAAAAGGTATAAGGGATGGTAGAGGGGGAAATAAAGAAAGTAGAAAATTGTGGGGTAAAGACTCCCAACTCTAAATTTTACTTGGAATAAGTTAACCTAAAACTAGTGGCTACACCACCAGAAATACAATTGTCTTGTTAAGGAAGCACTAAGTATTTCTTTTTATGTGTTGACTACACAGCATCATTTAGAATGCAGAAGAAATCGACACTGCTTTGAAAACATGGCCTCAAATATATGTTTTAAAGAAAGTTCATTTTGTAAGCTAGATTTTTTTTTCTTCTATGCAGAAATTGAAGTTCAGGAAATTTTCGGTTATTTTAAATTTCATAAAATAAAATATCTTATAGTCTTTACAATAGAAAAGGCAGATGCTCCCCAAACTCAAAGCAAATTCTACTTATTTTGTTCAATATTTTCAGCCTAGCACAACATATCTGAGATGATTAGTGATTGATGACATATTTCTTTACTTTAGCCAAATTTTTGCCAATGACTTTAAAACGTTTATTGTTTTACTACATAGTGTCCATAACTTAGTTTCTAGATATACTGTATGTGTATATATGTATGCAGGGTATATTTGTATATATCTAGATAGACATAGATAAATATATTTAACATAGTGTTTGTTGCTTTTGATATTTTGTTTGAAAATGACAAAAGCCTGCCCCAGAGGCAAGATGATGAACTATAGAAAAGGTAGGGTAAAAATATTATTTTCAGGGGTCTCCCTGGTGGCACAGTGGGTTAAGCAACGCACTATGAAGCAAACTGCAGCCACTGCAGCACGAGTTCGATCCCTGCCGCCGGCCAGAGAGGGGACCCACACGGCGAGGCAGACCTCTCCTGCCTTGCCCACTGCTCCCCTCAGCAGTGTACTTTCGTTGATCTGCCTGTTCTGCTCCCCACAAGGTGCAGCAGACCTCTCCTGTCTCGCCCACTGCTCACCCAGCAGTGTTTTTCAGTCAGTCTGCCTGTTCTGTTCCCCACTCTGTCTCTGGTGAATCCTCTCACCCCCCACACCTCTGGCCTGTACCCCAGTGTTTGTATGCATAAATAAATAAATCTTTAAAAAAATAAAAAAATATTATTTTCAGTGTTTTAACCTTATATATTTGTTTATTTTTAAAGATTTATTTATTTATGCTGGGGTACAACCAGAGGTGTTGGGGGTGAGAAGATTCACCAGAGACAGAGTGGGGAACAGAACAGGCAGAGTGACTGAAATACACTGCTGGGTGAGCAGTGGGCGAGACAGGAGAGGTCTGCTGTGGGTCAGCTTCCTGGCCAGGGATTGAACTTGTGCTGCAGTGGCTGCAGAGAGCTTCGTAGTGTGATGCTTAACCCCTTTCACCACTAGGGAAGTCCCCCTTACCCCAATTTAAATACCCATGATTTAAGGGAAAGAGCAGATCATGGAACCCAATCTATAAGAGGAGGGCAATGTGATCTTGTTAGAATCAAATGTGATCTTGTTAGATACAGTGCAGAGCCTTAACAAAGAAAGAGAAGTTAGAAACAATCTTAAACACCATTCAGCTGGAGATTTTCATTATACACACATATTCATTAATTATATTGTAAACAATGGAAATTTCTAATTAATTCTATACATGTATATATATATATATATGGTACATTTAATGTTTTGTTCAAGATCACAAGTAGTTAGAAATGGAATTAGATCCCATCTTCTACCTCAAAATAAAACATTGTAATGACTATCCCAACAGTCAGTATATCTTAAAGAAGGTTGGGGGTTTGATGAGGAAGGGACAACCTTGGAGCTGGTACTGTTCTACTTCTTGACCTGGGGATGGATACACGGGTTTTCACTTTATGATAATTCATTCAACTCTACATGTCTGCTTGTATACTTTCCTATTATGCTTTGTGGTAGAATGATTGTGAAACAGGGCAGCAGGAAGCACTAAAACCAGCCACGGACACTGCCCAAATAGTTTACTGGTCACTGTCTAAATTCTTTGCCTGCATACACATTGCAAGACTACTTAGGCTCAGGGAACAACAACATTGGTATTTATTTAACAAGCCAGGGTAAAAGAAAGTTACTGAGGCCAAAAATGGCTGTTATCTTACCTGAAGTGGTGTCCAGTATTTTTAAGTCCTAAACAAAAACAGCTAAGATGGTGTCTTCCTGCCACTGAGGACACGTGGCAGTCAGACTATAGGCCAGGTTCCAACTCACTAAGGCAGAACAGGAGATGCTTCCTCGACTGCAGAAATGCCTCAGCACATCATCAGACAAGCAACACTCAAAACAGCAGCTCAGGGGGCGAATGACCTGGCAAAAGGCCACACTCACCCATCTCAGCAGGGCTTCTGGCTCTGGGTCTTCACGGTCTCAGCCAACCTGCAACAGTAGCAAAGCCAAAACAGTTTCAGTCACTAGTTACTTGCAAAGCCTCTGAACTTTTCCTCTCTGATGTTGGCAGCTGGAGGGCTCCACCATTAGAGGCTCTCTGAAGTCAAAACACTGAATCTTCAAAAGTTGAATCTAGAACATTAACTTCTGAAGTCTAAATCCAAAATACTGAATCCTGAAGACTGAACCCCGAGGACTAAATAATCTATGGCTCCCTCTGCAGTCCCTTCTATTTCCTATCCCTTGCACCACCCCAAAATGAGATACTTTTTAGCATTTTCCCTGGAGCTATTTATTCTCACCAGCAACCCCCTGGAGGATGGGGTGGGGGGGGCACCACCTGTAACAGTCTTTTGACTTCAGCCACCCTTTACAATTGCACACACAGTGGTGGGTTGTAGCAGACTATTAGCCCTCCCCTGAGACATTTATCCCTTTTCCCCTTTCCCCATAGCAACAGCTTAATAAACATGATAGTTGCCCAAAATACTGTATAATTCTCAGCTTAGTTTGCAGCTGAATGTGTACGTGTGGCCAAGATATGGCCAATAGAATGAAACATGAAGCATCCTGCAGTGGTTTCTGACAGCTTTCTTTAGGAAACAATTACTTGGTATCTTTGTCCTCTTTTTTCTCCATGCATCTGTTGTCTGCGATACAGATGTTGTTTTACATGGTAAGATCAAGCCACACACAAGGAATGGCTGAACAATGAAGAGAACGTGGCCTTCATCCCTGAGGACTTGGTGGAACAGAGCAGCTCTATCATCCCTGAGCTATGCACCTCTGGGCTTTTATGTGAGAGAGAATAAAATTTGTATCTTGTGTAATTTATTGTTGTGTTGAGTTTATATGTTACTCATGATCGTCTCTAATCCTGATTAATTTATGTGCTTCTGTTGTGAGTTAGGGGAAAGCAGTGGTGCTGATATGTATTTGAAAGGCTTTGTTGGATGTTTATAGTTGTATGGGCTAAAAGATTCTGCCTATGATTGGATAGTATAAGAATGTATTAGAAAAGACAGGATCAATTAAGAAACATAAAACCAAGGTTATCATATAGTTTGAAATGATAGTACTCAAAAGACACTGGGTGATTTTTTTTTCCTTTTCAAGAAAGATAATATGGTTTCTTAGATTGTGTAAATGATTAGGACTTTTGCCACATATGCCAAGGAAACTAAAGTGTGCAATAGCCCATTTCTGTGTTGAGGATCAAAAGGCAACGTCTGAGTCTCTGCTGGTTGCTTTGGAGTATTATCTCTGGATGCAGACAGACTTGGTCTTAAATTCTGCCTCCACTGCTGCACATTTTTTGGATAAACTTTTTAACTTCTCTAAACTGTAGCTCCTTTTTCTATAAAGTAGAAACAACAATAACAACATCTGCTTTCTGAATTTTTTCAGGAGGATTCAATGAGTTAAGCTATGCAATCTCGGCACAATGGCGCCCTCTCAGATGACAAGTGTGTGGTCTCCATCACCAGATGCCTATAGTCACATTTGTCCTGGCCCTTCCCCTTTGGAGCCTCTCTGGGGCTTCTCTCTACCAGATGGGTGACTGCAGGATCCATTCTGATACCAGAAACCCCACTGTGAGGCTTGAGGTACATTGTGTGCTCATGCTCCACAGATATTCTGATGCCTCCCTACCGTTGTGCTGCTCTGCTGCTGTACCCCACCCATCTATATGATATTTTCCTTCTCCCCTGAGTCTGAAAAACCTTCACTAGGCCTTTCCTAAGTACTCATGACTGGGAGTGCCCAATGTCCTTCCCCATGCCTTACTCAAAACCCTAGGCATTATTTTCTAATCTGTAAGTAAAAACAAAACAAAACAAAACAAAAAAACCAGAAAAGATTAAATCTTTTGTCTCGATTACAAATCCTCTCTATTCCTTTGAAAACATGTGAATTTTGAAACCCTGGTGCTGTGAACCGATTCTTATTTTTCTACTTGTTTCTTTCACATGCCTTCTCTGAGAATAAGCACATAATGGCATATTTACCTAAAAGATAGAAAGAGTAAAAGATGGAAATACCAGGGTAAATGTCTGTAAACCTCTCAAAAGATGCAGTCTGTTTGCAATTACTCAATGTAATTGGTGGAATTGGAATTGCAATCATATATTCTGTTTGTAGATGCTGTGCTAAGGAAATCAAGTTTTACTAGTTTGAGCCCACATAGACCAATTAATAAATTGAATTTTAGCTATAATTTTTATTCCATTATGTATGAGGCCAATCATTTGGATATAGAATGACAAATCCCTATGAAGGTGATAAAGGACTATGGGGATGAACTGTGGGTCCTTGGGTGGTGGGCACCGTGTAGTAACAACACTTGAAGGGGAGACTCCATACGTCTAAGACACAAATAGTCATGTAAACCAGTGCTAGCTCAATAGAAGTTTTTAAAAATTAAAAATGAAATTAGAGATATTTTATCTAATGGCCCCAACTGGCTGGAGCATGGCATGTTAGCAAGACTTCTATATACCCAAAAGAATTTCCAATATTCTGGAGTGAAAATACATAGCGTCTTATAGTTCCACTAAGGCTAACCCTAGCTCCATTGATGCTTCATTTACAGACCACTGAAACCCCCTTTACTCTAACCACCTCATTTTCCAGACCTGAAGTAGAAGCTGGAAATTGGAATAGCACCATTCCTAGATCTCTAGATTCTCTCTATTGACTTTCCACTTTCAGGTTCCTTCTTGATTCATAGAGTGTTATGGAAGGTACAAGCAGGGACACCAGAGAAAAATAAAGAGGTATGGTTTGAATAATTTAAAACAAAGAAGAAAACATGATTATCAAAGAGCAATCTGGAAATAACAGTAGTCTGCATTAATTTAACAAAAGAATAAACATGTTTATATAGTCCAATTTCCCCTGAGAGTAAACTCGATTTATAACATAGTACAATTATTGTAATTCATAAGAGTGACATGCATCATCAATAAAAGGTCAAGTGAAGTTTAATATGGTCTGTCAAAGGCATTCTAAAATTATGTAATGCATTTTAAATATTTTATGAAATTGTAATTTTTATGAAAGTTTGTACAATGCTATACACTTTAATTATCTGAAAACCTGACTTACACACAATGACTTTCTGTCCAAAGATACTGAATATATGAGGTATAAATTTTTATCATTATGTCCAAAGGATCTGACTTACAATGGCAAGAGTTGGGCTTGCTTATCTCACCTCAACATTTTGGTTGAAAAGGCTGTTCAAAAGCATGTCTTGATAAATGACTGTGGGTTCATGTTCTTAATTTCTAGTGGTCAAGCTATCACATTTCCATGGCTTCCCCAAAAAAAAGTTCATTGAAAATTTTACCTTCAATTTATAATAAAATAAGGGTAAAATTATAGAAAAAATTTTTCATATGGCAGAGAAATGAAATCCATCATTATTAAATTGGGAAATGCAGATTTAACATATTCCACATTTTTAAGTGAGTAACCCAACCCAAAGAGAATTCATGATTTTTATGAAGCAATTCTGGGCAATTTTGAACCAAATTCCCTGAAAATATAATTACTCATCCCATTAAAAAAGGGTATTTTTGATCTAATGTCATATAAATTGGAAACATAAAAGATTTATTGCCATGTTGAAATGTTTACCCTGGAACAAATAATCTAAAAAGTGTGGGATTTAATAAGTATATTTAGAAAATTACCAGGTAAAGATCAATAACCAAACATTGACAGTATTTCTATATATCATAACAAAAAAGTCCAAAAAATGAAATAAAAAATTGGGTATAATTTAAAATTGTAAAATAGATGCTAACATCTTGGAGTCAGTCTTCCAACAGCACTGTCCCATGCTGGACTTTATGCTATTAAACAGTAAATATGTGACTTGTTCAAACCTAGGTATGCTATTCATGAAAAATACTAATACTGAAGGTTAAGACTTTGTGTGCAAAATTAATGCAAAAATCTCTTTCATGACAAAATATTGATTGCATGTTGAAATTATATTTGGGATATATTGGTTAAATAAAATGTTATTAAAGTGAATTTCACCTTTTCAAAAATTTACTGATGCTACCAAAATTTTAAGACTGTATTAGTTGTAATTGTGACTCTCATTTTATTTCTACTGAACAATAATATTATAATAATACAGAAATAAATGAAAGAGGAACTAAATAAATGGAAATTACACATTGCTTATGGACTGGAAAACACATATTATATATATATATATATATAGCAATACTTCTCAAATTAATTTAGAATTTAGGTGTAATTCCAGTAAAAATGTCAGGATTTTGGGGCCTCCCTGGTGGTTCATGGGGTTAAGCATGGCACTATGAAGCAGCCACAGCCACAGCCACTGTAGCACGAGTTTGAACACCTGCCAGTGAGGTGACCCACATGGTGCAGCAGACCTCTCCTGCCTCACCTGCTGCTCCCTGAGCAGTGTACTTCAGTCAATTTGCCTGTTCTGCTCCCTACTCTATCTCTGGTGAATCCTCTCACCACCTACACCCTCTGGCTTGTACCCCAGTTCTTGTATACATAAATAAATAAATCTTTAATAAAAATTCAGGATTTTTCTGGTCTTTTTTGGGTGTATATTGGTGTTAAACATGAAAGAATCTGACTTTATTTCTATAGTGCTGTTCACACCATCAAAATATATCAAATTATAAATCTATGATTATATCAAATTATATTATGTATCAAATTATACAGCTATGATTTCTGAAATTTTCTGTATTTCAATTTCAATAAAAACATATATCCTTTAACCCCTCAATTATCCGTCTATACTCATAAACACATTAAATGTCAATATAAATACTATCTGTAAAAATATCTAAATATTGGCAAGAATATTTGCTTCTTGTGACAAAAATGGAGGGACAGAGAAATACTCTTTTCACCCCTTTGCACTTTGAATTTTTACTGTGAACAAGTAACGTTATTTCTTTTTTTTAGTTCTCACAAACTGAATATACATATATAATAGAACATAGATCAAGAAACAAAAATTACCAGCACCCTAGAATAGTACAGGGTTACTGTGCTCTAATTTCAAGGAGGGAAGTGACTTGAAGTTGTAATGAAGTTCCTTGGGAGGGCTTGTCTGTTCTTGGCTTCTGCCTCTTCTATGGGTAGAGCCAATTGACACCCAAACAAAATAGATGTCAGCAGCACACTCTGCCTCAGAAGATTTGAAAGCTAGTTTCTGTCTTCTTAAGCCCCCAGCTGCCATAATCTCCTCAGTAACTTAGCCACTCATCTATTTTTTAGGGAATCAACAAACATCCTCGGGTCCGAAGAAGTGGTTCCTGGGCCTCGCTGGTGGTGCAGTGGGTTAAGCAGCGCACTATGAAGCAAACCACAGCCACTGCAGCACGAGTTCAATCTCTGCCCCTGGCCAGGGAGGTGACCCACATGGCGTGGCAGACCTCTCCTGCCTCACCCACTGCCCCACTCAGCAGTGTGTCAGTTGATCTGCCTGTTCTGTTCCTCACTCTGTCTCACCTCCTGAGACTCTGGCCTGTACCCCAGTGCTTATATGCATAAATAAATAAATCATTAAAAGAAAAAGAAGTGGTTCCTGATTCACCCTACTTTACTCCTGCCCCGTGGCTCTTCACTGTTGGTCGTCTCTCCATTGACTTCAAGCAGGATTTTTCTCTTTAATTCCAACTTTTCTAGTCGTCCATAGAAGACAAGTAGCCCAATCCAACCCTGGCTGTAAAAGTCTACAACTGTTTTTCAGTCTCATGGCTCCATTTGGTTCTTTGAATTTCTAGTTTTCTCCCTAAATATATTTTTTTAAAGATTTATTTATTTATGCATACAAGAACTGGGGTATAGGCCAGAGGTGCGGGGGGTGAGAGGAGTCACCAGAGACAGAGCCAGGAACAGAACAGGCAGATTGTCTGAAATACACCACTGAGGGAAGCAGTGGGCAAGGCCTCGCCATGTGGGTCACTTCCTCGGCCGGCAGCAGGGTTCGAACTGGTGCTGCAGTGACTGCGGTCTGCTTCATAGTGCATTGCTTAACCCGCTGCGCCACCAGGAAGGCCCTGGCCCAGAATATTTACTTTGTGTATTTTCATTTCCTTTCTTGGTATATTTCACCACACATCACTTCCAACTCTCTCTACAAATATCTCTAAATTCTTGTCACCATTGCATATTCAACCAAAATATCAAGCCAGACTTAATGCTTTCTGCTCATTAGTCTCCTGTCTGCTTTGCACTCAGCATTGCTGACTACCATGAAGCTGAGCTACATTCTAAATGTCTCATTCTCTCTCATTTGCAGCTACCAATCAGTCGCTAAATTCTTTTGCTTCTGTTTCACAAACACAAATTAGTAGGGTAGTATTTTAAGAAACGAGTCAAGTACTTCTTATACTGGTTTCCACACAGACCCAAAAGTTTTCAGTGCCCTCCATATTCAATGGGAAGTCTGATTAGAGCTGACAATAGAATCAGGTGCTTGTCTTTGAAATAATAATGTATTCTTGAAATTGGTAGCTGAGAATAAAGTCTTGAAAGTAAACACGTTTCATGATAAAAATTGGGCATTTGTGGGAAGAAGTTTTGAGTACCCAAAGAATATGATCCTAACTGAAAACACTCACAGCATGAAGTACACACTATAAAGAATAAAGGCAGGAAGGAGATATGACAAAAGTCTAGTGTGCCCAACTAAAGAAATGAATTATGACCAGATGATGTGAATAGAAGGAATGACTAGAGCACAAGGAATCTCTGATGGGTCTCTGCACTGTATAATCTGCTCCCCACCCTCCTACACAGAGTTCCCAGCTACTAAGGACAATGGACAACAGAACTGTGGGATTCACAAGTCAGAAGGTTCTTATGTCTCAATTCCTGGGCTGACTCAAAAAGGCAAAAAACTAGAAGAGAAGTCTTCTCTATCAGGGTTACCTTGAAGGCTGAAAAAAGCAACTGTGGCATATAAAATGATGCAGCTGCCATGCAAATAATTTGTTAAAGTTAAATATGGGGTTACCATGTGACCCAGCAATTGGTCTCCTAGGTATGTACCCCAAATTTTTAAAACAGGTGCTAAAATAAATATATGTGCATGCATTTTCTTGGCGACACAACTCACAATAACCAAAAAGAGGAAAGAATCCAATGTAAGTAAAAAAACAAACAAACAAACAAACATGGTATATCCATACAATTATATATTATTTAGCCCAAAAGAGGAACAGATTACTGATACATGCTAAAAAGTAATGACCCTAAAACCATATGCTGAGTGACCAAAACAAGACACAAAATATGACATCTAAATCATTGTATAGGAAACATGCAGAGCAGGTAAATTTATAAGGACAGAATAAAGATTGGAGGTTTCAAGGGATGAGGGGAAAGGTGCAATGGAGAGTAACTGCTTAGAGGGAGTGGGATTTCCTTTTGGGGTGGTGAGAAATGTCTTGGGCTAGTCATGGTCACACAGAACTTTTAAATGTATGAAATACCATTGAATTGTACAATTTTAAAGGTTGATTGCTAAATTGATGTTATGTAAATTTCACTTTCAATTACTCAAGAGAAAAACAGTGGTGATCACCTCTGGTTGGGTTTTCTGGAACATTCCTATAAGACACTAGAGGATATAAAATATTTTCAGGTGCTAAAAGTATGTAAGAACTGGTCGAGGGCAGGACTTTATGGGCAGGAAGAGAGTGACCTTTATGGGCTGAAATCCAGGGTGGAGAGGGGATATGATGCTTCAGCCACAGATGTACAGGGACAGGTTGCAATAACCAGGGACTGTGGGGGGTTGTAATTCTCAGCAGAGGCCAGTAGTTGAATGTTGATGACTGTGAGCTCATCTGCTTTCTCACACAGTAGAAGCCCTCAGAACTTAGATTATCTCCCCCAGTAAAAGTGGAGAGAGGAATCTTAACTGAGAAAGTTAAATACCTAACTAACTGACCAAGGTTAATTCATAAAATGACTTTGTGTAATTCCAAAAGCAATACTTCCCTTTGCAATAACTACAATAAATTGACAAACTGGGCTGAAAGTACACATCCAGCTGAATTATAGAAAACAAAATTGCGTTTTCTTAAACAACAAAGTCAGTGACTGTGGAATGTGAATGTGCTAGAAACCTTGCAAATATGTTCAGTTTTGACTATTTCTCACTGTGTCTATTAAGTCTAAGCCTCATCTGTTGAATGAGGCTGAGCTCCTATATCCAGAATAGAGGGTTTAACAGACCTTTGTGTTTTGGAGGCTCTCGACAAAGAGGTTGGTGAACTCCCAAGAGGAGGTGGAGGGGAGGAAAGATTGTTGAGGTGTAGAGTCGGAGCAGAGGAGATGGTAGGGAATGAAGCTATCACTCAAGGCTCTGGCAGGCAGTAGCCTGGGTGATGGACAGCATATATAGCAACAAGCTTGGGTGAGCAGGCAGTTCCTGTGATACACTGAAAGAAACACTACCCAGGCCTCCCTGGTGGCACAAGGGGTTAAGGTGAAGCACTGTGAAGCTACCAGCAGCCACTGCAGCACACATTCAATCCCCAGCCAGGGAGCTGACCCACATGGCAAGCAGACCTCTCCTGTCTTGCCCGCTGCTCCTCTCAGCAATGTACTTCAGTCTATCCCCCTGTTCTGTTTCCCATCCTGTCTCTGGTGAATCCTCTCACCTCCCCACCCTCCACCCCCCTCCACACCTCTGGCCTGTGACCCAGCTCATGTCTACATAAATAAATCTTTAAAAAAATTATCAATAAAAAAAAAAGAACAAAACATTATCTCTCAGTCTACAGACTGTCAGTTGTACTCATTTTAACACTCTCCCTGGACGTCATGGCAAGAAGTATGTCTGAAGTTTGCCAGACACTGCAGGTCTGGCCAAGGGCAGGACTTTATGGGCAAACCCTCAACGACAGTCTGGTTTTTAAGTTACAACCTGCACCTGGGAAGGAAGAGCACACCTCAGTTTACACCTGAGTATCTGGCCTCTCTGTTTTAACTCTTTATTTTCCAGTTATGTTTCTGCCACACACTGAAAGACACAATAACAAGAGACACCTAGATCTTTCCTTATGTTTTGAGTGTTCTTTCTTATGTCTATCATCTATTTTTAACCTAATTTCTACCCATTCTTTCATTCCCAGGGGAGTTGCCACCTCCTACGATTTCTCAAATCTGGGCAAGGTACTTCTTGGTAGGGCCTGATAAACCATATATTGACTCCATCCTCACACTTTGATTGCAATTCACATTCAAGGCTATGACTTCCCTGAGGAATGGGAGTCAGAAAACTTTATGTTAAAGGTCAGATAGTAAATATTTTAGATTTTGTGGGACTTCTGCAGTTTTGCATGCTCCTTGGCATTTTAACTTGTGAATTTTATTTTTCTTCATATTTTAAACAGCCTTTCAAAAAATGCAAAACCTATTTGGAATTCCCTGGCAGTACAAGAAGAGACCACTTGGTCCCACTGACTGTAGTTGACATTTGATCCAAAGGTAAACTTGAGGATGTGTATCATATTGGTTTGACTTTGTGTCCCCAGTGCCCATGGGGCTCGATCCTTGAAAGGATGCTTCAAATGTTTAATTGAATCAAATGAAGCATGTATGGTAAGGTTGACTTGTTCTGACTTTATTTTGCTTCCTTGAATCTTCCTCACCTCTAACAATCCAGTGTATGTGTTTCAATTTGTTAAACTAGTCCCTTCCAGTCCAGATTCTTCTCAGCAGCAGGATGCCTCAGTTCAAGTCACTGTAGCCCAGTCAGCGAGGGCCATCGGCGATAATGCCTCTTTGGGATTCACAAAACAGTGGGTGCCTGTTTCTCAGTTCCTGGATTGGCTCAAGGAAGCAGCAAATTAGTAGAGAAGTCCTCTACATCAGGACATCTAGAGAACTGAAAAAGCAATAGTGGTATATAAAACAGTGCAGCTGCTGTGGAAAACAGTTTAGCAGTTCTTCAAAAAGTTGACGTAGGATTACCATATGACCCAGTAATTCCACATGGCTGCCTGTGTTCAACATGCAAAGGTTATTCTGGCAAGCCTGCTGCTTATGGACTAGCAAAAGTTGAGTGGGATTTATTTGCAAAACCCTCCTAACCCCAAGTTATAAACTTAGTGTCCGCCCAGAATCTGGTTCTTATATGGATTATACATTTTATTTCCATCTCAGAATTTTAAAAATATATTTTTTAAAGATTTATTTATTTATGCATACAAGAGCTGAGGAACAGGCCAGAGTCGCGGAAGGTGAGAGGATTCACCAGACAGTGTGGGGAGCAGAACAGGCAGACTGACTGAAACACACTGCCAAGGGCAGCAGTGGGCGAGGCAGGAGAGGTCTGCTATGCCATGTGGGTCCCCTCCCTGGGATCAAACTCGTGTTGCAGTGGCTGCAGTTTGCTTCGTAGTGTGTTGCTTAATCAGCTATACCACCATGGAGGCCCTAAAAAACATTTTGAAGAGAGGTTTTTTTTTAATGGAGATATGTTGGGGTTGCTTCAGGAATTCTAGCCTCCTAGGACTCAAACACAACTGTGATTTGTGAGACTTACAGGCAACCATTCTTGATCTTACTCTCTTTGCGCCACCCAGCCACCCAGCATCTTCAGGTACTTGCCTGTCACCTGAGACACAGTCACCTGTCATGTTGATACAGTGAGAAGAGATAAGCAGGAATGCTGTGGTAGATCTGTGGTCTCATTCCAAAAAAAAAAAAAAAAAAGACTCAACCAAAATATGGTCATACAAGGCGATAAAATCCTCCATACCATTTCCATAAATATTCTACATCAGGGACTGAAACAAAGTAAAAAACAACAACAAAATATGCTTCTATAAAAGTCAGCTCTAGCTGAGATGAGATTAGACAGTAGGTGAAACCACAGTGTAGTCAAAAACACTTGTTGCCTTTCTTTGTAGCTGGTATGAGGTTCGTTCTCTCTGGCCCATCTGTACAGTTTTTACAGCGGTCTTGCATACTTATGGAGTGAGAGCATGCTGCTTGTTGCTACAAACAGCCCCCATAAATGTCGGAGCCAAGTGTGTCCAAACATTACAGCATATTAAACACCTTTAAGCATGATCCATAACCTTGTAATTGGTACCGAAATAACAAGACATGTTTTAAATGGGAATTTGACTCTGCAATTGCTGTAGTCAATCTGTTCCATTAGAAGGCAGCTGGAAAAGTGGGTCAAGAGAAAAGAATGGATGTGATTGATGCAGAGAACCCTGAACTCTTAGATCTTAAACATCTTCTGGGCCAATGCCCATCTTTGAATGGTGAAGAAACTGACACCCCCTTATCCCCATAGGTTCCATGACCCACTCAAGGCTTTCTGGCTTTGACTTTCATGCTATTTCTACTTAAGCTTTCTTAAAAAGGAAAATGTTTCTCATTATAATAGTAATTTAAATAACTTGAGACTACACAAGTTCAGTTTGAATATATCTCTACTAGCACAAGAGTAGGAGAAGGTGAATATGCATTTTGATGAGCATCACCATCTTTCTGCATTCCAAATTGTTCTTTCTGAATCTTCTCCAGACCCCCAAATTTTCACTGTTGGAATCACCCCTTTAACTATGATCTCCATAGTTCTGGCTAAGGAAAAACTATGTGATTAACAAGAATTATAAAATATTTAATGAACACAGACCTTGGAACCACACATGAGTGGTGTGAGTTCTCTCCTGGATACACATGTGATTTAGAACAGGTCACCAATCCCTCTCATCCACCTTCACATAAACACTTACACAGACACTTACACAAGCACACTGTGATCAGTTCCCTCACCTGGAAAATGAGAACCAGCTCTAGTTATCGGAGAAGAAAGAATTACATGAAGTAAATTGAAGTATCACTCTAGTGTTTTCACATAGCAGACATTGAGCTATCACAGTAAATATTAAAGGATATAAAATTAATTGTACTATAGAATATGTAAAATTATCACATATATACTTTAAATTTGTTATTGATGGGGATATTCTGAATTTCTAAACTTGCCACCAAGAGCACACCAGAATAGATAATGACATCAGGCCTGAGATCTCCTAGTGATTGGCAGAAGTCAGACCAAATGATGTTCTATGCTGAAATTTACTTGGGGGAGCAATGTTCTGATTTACCAGTGTCTTGTAATGAAGATTGATAATTAAAAGCCTTTAAGTTTTGTTTTTAATCTCATCCAAGCCTGTGATTGAAAAATGCTTTCAGAACTCTGTTTTATGGCCAGCATCAACTTAAGAAAACTATTATCATGTGGGGAACATACAAGAGAAAAATGGATGTGTTTTCTTCAACACCTGTTTTCATTAAGTAAAGGGGAAGGAAACTAAAGGATTTTTTAAATGCTTATCAAGTAAGTGCCAGGAGCATTACATATGTTATCCCATTTAATCTTCAGACCCAAAGAGGTAGGTGCTATAGTCCTGCTTGGAAAATTTTGGAAGACCTCATCCAATATTTTGACCTTTAAGGAATTAAGATGTTTCTCACAGAATTAAATGTTGAAAGAACAGATATAGGACTCAAGTAGAGATCCAAAAAGTCATAAGAAAGAGCTGGAAGATTGTTGAGACTAGCACAATGTGCAATCATGTTAGCATTTTTTAGCTTTCTTAATAAAGAATTTTGTCATAGGATAGGGTAGAGGTTAGTCGTGGAAGTTCAGAAAAAAGGGGAACATAGAGATAAACAAGTGTTGTCAGAGGAAAAGGAGCTCAGTCAATGAACTTGGAGGAGCCTTGCTCCATTGCCAAGTTTTCCATTTTGTAGAGATGTATACCTGAGGCTATATTAGCTTGATTCCATTAAACATCCAACCAACCTCTCTTTCTGATTTCATGCTCAACAAACAAACCCCTGGTTATAATTTGACTTCCCATGTAGGTTTGCCCACAGGAATAGAAAATTGCTGATCATGCAGCTGTGAGGACTCTGGTCCAAGACTTATTTATCTTGGGAAATTAATAAAATGACTTTCTGGTTTTATATACTAGTCTTGTGATTGGGTGATATAAATAGGTCTGCCTAGCATATACATGTTTCTGAATCTACCAAGGAGAAGCCCAAATTCTGAATTACGGTGTATTCATTCGGTAGTCATGCCAATTTATGAGAACTCATTGGATGGAATGAAATATACTACCTATTCTATTGAAGAATCACTTGATGAGGTCACCTTGATGCACTTTGGATAACCTAACTGATAGGGCTGGAAAACAGTCAAAGGATAGCAGAAATTAGAAAGGATGTGAAATACAAAAGAGGAAAAGAAATCCAGGTGAGATCTATTCTCTGTAATCACTTTTCTCTTCTCACCTGCACACAGAAAAATAGACTATAAGGAGAAAATGATAGCAATATTGAACTGAAGGGAAATAAAACACCCAAAATTCATAAGTGGAGGTTGCCACAGAGCCCAAGAATTGAGGGGGGAGTTTCCCAGTGTGGAAGCCCTAAAGTTTTTTTAAAAAAGTTCCTTTACTGACTCTTAAACTATGTATATTTAAGAAATAGTTCAAAGGAACCCATCACAGAGTAACAGAAATTAATAAAATAGAGATTTCAGAAATTGCCTGGTTTTGGAGAGAAACTTAGAAGCTGAAATCTTGTTATGCAAAAGGAATTGGTAAATGCATGAACTTCTTAATGAAATTTTTAAAGAACCACACATTAGGTATAAAAACCACATCCCAAGACTAAGGACCATGCTGTTTTCAAACAGTAGATAGCCTTTGGGTCAAACCTGGCCATTTCCACCCATGTAATTATTAGATATAGGTGTTTTCACACTACAATTGCAGAATTGAATAGTAGGAAAGAGATCATTTGGTCCAAAAAACATAAAAAATTTACCATCTTTCCCTTCCAAAAAAAAAAAAAGAGTTTGCTGACCCATATTCCAAAAACAATGGTAAAACTAAAATAAAATGTCTCAAAGTTTTAAACAAACTAAATCAAGTTAATCTGCTGGTTTTAAAACCTCCTATCAAAAGATAATTAAATAGAATGAGAGGAAAATAACACAATCCAGATACTCTACAACACATGTAAGTATTCTCTACAGCATACATTAAGTATCTATAAAGCAAAAATAAGTTACTAGACTTGCAAAGAACTAGGGAATTATGATCCAAAATGTGGGAAAAGATTTCTAGATGGTTGAGATATTAGAATGAACAGATAAGAACTTAGAATAACTATTGTGAACAGGCAAGAAAGGAAATCTATACATCAAAATATCTAATAAAAATAGTGTAAGAATCCAAAGGAAAATAGCAAGTCTGATCCAACTATTCATAAAATGACCAACAATGTACAAAATAAAATGAATAAAAGTATACATTGTGACCAAGTGTGATGATTTTAGGTATGCAAATCTGCTTCAGATTATCTCTGTTTTTAGCACTCCAGTCCAACCACTCTAGACCAACATTGTACAACAAATAACACAAGGCCAGGAAACAAACCCAATGATGATACAAAGGCAAAGATGATACAAAGAACAAAGATAAATAGACATTGTACAAAAGATGTAAAACTGTGTTTATATATATATGACATGGCTGTGAACATAAAAAACCCAAGCAAATCCATAAAAAAGGCTAGAATGAAATGTATAACTACTTTCATATAAAAGCAACAAATAACTTCAAATGAAATTAGATAAACAGTATTATTTATAGCAGCCAAATAACCCAAGTACATAAGAATATTTTGATGAAGCTTGTGCAAGATATTTCTTCAGAATTTATTGAACTTGAATTCTTGAATTCAAGGATATCCACACACAAAGAGATTAAAAACCTAAATAAACTGAGGGTTGTATCAGATTCATGCATTTGAAGATTCAATATGTAATGATTACATTTCTCCCCAATTTGAATTTGAGATTGTTAATATCCAGTAAAATTAAAGTAAATATCTTTGTAGAAATTCATAAGCTAATTTAAAAATATATTTAAAAATCCAAAGTGTCTAGAGTGCCCTAGACATTCTGGAGGAAGAAGAAAGTTAGAGGGTTTAGATTGCCTGACTTTATTATGCACTATAATATTACAGTATATAAGACAGTCATAAGAATAGACAAACAGGTAAAATTGAAAGGAGAGATTAGAAAGAGATGGACATTTAAGGTGTTAATTAATACATTAAAAAGGTGTCAATAAAGTTCATTAGAGGAAAAAAGTTTTTAATAAGCAGTCCTACAATAAACTGAATATTTTTATAGGAAAAACTAATCTTTACACTTTTCATATGCCATGTACAAAATTAATTTGAGATGAATCATATATCAAAATATAAAAAGTAAAAATGTATATTTTTCAAATGTATTGAAATATAATATTGAAAAATATTTTTACATTTTTGTAGTTAGAAAACATGGGTGAATCCAAGAAATATTATATCGAGTGAAAGAAACAAGACACAGAAGAGTACATATTTTATGATTTTATGTATATGAAGTTCATAAACAGATATCAGTATTTGTTGGTTTTTTCTCAAAGAAGAAAAGGAAGAGGTATGGGGATCTCTTGGGTGATGGAAATGTTCTGTATCTTGATTTCTATGATGCTAAATGGATATGAACCATCAAAATTCACTGAACTACACTCAAAGTCAAAGCATTTTATTGTATGTTAAAAAAATTTACTCCTAATAGATAAATCAATAAGCAAATGATTCTCTGTTCTTGGTCCAAATACCTTTTGAAGTATTGAAGTGAACCAGCTCAGTGAGGTGAACAGGGATTTCTCAATAAGAACAAAGAGAAATAGATGAGATTTGGGAGACATAGAGTATTCCATTTACCAAATCATCCTCTACCCTGGTATTCTTGTAACAGGAAATGAGGTGAATCTCTGAAAGAAACAAACATAAAGAGTATCTAACATTGTTAGCATAGTAAATTAACATTAATTAAGGACTAGATAAAAAAGCAGGAAAGAAGAAATATGTAAGACAGTAGAGGAAAGGAATAACCATCTCCAAAATTAATGAGAAAGGGAAAGAGGAATAAGTTCTCTCCATTCTTGAAGTAAAAAGAAACTTCCAAACAATACAAATTCTTTATTTTGTTCTATCAAATGGACTTCCACATCTCACTGGTATTAGCAGGAGCTCAGAAACTTTACTCATTGTATAATTGATTTTGACATATCATTTTGACTGCCTGAGTCTCAGTTCCCTAAAACCAGAATATTAATTGCTAACCCAAAAGTGATTGCATGGATAACTTATGTGTAAACTATATACTATATAAATTGATAAATATAAACAATCTAAGCCTACCCTACAAAGTCTTTAGAATCTTCATCAAATACAGGGAAATAAGTCATCAGACTGCTACTTTCATGCTTGTAGAGATAATTGGAGATGATATTTGTTCTACAAATTTGACTGGATTCAAGTAACAAAAGCTGTTTTTCAAAGCATTTGTTTCTTGCAGGCAGCTAGTTGATACAGATGCAGTTTGAAGAAATGGAAAATAAACACTCTTTTGCACACATCCATCTTTTCAGGGTACGGGCGGAAGGAGAACTGAATAATATATAGTGACCTATAAAGAATAATGTAAAACGTTGTTTCTATTGTGGGCCAAGGAATCTCTGTAGATTACATTGCATTTAAGAGAAAAGGTGTTTCATATTTTCCATTTAGAACATGTGTTCTATAAAAAATACTGTTTGCTTGTGTTTGGGAGATATGTTTAAACTTTTGGTCTTATAGTTAAGAAAGTCATAGGAAGAATGGCAAAGGCTTATCTAGACCTCACACAAGAAGGCTTTGAACAGGATTGAACTTGAAGTGTCAAAGCTCACTGATAACTTCTCCAGAACATTTCAGAGACTCACAACTAAACTGATCTGATGAAACAACCTGTGATTTTAACCTTAACTTTGTAACTCGGATTTTTGGAAAATATATCATTACAATTTTATGTGACCTATGGTTTGCCCTAGAGAAGGGAGATCATGAAATCTACCCTGAGGTCAACCCTTATAGATAGCAGGCATGGTTTTCTGAAAGATAAGATTTGATAAGAGAATGAAAGAAGGTACCTCTGTCAGAGGAAAGCTGAGAGAAATTCCGTAGAGACAGAGAATGAGAGTATGAAGGCTACTTCCTAAAAGTACAGTAAAAAGCTTCACCTCATTGACAATTCATCCGTCTCCTTTTTATTCATTGCCTTTTATTTCGGGTTCTGGACACAATCATATGTCACATTCAGCTTTAAGTTATTACTTCCTCTGTTGCATGGGAAGAGTTATCCCCCAGTTACAAAGGCAAAGATGTGTGTAATGGGGTTGGAAGAATTAAGAGCTCTGAGGGGGAATCTTGTATCTCCTCATCTCCACATTTCCCTGTCTCTTGATGCCAGTAGGAACAAGCTTTGAGGAGAAACACAATCTCAGAGTCTTAGATAATGGTTGGCAGCACAGAGAGTGTGGTCCAAGAGGGAGCCCAGAGCAACGGAGAGGAGTGTGCCACCCAGGGAAACAGTTACCAGTGGGAACAAGACTCAGATTTAAGACAAACTCCCTTATCCCAAAATATGGAGAAAGGTAAGCCTAGTGTTTGGCTACATATGGATTATGTCAGATAATATATATTCTGCACATAGTAAGCACTGGGTATATGGTAGCTATTAGAATAATAATAATAAATCTAAACAAATTCCACCTGGAACTATTTATCTGTGGAGGAATATGGGAGAGGTATGGCAGATCAGGAGCCCTCCGGGAATGAAGTAATATTATTTAAAACATCAACAAATATTGAAAACATAGACGCATTGAATGCTAGAGCTGGGAAATCTCAAGAGTTATTTTAGTTCAACACTCTCATTTTACAAGTGTATAGACTGTGTCCCCAAGAGGTGAAATGACTAGCTCAAAACTCACCCCACACATGTAGCAGTGAGGTTGAGCATACTTACTGACTTTCCTTTTCCAAGAAATCCTCCATAGCTACTACCCACACGGAAAGGTAAGAAAGTTTAAGTAATGCTTATCACAGAGTATCTTAGTGAGGATGTAATCTGAAGTCTTTTCCCTAGATAAATGGGACAATTTGGGGGGAGAGAAATGGCATTAGGGTTTCAGTAATAAGCCTCAGTTCTTAAGGGAATGAAAATTCTTCTCCCCAAAATATCGTAAAGAATGGCAGATTTTATGAGTGACCTGAAAAGTTGATTTTCTGTTTTTCATGTTTGCAAAACAATTTCAGTGAGGTAACAATGATCTCTAAACCTCCACCTAATAAAGGGGGAGCCCTTTAATAGGTTAATGCAAAAGGCTTGCAACCATGGAGGAGGTGGGAGCTCAGACCAACTGCATCCTGTGACCAACTCTGCAGAGAAGCTGAATTTGCAGTGTTAATTGCACTCCTTTATCTCCAAGTGGAATCTTTCAGCCATGACAGTTTTTGTCAGTATGTACTCATCCTAGAAAGAACTGTGCTTGACCAGTAGAGAAACACTGTGGCCGTGGGGAAGTGATTGACAGCAACTTTCAAAACCAGAACCTAAGATTTCAACTAAGATTTCAAACTAGAAGCTGAGATTTTATTCCTAGACGTTTTCTGGAACATGGAGCTGTTATTCAGCCGTTTCAGTTCCCAGTTGGTAAGGTATGTGATACTCTGGGTGATTGTTATGTGGGAGTCGCAGGGTATACTGGCTTTGTCTTCAGATCTGGTTTACTAAATGGATCCTCCCTATAGTGGCAAAATAGTTTGTAGTGCGAGGAACACAGAGAGGTTTTCTATGATCCCGGCAGATGGTAAAGGAGGAGTCCTGGAGCCCTTGATGGATTTTCAGGCTCCTATTGAACTTTATACATTATTTGTAGTGCAGCAACCAGGTACACAGCATGCAGAGGGGCTGGGGGCCAATGAACTGGCAGGTCTCCAGTCCCTAGAAAATCTTCATTTTTTCTGTGTTATCTGGTGTTGTCTCATGGCTTCTGTTCTGTTTTCTCTGTTGTCTTTGTGTTTCTGCTACCACTGGTGTCCCTGTGATGCTTCCCTTGCATGCCCAGCCTCTCAGCCCAAGTGCGCCCACCTGCTCACACCCACACCCTACCCTAGGTGCCTGCCATCAGGCATGTGTAAGAACACAGGTGTGGATCTTAGACACCAATTGGGGGAGGGCAGGAAATCCTGACAACTTCCACTTACCCTACACTGTTTCAACATCTGTTGCCTTATTAGTCCAAATCCTGGTCAACCTCCTATTGAAGGAATGACCCAAACTGACTTGTCTCTTAAAGCTTAGACTCCTGATCTACATGGTTCCCTTTGAAACTGTATATTTCTGAGTTTAACCAGCCCTTCCTTCCACAGAGCTTCCCAAAGATCCTCCATAGGCAAGTCTTATCTCCTCTGATCTCCTAAGTTTTCTCTCTGCCACCCATCTTCCCAGGTCAGAACTTTACAGGAATCCTTATTTTAGATGATTCCCAGAGACAATTTAAAGTGTCCTGGGTTTTATCTTCAAGACATGAAAAGTTCAGGGCCTGGTGGCGCAATGGGTTAAGCAGCGCACTATGAAGCAAACCACAGCCACTGCAGGAGGAATTTGATCCCTGCTGCCCCAGGGAGGGGACCCACATGGCAGCAGACCTCTCCTGCTGTGCCCGCTGCTCACCTCAGCAGTGTACTTCCGTTGATCTGCCTGTTCTGCTCCCTGCTCTGTCTGTGGTGAATCCTCTCACTCCCCCACACCTCTGGCCTGTACCCCAGTGCTTGTATGCATAAATAAATAAATCTTAAAAAAAATAAAAAGGCATGAAAAGTTCATATTCCAGCTACAAATGAAAAAGCTAAAAACAAAATACAACTAAAATGGCAAAGATGTTGATGAGATGGTAGTAAGACTAGAGAAGGAAAGAACTTGACAATTACACTCTTCTTTCTTGCCAGTACTTAGAGAATTTAACTATAAGCAATTTAAAGCATGTACATAGCTATGTATGTATACAAATACACAAACATGACATGTATGCATATATGTGCCTGTATATATACATGTCCATCATACAACTCAAATAGTTCAGACTCAGTCCTGATTCAATAGTTTACATGGCCTACAACTCCTGTGAGAGAGCAGAGACTTGTTCTTGTTCTGATCTGTGAGACAAAGTAAGGCATTCTGAGAACTCTACCTCTTGTCTCTAGATGAGATGCTGTATCAAACCGGCCCTCCTATCAAACACATTGTTTGAACAAAATAATTTCCAAGGTTTTCGACTTGCCAAGCTGTTATCACTGTGCTTGCTTCCCTCCTAGAGTTCATTGTTTCATTCAGAATTTTCCAGAATTCAGAGAATCTCCAAGCTTCGTCTGTTACTCTTTAACGTCTTAAGTCATAATTCTAAAAATCATTCACTGTGCCATCAAAGGGACAGCTACGTCATGAATATCCTGCTATATAGCTCCTCCTCCCTCAACTTCCCCAGCCAGCTGCTCTTATAGTGTCAGAATTTGGATTATATCAATTCTTTTGACATTGCCTCTTTGGATCCTTGTTTCCCCAAGGGAAGCCTAGTTTAATTGAGTGTGGATATTAGTATTGTATTATCAGCAGCCAGATGGTCCAGAGACTGGGGGATGTTGATACATGTGGTCTTTGTCCTTCAGAAGGAAGTGATTACCGCTCATGTGCCCTAACATGCTATAGGTATTGGCAATATTAACAACAGCTTCTCAGTGCAGAGGAGATATGACATGCAATGGAGAATGGTCTCATTCTGAGATGTGTGCCAGAGGAGATATGAGAAGAGAGTTCAGAAGTTGCAATAGATCATCTGGTTCCAGTTCAAATCTCTCCAGGTTGCAGATGAGTAAACTGAGGCCTAAAAAAGGAGCTCTTACCCAAGGATATAATTTACAGTAGCCCCCCTTATTTGTGGGAGATATTCCCTAAGGTCTCCTATAGGTGCATGAAACTGCAGCTAGTACCAAACTCTATATAAGCAATGTTTTTTCCTGTAAGTTTAATGTTTGTCAGTTTAATGTTATAAATTAGACACAATAAGAGATTAGCTACAAGTATTAATAGAAAAGGACAGCTATAACAACATGCTATAATAAAAGTATATATATAAATATATCCTCTCTCTCAAGATATTATACATAGCATTTTTGGACCAGAGTTGACTGTGAATCATTGAAATAGGAGATAGTTAACTATGGATGAAGGAGAACTGCTGAGATGGCAGACACAGAATTAGAACATTCATCTGAAGGGTATGATTCTATACTTTCACATCATATATGTTGTTGTAAATCACTGTTACCTAGAATAATAATAATACTAAAAGATATGGAAATAAATAAGTGTTTAACAACAGATGGGTGGATAAAGAAGATATGGTACACACAATAGAATATCCAGTTATTAAAAAAAAGATGAAAATTTGCCATTTATGATAACATGAATGAAACTGGAGGGGATTATACTAAGCAAAATAAATCAAGACATAGATAAATACCATATGATTTCACTCATATGTAGATTATAAAGAAACAAAACAGAAGAACAGACAAAACTAAATCAAAACAAGTCTTAGAAATTTGACTATAGAATTGAGATTACCAGAGGGGAGTTTGAGGGAAGAGGTCAAGTGGATTGTGGTGAAGGACCATGGATGCTTTCATGGTGGGTGCTGTGTGGTAACACACTGAAGAAGTGTGAACTTATAACCCTAAATCATACACAATGTTGTAAATTAGTATTACATCAATAAAAAAATAAAATAAATAAGCAAATAATATATAATAGGTAAACAGTGCTGAGAAAAGTGAGCAAGCACATACAAAAGAATAAAACTAGACCACTATTTATACCATATACAACTAACTCAAAGGAGATTAAAGATTTGAAAATTAAAAAACTTCTTCACAGCAAAGGAAATCAACAAAATGAAAAGGCAACCTATTGAATGGGAGAAAATATTTGCAAATCATATATTTGACAAGGGATTAATATCCAAAATACATAAAGAATTCATGCAATGCAATAGCAAAAAAAAAAAAAAAACCCAAAAGACCCAAATAGTATAATTTGGGGTAGAAGAGTGAAAAGATAATTTTCTCAAGGAGATCTACAAATGCCAACAGGTACATGAAATGATGTTCAACATCACAAATTATCAGGGAAATTAAAATAAAAAACACATGAGTTATTGTATCACATCTGTTAGAGTGTTGTCAAAAAAATAAGAAGGTAAGCACTGGCAAAGATGTAGAGAAAAGGAAATGTAAATTGGTATAACTACTATGGAAAACATTATAGCAGTTCCTCAGAAAATAAAAATTTACTCCCCATACCCCATTTACCCTGCCATTTTCAATTTTCAAGTTTGTTTTGTTTTTTTTTTTTAAAAAAAACCTACCATATGACCCAGCATTTCTACTTCTGGGTATTTCGCCAAAGAAAATAAAAATACAAATTTGAAAAGATATATACACACCCATGTTCATTTCATCATTATTTATAGTAGCCAAGATACAGAAACTACCTAAGTGGCCATCAATAGATGAATGGATAAAGATGTGATAGGTACATATGTATGTGTGTATTTCTGCACACACACAAATATGTGTGGTATATACAGCATATTTACTTTATTAGTGAGTTGATGATTCTTTAAGTTCTTTCCTAATATATGTGATACATATATAATGCTTATATTATAATGTATACATGATGCATGTGTATATGTATATAATATATATTATGCATAGTATGTATATAGACAAATTTCTATGTGTGATATGGTATATGTGTATAAATTGTATAAATATGTCAGCCACAGAAAACTGAAATCTTGCCATGTGTAACAAAATAGATGGCCTTGAAGGCATTATGCTAAGTGAAATAAGTCACTTATCTGTGATGTCACTTATCTATGAGATCTGAAAACCAAACAAATAGCACAAAACAAACTATGTTCATAAACAGGAAAAACTGGTGGTTGCCAGAGCTGGGGTGTGGGACTAAAATGGGTGAAGATGGTCAAAAGGTAAGAAGCTTCAGGTACAAAATTAATTAATCATGTACTGTATAAAGTGTCTATAATGAATGATACTGTACTGCATATTTGAAAGTCTCTAAGATAACAGATCTTAATAGCTCTTATCAGAAGAAAAACGTTTATCACTTTGTATGGTAATGGGATGTTATTTGGCTTATTTTTTATATATTGGTTTTAATTCTATTTTATTGTTTATGTGGTTCTTTTTATTGAGGCAATATTGATTGACAGCACTGAATGATTTAGGTATATAGGCTGACAACTCTTCAAATGTATGTTACCACACCTACCACCAACAAAGCATCCATAATCCTCCACCACAGTCCATTAGGCTCTGCGGCCCTTTACTCCCCATACCCATTCACCTTTCAGTCTTCAATTTTCAGGTTTGTTTTGGTTTTAACTAGACTTATTGTGGTGATCATTTCTGAATATAGGAAAACATCAAATCATTATGTTGTACACAAGAAACTAATAAAATGTTACATGTCTATTTCACCTCTATTCCAAAATGAAATCATGCTTTGCCTATAGAATCAATAAGTTGAATGGGAAACCTATGTTGATATCGGTAAAGCAGAATTCATGATTTGAGTTATATTCAGAAAGAATGATTATTATGTTTAAAGGATAATAAAGTCAATTTCTTGAGATGATTAATAAGTAAAGAAAAGTAACTAAAACAAAGAATATTTGAGTATTATCAACCAACTTCACTTTCTTGGTACATCCTGTAACCATAACAACTAAATTGCATCAAGTATGCAATATACATATAATGGAACTTACGAGATCAACCACATGCTATTCCATAAAACAAGTCCTCAAAAAGGTTCAAAGGAATGGAACCATACAAAATATAGTCTCTGAATAAAATGATGTTCTACTTAGCAAAAAAATTAAAAAAGGCCTAGAAAAATCTTTAAACTAACTGTAAATGTAACTAATGCACTTCTTCTGTATAGTCCATGGCCCATGGACCAAGACAGAAATTAAAAAGGATTAAGAAAAATTTGAATGTCATGATAAATTTACAGCATATCAAAATGTTAAGAAGTAACTAAGACAGCTCTTAGATTAAAAGCTTATATGGTAAAAGAAGAGTCATTTTACATCAAGACCTAAACATTTATGAAAAACTAGACAAAACAAGAGCAAAATATAGACATAATGAGTGGAAATCAATGTAATAGAGAAGATAGAAAAAAATTCCTAAAACACAGATTTTCTCCTTGAAAAGATTTTTTAACTCTGTATTGAAAACAGCAGAATATTGGTGATCTAAATAAAAAACATTTAAAATGAAAGATATGTTATCTTAATCACATTATGATGTTCAAATGTACTCAAAAATACATTTTCTGCAAGTGATCTATAGCAGGTTCATTTGACCAGTTGATCCCAACTGGGATCTTCTTTTATCCTTTTTGTCAAAACTGACAAGCTGATTCCAAATTTATGTAGTAATCCAAAGGGTTTATGAAAGCAATTTTTTATGAAAAAAGAAAACAAAGCATAAATTTGCAGTGACTCCAAGGTTTAATCCTAAAATACTGTGACAGAGTGATATTCGAGTAAGTATTGGTAGGTATAGTAATGGAAACAAGGTAACTTCCATATGTAAATTGTTACAAATACTATCAATTAATGTTTAACAAGGTTTATAAGGCAATTTATTTGGAGAAGAATTTTTTCATCATATTCTGCTGAATCTGAATGTTATCTGGAAAATACTTAATCCACACTTATCCCACATAAAAAAAATTTCAAAATGGATTATATACCCCAAGAATTATATACCCCAAGAAGAAAATAAAGAATAGTATTTACAACAATGGGTTAGGGAATTATTTCTTAAACAAAAAAGAAAAAAAAATAATAAAAATAGTGTCAAGCTGAATTTAATTAAAATTTAAAATTTCGGGCCTCCCTAGTGGCGCAGTGGGTTAAGCAACACACTAAGAAGCAAACCACAGCCACTGCAGCACGAGTTTGATCCCTGCCGCCAGCCAGGGAGGAAACCCACATGGCGCAGCAGACCTCGCCTGCCTCACCCGCTGCTCCCCTCAGCAGTGTGTTTCAGTCAGTCTGCCTGTTCTGCTCCCCACTCTGTCTCTGGTGAATCCTCTCACCCAGCTCTTGTATATATAAATAAATAAATCTTTAAAAAAAATTAAAATTTCTCCTTTTCAAAAGAGACTGTTAAGTAACTGGACAGGCAAGCCATAAAGTGATAGTGAATATTATTAGTACATGTATCTGACTGAAAATTTGTATCCTGAAGTCCTGTAATTAAAATATACAAATGAGCAAACTTGAACAAACTCTTCAAAAAGAAGTTTTACAATAAAACACATGTATATAAATACCTGAGAAGTTGCCCAACATATCTATTTATTATTGCAATGCAAGTTATAAGCACATATCCATTAGTATAACTAAAATAAAAAAAATTCTGATGGTACTAAGTTTTGATGAGAACAAGAAGAAACAGGCACTGTCATCATACATTGCTAATGGAAATATAAAAACAGCACAACTATTTGGGAAAGTTGTTCAATAAATCTTTATATAGTTAAACATACACCTGTCTTTTGATCCTATTACCCTAGAGAGAGGAAGAGAGGGAGGGTGGGAGGGAGGAAGGAAGGAAAGGAGGAAGGAAGGAAGGATAGATCAAAAGAACAGATCAAAGGAATTTACAGAATATTTGCATAAGAATATAAATGGCACATTCATTCATATTTGCCTGAATCTGGAAACGACCCAAATGTTCACTCAAAAAATGTCCACCACTACTCAGAAATAAGACATAAACTACTAAAAAAATTAGCAACTTAGATGACTCTGAAAATACAGTATGCTGAGTGAAAGGCAGAAAAAATACTATATTTTTCATATATTTTTAATACATGAGTTTCCTATTTTTAAAATCACTATGAGCAAACTTTCATGTCCTTGAACACAGTTAAAATTCTGACTTTTAACGGTTTTTTCTTGAAGTAATATTGATAAGATTTATAAGTTTCAGGGTATATAGCATTATATCAAGACCAGAAGTCCAAATTATTGTCTTGATAACCCTGATATCCACGTGTCAGAGAGTCAGTCTCTATTGGTTTTCTTTTGAAAATGGGTTACATTTCTTCTTCATTGATATGCTTAGTAATTTTGGATTATGTCCTGAGCATTTTGAATCCTGGGTCCTGTTATATTCCTTTGAAGAGTTTTAATTATTTTTTTTTAATCAGGCAATTAATTTGGCTAAATTTAAACTGCAAACTCTGTCTCCCCTATAATGGTTGGCTGTTGAAATAATTCCATTCTTTCCATCTTAGCTGGGCTTCTTGGACTCTGGTCTGTATATCTGTGGTTTTAGTAGTCAGTCTAAAATTGGTGCTTGACTTGGGATATGGGGATTTCTCTCTCCAGAACTTTCATTTTCTAGATTTCCACCTTACTTTCTAATGACTATAGTTGTCCTGAATTTATACATGAAACTTCTACCTTCTAATTACTACTATTAACACTTTGTTTTCTTCTGGCCTTTCTGCATGTCTCCATCCCTCTACAAATGAATTGATGTATTTTCATTAAAATTGGATTCATATTACAGATATGTGCTTTGTATGTTCTATCAATTAATGTTGTATTTTGAGCATTTTGTCATGTCATTTTATTTCAATGTAGAGATTTCCATAATTTGTCTTTAGCTATTTAAAACTACACTAATATAAATGCAGCATAATCAGTTTCATACACTGGGAAATCTGTTCTCATATGTGGATATTACACTAGTTTATATTCCTAGAAGTAGAATTAGTCAGAATTGGATTAACTGGTTTATCCCTCATTTTGGGTCACTTCCTTATATGGAAACTGCTTTATTCACTGTTCTCAAGAAGAGAAATTGCTAATATGAATAGTCAAATTGTAAGACATTTATTGGGCCACGTTTGTTAGGATGTAGGTCCCAGAGTGTTAAAATACTCCATATAAAGCACAGTCTTCTCTTTAGAAGTTTTTCATATCCTGTAAATACATCTAGTCCTGTCCCACAATTTTACTCAGCTCTCTTCTCTCCTTTGCATGCATTCCTAATTTTACTTGTCTTCACTTGGAATTCCTGAACCATATGGATTGCCTGAGGGTGGTAAGATCTTAATATCTGTAAATATAGACTTAAGGGACTAAGAGGTTTCTATTAGGCATTGAATCTGAACTCTGAGCACTAATCCAGCTTTTAGAGGGTTTCATAGGTGGTTCCAAGCTCCCTCCTAATAATAAAAATGATCCACAACATATTTGACCAAGGAACTTTGAACTTGTGAACTTTCAGGAATACTAGCAAAATGACATTCTGGGGAAAATTGTATCAACTCTGCTTTTCATCAACAGATGACAGTGTCTTGTCATGAACTTGTCTCAATTGTACCCATGGAACTTTACTTTATAAAGGTGACTACTGACAGCATGGAGAAGCGATTGCCTCTGGAAGAAGTATTTATTTCTTACATTTTCTGAGAAGAGCAGACTGCCATGCCACACTGAGACACATGGAGAAGCACCAGGTAAAGTTAGGAAGCAGAAAGGAGTGAGGGGAAGCCCAGGTCAAAACCCTTATTACTGTCACATGGAGAAATTGTTAGGTAAATCCTTATTTGTAAATCAATTCCAAATAGATGTGTATAGGATATAAGAAAACACAGAACATTTGGTACTAACAGAAAAGAAAACAGCTAAAATGAAGAGACTTATAGACTTGTATGTCCTAATATCACACGTGTAATTCAGTGGTATCCTATTTAATATAGGAGATAACAAAAATTTAAATACTGATTAAAAATCTGTACACTAATGTTTGTAGTGGCATTAGTCACGATAGCCAAAATGTGGAAACAATCCAAATGACAGAGAAATGATAAACAAAGTATGACATATAATTAAAATGGAATATTATTCAGCCTAAAGAACGAATGCAGTTCTGATATATACTACAAATATATTGAAAATATTACTAAGTGAAAATATTACTAAGTGAAACAGTCAAATCACAAAAGGATATATGCTGTGTGACTTAATGTTCACAAATTACCTAAATTAGTCAAATTCATGAAATAACTGAATAAAGATTGGTAATGAGAGAAGAGGGACTTATTGTTTAAGGGCTACATTTGTAATATTTCTGTTTGGGATGATCAAAAAAGTTCTGGAAAGGCATAATGGTAATAGTTGAACAATGTGAATATACTTCCTGTCACTGAATTGTACACTTACAATTTACTAAAATGTAAATGGTACATTTTATATTATGTCTATTTTATTACAATAAAAAAATAACTGACAAAATTCAACACCTGTTTCCTTGATATTTTACCCCTTTTCCTTCTGGCCATCAAAAAAATCCGAAAAGAACTGAAGAGACAGGGCAATGATTGTGCATAGAATAAGCTACAAATGCATACCCCTACAAAAGTCTCTGCTATCTTCTCTCCTCACTTCATTACTTTCCCTTTCATTTTACTGAAAGAAACTTTTTTTGTCTCTAGCCATGCTTTAAAATTTTCCTTTGTTAAACAGAGCTTTATTCAGTTTCATTAGATGCCAGAAGAAGCATTGATTACACAAATTTCAGTGTTGTGCTTTTTTTTTTTTAAGATTTATTTACTTATGCATACTGGAACTGTGATACATACCAGAGATGTGGGGAGTGAGAGGATCCACCAGAGACTGAGTGGGGAACAGAACAGGCAGACTGACTGAAAGAAATACACTGCTGAGGAGAGCAGTAGGCAAGGCAGGAGAGATCTGCTGTGCCATGTGGGTCACCTCCCCAGCCAGAGGCAGGGATCGAACTCGTGCTGCTGCAGCCACGGTTTGCTTCATAGTGCTTTGCTTAACCCACTGCACCACCAGGGAGGGCACAATTTTGTGCTGTTTTGAATGAAGTATTAGTTGCAGTCTCAAAAACGTATTTACCATCAGGTAATTCTTAATATGTAATATCCTTAATATGTAATATCTACACATACAAAAACACTTTTAAACATCTCCAGATGTATTCCTTTCCATCTGCCTCAAGGCATTTGTTTATATCATATTTAATTTTATTTAAAATGATATTATTAATTTGATGGAAGTAATGTGAGTATAACTTCATTCATAAAAAACAATTTTAAAAAATCTCATCATTCATATATTTGAATAACATGCAAGCATTCATGATGGAGAAGACATTGCTATAGAATGCCTGCATATTAGTCCTTTATAATTTTTCATACTGAGCTCATTCATTATTACAAGATGCTATTGACAGCACTACTTCCTTCCACCCACAATCATTTGTGGAAGCCCTCCCTTCCAATGAGACTATATTTGGAGATAGGGACTTTTGGGAATTAATTCATGTGAAATAAGATCATGTGAGTAGGAATCCTATCCTATAAGGTTAGTGTCTTCATAAGAAGAAGATATTCCAAACTCTCTCTTATCACAAATACCCACACCCAAGTCCAAACCAGAGCATACCAGGGTGCAACATGAAGATGGCATTTGTAAGCCAAGAAGGAAATTCTCTCCAGACACTGAATCATGCTGGCACCTTGACCTTGGACTTCCAGCCTCCAGAACTGTGAGAAAAAACTTCTGCTGTTTATGCCACACAGCCTATGGTACTTTGTTATGGCAGCCAGAGCTGAATAAGACAGATGGCATTTCAATCAATAAGAATTTCCAGTTTAAGAATAGCCAAAATTGACATAACGATTCTGAAAACTATGCCTGCTGCATAGGAGCTATAAGTCCTAGTATGTCTATTTTCTTTCACATTCTTTTTTATGAACGGAGCATAAGAAAATAGTCTTTCACATGTAGGAAATATGGAACCTTTTTTAAAAATAAGGAATCATTTGTATAACTCAATGATCAGGCTCTGTAGGTTGATCTTGGAATCATGGTTCTTTTTGGGAAAATCCTTTCCTTTTGTGGTTTCTGCATCACTTATCGGGACCAAATCTCTTGAGTGCCATCTTAAGAGCGCTCTGTAGCATAAATCATGCCAAATGGGCAGTAAAAAATGATGGAAGGTAATAGGCTGATTTGCACCATTCTTCTTTCTGACATTTCACTGTGATGTCTGCACAGTGATGGTCATTAGTCACCAAGCCCTGGTCTACATCAGTGCTCTCTGCATACCCCTCCAGATGAAGTAAAGGCCGATCAAGAGGCACGGAAAGCACAGGACCCACAACATGGAAGGGACTCTGGATAGGGTGTAATGCCTGAATGGAACTCAGTTCCTCTCCAGTGAGCCCCTCTGCACAACTGCTTGAGCATCTTCAAGGCACAGCAACCATGTTCCCACAGAGAGAGCATTTCAGGAGAGCCAGAGTAGAGGTTGTAATGCTTTACAAGGAATACTTTGAAAGTTACACTGTCACCGCCGCCACCTAGCCTCCACCTATCCTATAGGAGATTTGTGGCATCTCTGATTCAGAGTGGGTGGGATCAGTCAGAGTGAGAATGCCAGGAAGCACTGGGTCATTAAGGACCACCTAGGAGCCTGGCTCCCACTCATAGAACAACCTCTTACCACTTCCTCTCTGTAGGCTTGCTTGAGCTGTCCTCCATGTCTCCCCTCCTCCTGCCTCCTGCATGGTGGAATCTCCATTTAGGATACTGCAGAGCATGTAGGGAAGGGCCACATTTCCTTTTGGTAACCAACACAAATATCCATTGTTTTTGAATCCTTTCTCTTATTTACAACTACTCTAAATCCCCAAAAGGTATTGGTTTTCAACACAAGCTATTAATTAGAATTACCTGATGAAAACACAAAATGAAAATAAACAAACAGCTATAAATCAGAGACAGCCTGCAGGGGAGGGGAAGGGAAAGGGATCAAAACAAGAGTGGGAAGAACACAAGGGACTATGGTAATGGTGCATGGGTGAATTGGTGGTGGAAATTCTATGGGCACTACACTGCAGAGCGTGTTTGATCCCCAGCTAGGGAGGTGTCCCAAGCGGCACAGCAGACCTCTCCTGTCTCACCTCCCGTCAGCAGTATGTTTCAGTAGATCTGCCTGTTCTGCTCCCTGCTCTATCTCTGATGAATCCTCTCACCCCGTGCGCCTCTGGCCTGTACCTCACCTCTTGTATACATACATAAATAAGATCTTTAAAAATAAAAACAAAGAGCAGATACATGTTTAAAAAAAAAAGAATTGCCTGAGGAAGTGTGTATGTGTATTTATACATATATTCCAACAGCATTTCTGCCTCATCAGAAATTAGTACTCCAACCCCAATCCATTTCCCACAGATTCTGATTAAATTGATTTGGAGAGGATCCATCCAACAGTAATTTGTAAGAGTGCCCCTGAATAATTCTAATATGTGGGTTAAAGATCACTCCTTATGCTTTTGAAACACAAAAAACCAGGTAAAGCACATAAATATTAACTATAGAGCTCAATTAATTTTTACATATGTCTGCACCCACATAGTTCCCATTCAGATAATAGTATAGTGCATTGACAGCCCCTGAGAGGGCCCTGGTGCCTCGCCTAGTTGATAACCTCTCTCAAAGGTTGCCCCTCTTTTGACACCTGTGAATATAGTTTGACTTGTTCTTGGACATCATCTTTCTTTTTTTGGTATGTTTTGAAGTAACATTGCATTAGAACATATAAGTCTCAGGTGTGAATCATTAAAAATTGATAAGTATATTATATGACAGTAAGTTCACCAGTATTCTTCAACATACAACTGACCAATTTTCTGAGATTTATCCAACCCTATCATTTTTTGAACATCATTGAAGTGGAATGATACAGTATGAATCTTTTTACTTTTTCTTTCACATTCATAGTTTATGAGATTCATCCATGTGGCTGCTAATACGGCTAGTAGCTTTCTTTTTTAGTGTTCTATTGAATAAGCTACACTTTATCCATTAGACTGTTTCCTTTGGCTAATGAATGAAGTTCCCATGATCAGCTTTGTGTGCTTCTGTTTGTGTGGCCATAGGCACTCACTTGTATGTAATGCAGTAGGATTGCTTTTGTGATAGAATCCTAAGAATAAACTTTCTGAGTGGTAGACTTGATGTGGCCAGAGACATTTCCAGAATATTTGTACTGATTTACATTCTTACCCACAAATTGTCAGAGTTCTGATTGTTACACAGCCTTGTCAACATTTGGTGGTTTCCATCTTCTTAATTATCTCCCTTCTGGTGGGCAGATAGTAATATTTCAATGAGATTTTAATTACATGTCCCTATGACCATGATGTTGAACACCTTTTAAACATTTGCTCACCATTTGGATAGTTTCTTTTGTGAACTGAACATTCACATCTCCTGTTCACTTTTTAACTGGATTTTCTTTTTTTGTTAAACTGGTTTTAGGAATTGCTCATGGATTATGGATCCTAGTCCTTGGTTATTTATGTGTATTGCAAATATTTTCTCCCACTCTGTGATTTGTCTTTTATTCTCTTTATAGTATATTTTTATGTACAGATATACTTAAATATAATTAAGTTCAGTTGATCGATATATTTTTGACTAGTAATTTTTTCATATTTTATTTAAAAAAATCTCTGCTGTGAAGATATTTTTATAATTTTTTCTACAGTATCCTTTGAATCCTTTTTTCTTTAGTAAAATAAAAACAAGTTCCTTACTTCTTTTCAAGAAAGGGAATAAAGAGAGTAAAGAAGAATATGTGAGAACAAGGAATAATACCTCAAAATAATGTATCGCTCTAATGCTATTTGTTAGGATGTAGGCTTTCATATACCTTTTTCTTAGTCATCTTTGCAACCAATCCAATGCCAAGTTCAGTGCTTAGTGTATACAAGATATATCTTTAAAAAGTTGTATTTATTTGCTACTCAAGTTCATCCTCAGACATCCAGTCAAATAAAATAAAAGACAAGTAGAGTAAATATCATAAATGACCACAATAAGCAGAAGCCTTAGACACCATGGCCCGAGATAAGTCTGCATATCAGACTTACCTGGATCACACATGTTGTTAGCAGCTCAGTCAAGATTTGAGCTCCTGCTTTCCTGTCCACAGATCTTTCCCACATCTCAAATTCTCCTGGAAAACCCAAGGGCTATTTTTTTTTAAATTTTTTTTTTTGTTAGTTATATTTGACATCATTTGTAGTCCCCAGGGGGTACCCACCACCATTTCACCCGTGCACCATCACCTCAGTCCCTTGTGCACCCTC